>JABXJD010000003.1:6775000-7352500 GCA_013375575.1 Percina caprodes | reverse complement strand
AGAGGGAGTGGGGAAGACATTAGACCTCAATAATGGTTTTTACATGAAGCTTTGAAGTATATACTGTATGTTCACCTTCTCTCGCCACAGCATGTTTTGCATTATTTTATTCGCAATGTAATTATATGTTTAGTTAATAGTAATAGATTTGAATGAAGGTTTTGTGCTTTGGAGCATTTTTATAAATGCATACCAGTATCTCTCTCTCGGTAACTCATCATCAGCAGTAGTAGGTAGGTTTTATTCCACTGTGTATAATATTACCTCACTACAGTTTCGTGTTTTGGGTGATACATTTACCTTTTAATACCAAAGAGAGCAGTTCAACTCACAGCTCTGACAAAAACTGTTTTTACTAACATTTATTTAACTTAACTTATAAAATTCAGTCAGGCCCAGGGGCGTCGGACTGGGGGGAAAAGGGGGACTGGCCTCATGTGAGGAGGGCCCAAAAAGATGCTAGAATGAATAGCTGTTGATGCGGGGAGGGGCCCATAGAAAATGCCTTTCTGCAGGGCCCAGAATTTGGTGCTACGCCCCTGGTCAGGACACTTCTTGATATTACTAAGTCCTAAATACTTATCGCTTGAACATGACATGTGACTTTAAAAACAAATTCTGTGCCTTAATGAACTGATGTTCTGATTCCTTCTGTTAGTAAACCAAGATGCCTTTGCTCTGACTGAATTGCTTCTTCCTTATGTGAGACTAAAGCACTCCCACTTTTTTAAATGTCACCTTAGACACTGGAAAATTGTGTTGAGCATTTGTTGTCATTTTATAAGCAGTTACTTACTTTGATAGATTAATAGTTGATAGATGAATTAATCTATAATGGATATAACCATTCGTCGCAGCTGTAGTTGGCACGATTATCCCCAACCAGCTTCATCTACCGGTATGGCACAGGGCCGCATGGATGCATTAATGTGCCATGGTCCTCTTGCTGTTTGACAGATGCATGTCATCTGTCAACCTGTCACCTTTCTAATGTCTTCTTTGTCTCCTCTAAACAAGAGTCAATGTCAGGCAAAAGGTGATCCTGCTGCCCAAGATGTCTGCCACTAAGTGTTTGAAAGGGCCGCTAAATGGACGGCTCCCCATTTTTCTTCACCAGGGAAGGTCGAAGCAGTAATTGTAGAGGGTGCATTACCATAAAGGGCGGCCCCAGCTGTCTGCTGTGATTCACTTTAATGCGCTATGTTCTGTAAGCCAAGAGGGGAGATCTCACTTTGGCCAGTTTTCAGCAAACTCATTTCCAGCCCCGATAACGAGAAGGCAAGCGAACTGTAGAGAAAATCATAAATAATTCAGGCATCACCCTGGACATTGGAGGCTTTCATTATCACGCAACTGAGGTCAATTTAGCATTAAAACTTCAATTTTACAAGCTACGCCACAATCTACATTTCCGATATACATCTAAGAGACAGAAGCAATCACTGTTTTAAACTCCTGCAGAATACATGCATTATGGTTCTGTCCATAACCTAAAGCATTACCACAAGTTGCATATCTGTTTTTAAAATATTTATTTTTATTTTGGAAGGAAGTGTTTGTTATTTTGGGAAATATGGATCTTTTCCTTTTTTTTTACGTACTTTTATTATAAAGTTGGGAATTCCCTCTTGGTCTTGTTTTGTACTCAAACATACATCCTTGAATGTGTTTGAGACTGATATATTCTTTGCTCTGTGATAAATTGGCAAACTGTCCAGGGAGTATAACCCGCCTCAATATTTTACCTAATGTGTGCCACAACCCTGAACAGGATGAGCAGTTTAGAAAATGGATGGATGGATTCTATATTTCTTCATTTAGTGTGTATGAAAATCCAAAAAAATAATTGTAGATCAGGGGAATGCAGCACCTTATAAACTCCAACTGAATGTCAGCACAGAAGAGACAAAGAATGCCATTTTTCAGGATGCTCTGTAATTGGTGTCCCAGAACGAGTGTGTGCCACACTAACCAAGCTTGTTATGCAGGCAGCAAGACCTTGGGCTGCCGGTAAAATGCAATTTGATGGCATAAATAGACTCATCTAGCCATATGAAATAGCCGATGGAACTTTTTGAGATAATCATACCTTCCTTATTGCATGTAAAAAGAGTCAACACTATTGTGAAGGATGTCTTGGGGTGAATGGTGTGCAAACGAAAAGCTCAACCGTACTTGCTGGTGTTTTACGATCATGTTCAGTGTAGCAAACCCCTGTTATTTCAAGAAATAAAAGAAACATTGTTTTAATCTAGTCCTTTGTGATTAGGGTTGTTAGTCCTCCTGAATGTTCACATTTTGAGACTAACACTACAGACAATATTTAAAAAAACAAACATAATACAACTATAGTACATTATTCTTAACCAAAACAACATAGGAACCTTAATTTAATCTTAGATACGGTGAAAGGTGTTAAAGCACTAGAAACGGCACAATGCCTACATTTGCAGACACACTCTCAGTAATCTGCTTTGGGAAGAGATTGATGAGGTTTGTTGGGTCACACCTGTCCAGTGGTCAGTGCCAAAGCAGTCTAACTTCATCGCTTCAATATATAATGTATTTGTGTTCACATTACTGTACCTGATTGGCCAATGACATTTCCAGTGCATACTAACAACAGTGAGCTAAAACAACTACACAGATGTGATAGTAGATAACGGTTGCTGTACTGTTGTTTTTGTACAGGAATGCAATTTATTCTGCTAGGAGAACTATTTTTATTTATTTATAAGTCTTGAATAAAACTCTTTCATGAATATTCCTCAAACACTTGCTGCCATGATTTTAAATTAACTTGACATAGTTTTTTTAGCAGCATTTGTTCAGGGGTTTCACTTTGATTGACTTTGGTGATTATAAAGGTAAAACCTTTTTCTAGTCTCGGCACAAGATTGGTTATTTTGTAGTTTAAGTTTAATAAACCCGGTTAAAACACAGTGGGCTGTTTGTTTGACAAGATTGCCTTAGCTGTTTTCTGTAAGCCTCTGTTCCAATAACTCTTTTCTGCTTTTACCTTTTCTGTTCACGCATAATCTACATGCATATAAACACTCCGGAGGGATATGAGCGCATCGTGACAATTGTAAAAGTACTGACTGCTTGTAATCAGTTTATTGTGTTACTATGCTTTTGTTGGTATTTTAAATTTACCTATAATTCTTGGTGAAGCAGATTCAGAATCAAATTTCTCTTAACTGGACAACATATGTTGACACGCAAAGGGTTATTAAGAAACAAGATGAAGTGCAGACTTCTTCATACATGATAAAATTGCTACTAAAGAAAGATTTCCCCACAGACAGAATGCAATATCAGTCTGAAAGAACAAAAGAAGAGCATCCTAAAGTCTATCCCCATTAGTATAGTGAAACCTTTCAGGTTTGAACTCTGCACAAGATCAAACATCTTGTTTTGTAGCATGGCACCAATGTTTGTTTTTTTAATCTATGTCGTCTCCCATTCTTTCATATTCTGACATAATATATTCATTTGTATGCATAACAGCTGCCTTATCCCAACCAGACCCAAGCCCATAACAGAAGCACATTTGAATAATTCAGAGGCTGCAAGCACCAAGCTCTAAAATGTATATTAATTCTAAAATTACACACCACCCCCTGAGCCTGGGTTACACTTTTAATAAGTCGTCACAGATGTACTGAGAAGCGGTGAATGCTGCGTTGCACTGCACTTTTCTCACACAGAATTATTGGAAGTCTCCCTGTTACATCTAGCCTTTCACTGTTTTGCTACAATTTAATTTGTATTAGCTTTCATGCAGTAAGTCTTAATCAAGTAACTGTAGTTTCCTTTTTTTTTTTTTTTTTCTGGGCAGGGAGAGAAGTTGTTTTTAAAGAGAGGCTGTGGGACTGCACTGCACCATCTGCTTAAGTGACAGGCTTAGATGAGTTGCTGAGTTTAAAAAAAGAAGAAGGCCAATAGGATTTTCCCTTTGAATTCCCACAGGACTTTTCTGGCTAGCTTGACAAGCTACTTATGCTCCTTGACCCGATAAGCCTTAAGAGGACAGTTGTGTCTGGCCTAAATACTGTACAGTACCACCCCTAACCCCTTAGAGGGGAAAGACAACTATATATTTCATGATCAGCAATGTCAAAAATACACACAAGCAAAGATCAACATAACATTGCATATGGTTGGCTACCCATCTTTCTCCAATTCTCTTCAAGATAATCATCCACTGAGTATGAAAAATGTTTAATAAAGGCCAATGAACTTTGAATGTTTTTTTAGTTTTCTCAGTTTTTGCCTAAAATGGCAAAACATAAACCATAATTTAAGCACAGTGCGACTTTATTATGTATCCTGTGATACAGTTGATGAATGTGTCTTCGCAAAGCTAATGATTTGGGGTGGGCTAATCTAAAGTTTAGGAGAATCGTTGCAGTAAAATAACTAATTCTAGCATTTTCATACATTTACACTGCATTTACATGTCTTGCACTACTATAGTGCAGCAGTGAAGGAAAATCTTTTGTTTTTTAAAGATCATTTTTGGGCATTATTTTAGGCCTTTATTGACAAGACAGCTGAAGAAATGAAAGGGGAGAGAGGGGGGGGGAATGACATGCAGCAAAGGACGAACCCCGCCCCGCTGCGTATATGGTCGCCCGCTCTACCAACTGAGCTATCCGGGTGCCTGTGAACAAACTTTTAAAGATCTTAAATAATGACAGACGACATGTATTTTACAATATAATAGAGCTTAAAACCGGAAAATATAATAACAAAACTTAACTTTGTGTTTCAGCAGATGTAATTACACTGAGAGACAGTGTTTATAGTGTTTGAAATGACCTAAAACCTACTAATTTGGGCATTTTCTTATAGCTATAGTTACTGTTGAGAAGATAAAATACAATCTAGGAAGCAACCCTAGCTTCAGAGATTACATCCATGAGTTTGAAGGCTTGTCACCGCACAGCAGTTTGTGCTTATTTAAGAGAAACAATAGAAGTCGGACGTTTTCATTTCAAGTATTAAGCATGAATTACTACATTTAATGTGTGCTTGATAGTATTTGATTGGCCAATTTGGCTCACATTGAGTTACTATACAAGCGGTTCTACACATTTTTAGGGCACCTGCAATATAAAAAAACAAATAAAACCAAAAATGAGAAAACTGTTTTGTGGAGCCAGGAGAGCAGAGCGGCAGGCTGCAGCAGGTCAAAAGTTCAAGAGCCCACTGTTGCTTAGTTACCTATGCTATTGAACTCTTGAACTGTAGCTCTCCTGGCTCAACTGTGGTGTCAGGTTACAGCATGTTTCTACATAGTCATTGCTAAGGACATAACAACGGCAAATAGTTTTTTTGTGGAAAAAATACATTTTGGAATATTGGATTGTATGAGTTCGACAATCGACTAGTGTGGACTTCACCAAAAAACAGGAAATAAACAGAGGTATGGATTAACACAACTTTTATGCCTTTCTGTCACATCTACTGCAGTCAGATTCACTGTGTTCCCTCGGTAGGAATTACTTCACATAGGTGGGCACTTGTATTGACATTTGTTGTTGTTTAGAGGCTAAAAACATGTTTAAAACTTGCCCTGTTCAAGCCTGTTGGGTGCTAACTCTAGCAGGAGGATAACACGGTGTAGGCAGCATCGATTGTTTTCATTTTTCTTGCTACTGACAACACTACAAATTTCCAAACAACAGAGCTATGTGTGTAAAATCGACCGGAATTCTCCTTTAAGTGAGTTTAAGTGAGAAGTATAAAGCATCAGGACTTTGCATAGTATCAAACATAATTTAGTATGATTTTCTGCCTGGCCACAGGCTTCTAATGAGCTAATCTCTTTGAGAAAGTTATGTTCAAATAGTGTTTCTGTAAATGCCAAGATAGCTCTGCTGCTCTCATCCCTGGATACACATTAACTGAAAGTTATCAGTTTTACTGCTTTTAATTGTTTAAAGTCCACAAATCTTTTTCAGCCACGGAAGAGTGCATCTACTTGAGAAGTTTGGAACTGCTCTACTGAAAAATAATGAAAGGCTCGTGTGACATTTGAAAACTAAATGAGCTTCAGACTTTAGTGTTGTTATCAGTTCTGATGTAGTAAATTCACCGTTATGTCCAAAAATCTAAATTTAAAATGAACAGATGAATCCTGATACACTAACATTAAAGGTTCAAATCATAGTTTCTGACTCCTGGCTTTGAGAGAGTTAGTAATGCTCGTAAACATTGACTGATTGACTGTTCTAGGGTATAATAACATTTATGAGCCTTACCATAGTATACGGTTATGGCATGCAATTTATTTTTTAGCTCCTTGGAATGCTTAATGAACAAAAACATTAAACTGCTTATTTGAAAATAACATGCACAAGAGTAAAAAAGAGAGTGATAGGTGTCAAGGCGATCATCAGTACTGCCAAAGGAAGCATAATGTGCGGCACACTTAGCAAGATCAACAATATTACCATCAAGACTTATCTTCAGCGTATTAATGACTCCCAGGATGTTGATACCCATACGTTTTGGCAAACCATATCCTGAATATGTAGAATTAAATGGAGTGAGACAAATCTAATTGAGATTCATCAATAATTCTTAGTGATCTGCATGAACCTGTGGTACTTACAGTGGATAATGATGAAGGCTTGGCTATAGCAGCACTTTTTTCCATCAGAAGGTCAACACAGTAATCTTAGGAAGGAGCATTATCTTGAAGGACGGTTCCTGCTCTCAGCCAAGACTTTAATGTAATTCGATTTGATTGTACATTATGTCCAAAATGAAACTAACTTCTTACGTTTTGCAGCTTGCAATACAAGAACGAATTCTTAAAGATGTCTTAGAAGTCTTTATCTAATTTCTCCAATACGTGTTTTAGGCTAGAACATTTGCTGTCACATTCAGCAAACATCTCCTCCCTATCCGTGAGCTGCCTGTCCCCAGATCACACTGTAAAAAAACGTGGTCTCTGAAGACAGCCCAGGGTCTACAAACGGCAACAAAAACTGCACCACGAAGTATACACACACAGTGTTC
The DNA here is from genome assembly GCA_013375575.1 of Percina caprodes. NCBI lineage: Eukaryota > Metazoa > Chordata > Actinopteri > Perciformes > Percidae > Percina > Percina caprodes. The sequence goes on along the minus strand of JABXJD010000003.1, from coordinate 7,345,468 downwards.
CAGCTTTTTCAGCCAATAACCGATAAGAAGGATTTGGGGGGGGTTAGTGTGCACAGAAAGGAGGGGACAGGATGAGGAAGAGGGAAGGGCAAACTAGTCTTGTTTTGTTTGAAAATACTTTTAACGTCAACAAGAAGTAACGTCACCCAACACAGCTTAGAGCACCTTTAATATCTAAGAGTATTTGGGGTAAATTTAGGAAGCATGAATAGACCGTATGAGTGAAAACAGCTAAGGCCTTATTGTCTCTTACACACTTTCAAAGCTTATTTTTTTGTTGCATTATTGGTATCACTTCTTGCATATAAAGGGATGTAAAAAGTTGAATTGATTGACAGTAGACTGTTGTCTTGTTGTCTTGTTGTATGGTCTTGTTCCCAGCTGGGGTTTAGCTTCTCACTGGAGTTTGTGGTGGAAAAAAAACACAACTGCATTTTTTGTTTTCTTTTGTTCTAGATATTCTTTTATGTTTCATCATCGGGAAAACAAAAATCCATTTTGCTGTTGTTTTTTGTTAGACAGGAGCATTGTGTGCTTTAATCTCTTCACTATTCAGTTAATGTCCTATTTTTTGGTGACTCTGGATTTGCTTTTCTATTTTTGAAAAAAAGCCAATATTGAGTTAAACATCATGACCTTCCGAATGCTTTGTAACAAAAGCCGTGATCTCTTTCTTTAGCTTTCAATCCGGGGAAGAGCCAAAGAGTTTCATTCATTGTTTTTAAAAAAAATAAAAATGCTGGATGACCCTAATTGATTGTTGGACATGCACAAGTTATATTTATGAGTTAGCCTTGATCTAATATTCTCAAATATTAGAAGTTTAGTGAGTACCACATGCAAAAACAACATTAAATACACCAGAGGCAATTCAAATAGAAGTGTGTTGAATCACAACACGAGAAAGTACCTCTTCTGAAAACACTTGTATGGTCTAATAGTGTCTATAGGAACCAGAGAAAGTGCTTGCTCCAGGGAAAGAATCATATTTTGCAATATGATCATATTTTGTTAACATTCATTCCCTCACAACCACTGCAGCATTACGTTAAACTTAGAGGGAGCTCTATATGCTTTGGATCTAGACTTAACTACATCAGCATCATTGCTGTAAACTTACTGTATCTTAAACTGATGCTTAACTTAATATGTGGAAAAAGACAAGGTGACGTATACCCAGCAGCCTATTGTGCTGTAATTTTCAGTTGTGAACTAAAGCCATTTCCTTAATCTTCCACGCTAACCAGAAAATCCCTAGATTTTATTGTTTAGAGTCTCCTTACTAATGTGTGAGGTTATTCATCTTTACATCCTAATATCTGATCCTTAAAAACAAAGATTCAGCCATACACATTCACACAACCACTACCACATAAGAGGAAGCAAACCCAAAATACCAGACATGGGAAAGTGAAACTACACAGCCTTCTTCTGTTTGCCTACCAGCCAGACAGCGCACTGTAATGTGAAGTAGTTATGGGAGTAGCGTGGGGTGCTTACAATTAGTCGGCAATCTCTGATAAATCGGGCTGTTGGTGGAAACGTTCTTAGTGCTGCATCCTGATGTGGACAGAATGAGAGAGGAGCTGGGCCCACGTTCAGTCATTAGGCAAGGGAATGAAATGGGACGGAAAGTTGCCAAGTGGCTGCCAGGTGCTCTCATATCCACTCTCTAGCACATGCACTCACTCACACTCACACTCTCTCACACACACACACACACACACACACACACACACACACACACACACACACACACACACACACACACACACACACACACACACACACACACAGTGGAAGTATCATATGTCTTTCAGTGTTGTTACTGCAGTAGAATACATTTTTGTATTCTTCTATCGTAAGTTAGATAACCTACATTGCATTGCATTGCAAAAATTAAACTAACATAAATATTCTAGCATCTGCTGAGGCACATGCAAGTGTTGAAATCGCTATTTTTATAACAGGGTGTTGTAAAAACTGTAGTCACTCAATTAAAAACAGGTGCATATAGAGTGATTGATATGCAGTGTAGATTGTTTCCATTGTGTGACAACTTAAAAGTAAGAAAAAAGTCTATCTGAGCAAATGGATGATTTTTAGAATTATTAAATTAAATATGGGAAATGTATTTTACCTGCTAGTAAAGGGATAGGGCAGAAATATTAGAGTTTATCCTCATAACTTTAAGAAAAAAAAGGTACAGAACTAGTGCCAGGGTTCTGGTTTAGTAGGATATCATTGACTCCAAATGTATTATTAAATCCATTTATCAACATTTGCATACTTTCATTCCCTTATTGAATTTAGTTAGGTTTAGCTTTAAAGTTACAGTGTGGAAGTTTTGCCTTCCCCCCTCTGGGAGTTAGGGTAATTAGACAAACACTGTCAACGTGCTAAGGAAAATAAGTGGGATTCATAAAAACGCTGCATTGCTGGGGTCTCTCCCCCCTTCTTGCCTGTCAAGGTATTGGGTTATACAGGTAATGTACACTGACATACCCTGTAACCAATCAGAGAGCCAGAATAAATGGCTATGCTGTAAAGAACTGTAAGTGAGTGAGCAAGGTTGGTTTGACGGCACTTTGTATGCTGGTGAAAAGTACAAAAGAGCTGTATTGGCATCCTCCCTTGTGTGCCAGCGCTTGAATGCCCCCCCCCGACACCGGTATATGGAGAAATTCAGAGAGCTTTCCTAGGCAGTGATAGTTTTATTCAGCCTTGTGTGAACTGGTTTGGCAAGGGCTTGAATGTAGTGGACGTTCATGTAAAAGTTTTGCACTCCAGATTTAACGTTTATAAGCAACTAAATTTATAAATAACACTCAAAGATTCTGTCAGCATCTGTAATCCCATTTTGTTGGCTGAGAAGGCAGAAACACTATGAAAGGCAGTCTAGTGATCTTTACAGCCTTTGGATACAATTTCAAAAGCAGCATAAAATGTAGGGCAGTTGTGGCTCAGATACCTACCAAGCCACCAATCTACCAATTGGAAGGTTGGGGGTGCGATCCCTGGTCCTGTAGTCCTATAACGAAGTGTCCTTGGGCAACACACTGAAATTTCTCCTGCACCATGTGGTGAGTGAATGTGTGTGAATGTTTATCTGATGAGCAGATGGCACCTTGTGTGAATGGTGACTGTACTATGTAAAAGCGCTGTAAGTGGTTGTTAAGACTAGAAAGCGCTACATAAATGCAGTTAATTTACATTTAATGTATGCCCTAAAACAAAGTGTTTACAGAAATAATAGGCATTAATATATGCATGAATTCAGATTTGATGTTTTCATTCTAAAATAGATTCTCACTAATACAATAAAGTCATTTTCCCCTCATGGATCAGTGTAAAAGAATATGAATGAAAATTAATTTGTTCACCTTCAATTCAAATGTGTAAAATATATTTAAAAAGCAATCCTAGCTGGAGAGTGTACCACATGGCTTTATGGATTTTTTCTTACTGTGGCTGAAAAGCAAGAAATTCCCGCGGTATACCGCAACCCCCTTACGAGAGTAGCGTAAGTTAGAGCGAGAATAGCAGGGTGCCTTAAGTGAGTGACGTTAGTGCCTGAGTGGTCGCGCAAGGAGAGCGAGCGGTTACGGAGAGTAGAGTATGAGTGCCGCTGTGAGGAAGAGATAGAGGAAAAAGAGACAGCAAAGGTGATGTATAGGAAGTTTAAAGTGAACAATAAAACAACAAGCTAGAGCTTCTCAAGACACGGTGGCTTTATCTGTTGTAAATACCGCTGGTAAAGTGCATGGCATTACCCTAAAAAAACTTAAACCTTACAACATGTATGTTGCAGCAATAGACTGTATTAAATGATTGCAGCACAGTGTTTCCAATTCAACATAATGTGAGAGGCTTTACGGAGTTTTTCTGTCATTTAGGGCCACAATGGTTTCTCTCATTTCCGTTGATCCATTCCACAGACAGTTAAGTAAGCTCTTTTGTCAATAAAGTAAAATCTAAATTAAATAGTTTGTTGACAATGCCGAGTGCATCCCGTCTAGCAGCTGAGCAGACAGAGAGCAGAGAGCGTGACTCGGCAGTTTGCTAACTTGTTGCTCTCTCTACCAATGTTAGCCGCTCTGTTTTAGGCTACGAAACGTGCCTGCAGGCTGAAATTCAACTGTGACTTTTTATCGGGATAATCCTTTAAACAGAAGGACGCTCCGCTAGCTGCTAGGCTAATGTGCAATGGTAAACACTGCAGGGTTAACATTAATGTGTCTTACTCAGCTGAGAACAGAGACATGTCTTTGCCTTTCTTACCGTAATATATGTCAGGAAAGGCAAAGACATTTCTCCGATACAAGACATTACACGGGTACTCTCACATATAGACCTAATAGTCACGTAATAAACACAAATGGAATGTTATTATGTGTCATATGTGTCATGTGGCTCCCTAACTCTTTCGGTCGGATTTGCTCCATCTTTTGATGATAAGTTTGGTTTAGAAAACCTCGAATCCATGTAAGACACAGTGTCATCAGACACAATCCATGTCATTAGAATTAGTAGATTGTAGATGTGAAAGAAATGCATGAAATTCTGTTAATTCAGCTCTGTTTAGTTCCGGTGTTGATACTGCAAACTACAGCACTTTTAATGACATTTTGAACATGTTAAGAGGCTAAAAACATGTTCAAAACTTGCCCTGTTTAAACCAGTTGGTTGCTAATGCTAGCAGGAGGATAACACGGTGTAGACAGCACCGATTGGTTTCATTAATCTCTCAACTGACAGCACTCCAAATTTACAAACAACAGAGTTATGTGTCGGAATCGATTGGCATTCTCCTTTAATGAGGCCAAGGATTTGTTCACGTACAGTTTGACAGACTTTATTAAACAAAACACAACTAGCAAAAGAAAAAACAGGGCCGCGCAAATTGAAGGCAAAACACTAGCCGGTCCAATTATTAGCTACAGTATGAAACTAGGTCTAAAATAATATCTTATATTCACCTACCGTTAGCCTACATATTGAGTTGTGAACTTACACTACTAAATATAGGACATGGCATGACTTCACTGGTGCCATGCATTTCAAAGAAAAGACTTTGCATCACACTCATTGAGGTGGAAGGGACATCATCAATGTTTTAAACATAGTGGATGACTTGGCTCCAAAGGGTTGAAAAAGCTCGTGCCTCAAATAGCTTCACATAAAATGTTCACGAGTTGTTTATGCCACCAGGAGTAAAAGTATCGTCAGAGAGATGCAATTAGCACACAGTGAGGGAAGGATAGAAGGTGCATTTCAGCAGGTGGTAACACCTCCATAAGGTTGCTGATGGATGTCTTTCAGCAGGTCTACTTCTTCAGGGCAGAGAGAAATGAGTCATTGACTTAACGTGTGTAAAGTTGAAGATAACAAAGCGACAATCTCTTTTCACACTTTCTGACATGGCATAAACCCAACAAATTTAAACCACACAAGGAGCTTTGCCAAGAATAATCCCGGTGAAGTTTGTGCATAAATTTCCATATTTAAAAAGGGAGCTTTTTGAATTGACAGCTGAGTATGAGAAAGTGAAATTAACCTTCCATTAGACACAGGAGCTGTACAGTTTTAAACATGGTGAGAGCAGCAGATTTTGAGTAAACCCTCAATAGCCTCTCAAAGTAAAGTCACATCATTTTATGATACAGTGCATCCTTTGGCAGTGCAGTTGTTTTTGGGCACTATTTGAATTGATAGCCCAAGGATGAGTTCCCAGAGCCAAACACAACAAAATAAATAATTTCTAAATAAACTAAAGGGACATCTATCATCAATGAATGTACAGCATGCACAGTTACAGGCATACATTTAAGTTATAAACTCAAATTAGAAAATTTGTTGTGTTTTAATGTGACAAATCTATTATAGGTCGGTTATCTTGTTATTCAAAACACTGTCTGATGGTTACAGGTTTCTCATTGACTCTTGGCAATACTAAACTACTACCACTTGTTCCCTTATTGCAAGTCTAAAATGAATCTACAGGTTGTGCATACATACCTACAACTGAATACATACACATACCTACAACTGAAGCTGGCTGAAAATTATCTGGTTTCGGGTGAATAAATTTTATTCTCCATAAATATGTTACAATTAATTCATTGTCAACAAATTGGTAACATTCAGGAGCTTGCTGTTCCTGAGACACTGCTAATGGTCACAGTTTAATTCAGTCGTGGGAGAAAAACCTGCGGGATGGCAATTTGAATGAATACATTAAACTTTGTATTTGCATGACAACAGGTTGGCTAAAAATACACTTAACTGCTGCTGCTACTGTAGATGCTTGTGGATTCCTGGTTTTGCAGGTCTACATATGGCCTTATGTACCTGCTCAACATCTGCTGAGGCTTTCAAAGAACTAAGTGTCAGCTAGTGTTAGGAAATTTGACATTGTTTATGTTCCATGTAAAGTTTTAGCATTGTTTTAGTAGTTGTTTATTCTGATTTGCATCCCCTTGTACTTGTTCATGGACCTTGTAGGCGTATAATTTTGTCCATAGGACTTATTTAACCCCTTGTAAGCTGTGCCTAATGAAAATCATTGGTGATCCTTCATGCACAATGTTGTGGTTAAAGACCATGGGCACATTCTTCATGTTTTGGGACTGTCACTCCCCGATGTAAGTCAAGTGCAGATTTGAGTTGCACATAACGTGTCTTACTGAAATTTGTAAAATCCATGAAATAATACATTTTTCTCATTACAAACAATAACAGAAGATGGAAATCATTTCAAAAACGATTTAGCTATCTAGCTCAAAATGCCATTCAAGTGACAGCCTTTGTTGTGTTTGATTGACATTGATTTGAGAACTGACAACATTCGTCTCTGGGACAGTTCCCGCGCCATACCAGTTCTGATGATGAATGAAACTTCTTCACTCCAGATTTCTAAATGTCAGAAAAGGATAGTCCTTGCCGGGCTTACAGCTGCAAAGAAGATGGCGGCGATGCGCTGGAAGACTCACACACTTTGACCATTAAGCAGTGGCTTCTGACCTTTCTTGACATAGTTTATTTGGAACTTTCAACAGCTTGCATCAATGGTGCTAGAGAGGTGAATGTGGATATGTGGCTTTTAATGGAAGAGACATTAAAAGGTCAACTGTCACTACAGCTGCCAGCCCACGGGGTCCCAGGGAGGGTGGGGGTGATATTGTTTTCCGTATACAGTTCTTATTTCATTTTAATTCATTAATTTAATTTAATTAGTTTAAAAAAAAGGGGGATCAAATATGTTCTGTGACCTGTAACATGCTGCTGGTTGTGTCTATGTTGTTTGTTAAATGAAAAACATTTGATCACAAAAATTGCAGCAGTAAGTTATCCCACCACGGAGAGCCACTTTGACAGACTGAATACTTGCGGTGATCGCACCGACGTCTGATGTGCTGCGTGTGTGCGCACATACGAATGTTTACGTTGTCAAGGAGGTTTAATAAAAACTGCACACATTGCTACACAGAACTTGCAGTCAGTTAAGTGGAGCCTTTATGATTAATTAACCATGACGTTTTAAAGCGCGGTTAATAGTGAAATTGGTTAACCACTGCATCTCTACTTGTGGGCCAGCTTAACTCGACACGCTGCATGAGCTTAGAGCCTTTGACTGTTGTTTACCACACTCAAGTCTCTCCCTCAGGACTCTGAGCTGCTGTAATGGAAAACATCAGATGGGTACTAGGCAAACCTTCTTAGTTTAGGAAGAGAAGAAGAAAAAGCCATGCTAGGACTAGGAGATGTACTATATCTTGTTGAAAAAGAGATGAATGTCCAAGAGTTAATGTGATATAAACACTGGGGTGCATAGCAAGTAGTTTTGAGAATTTAAATTCAGCATGAGCACCAAAGATGCTGAAAAGCAGCTCTAATGGCTTAAAGAGAGCCGGTTGTTGCATGTGTGTGTAAAGAGCAATTTCTATTAAATATGGCTTTGTGTCTTTTGCTTTGATAGCAAGGCTTTTCTCTATCTACAATGCCAATCTGATATGTCAGCCATGTCCAAGTACGTGTGTTATCTTTTAACACAGTATTCACCTTATTATTCATGCCAAGTTCGAATGACGATGCCCTTCAAGTGATGGACTGAAGTCATATGTGTCAGTACCTTAGGGTTTCCTAGAAGCTCTGACAAAAAGGTTAACATTTTACATGTGCAAGGCGCATTTTATGCCTGCTGTATTTTCAGTGAGATCATTCAGACCAATGTTCTTAGCATCTAAAACTGTTCAAAAGCCCAAAACCTTTGATAAAACAAGGTTATAGATTTACAAACTAGTCATAGTACAGGTGAGACAGAAGTATGGAGGTAAAAGAGGTAGACAGGAGGAGGAGGAGAGGCAAGATGTCTAGCCTGGCATTTTATTAAACATAATTCACCATCTACAACCGTGTCTAAAGCCCACAAGGGCATGAATTTCAGCACCGCTGGTGGAAAAAAAATCCTAGCTGAAACATTGCATGCTTAGTACAATTATATATTTTTCAATTTACGAAAAATACTGTCTAATTTTCTTTTTAATCTTGTGTTGCTGCAGTATTTTAGATATGCTGCTAAACTCTGGTTTATTAACAGTTTCCACTTTCTTAGTAGGTAACAATTAAAAATGTCTCTGTATCATAGCGGGGCTACTCAACTGACATCACATCCTGCATCATATCTCATATACCATATTGTATTATAACCCATCATACTGGAATAGATCACAGTATAAGCAGAGCAGTAGAAACAAACCCAGCCAAACTATTATCTATGCTCCTGATAGCTATTTAGTGCACAGTTACAGTTCCAAATTCACATAACAACCCTTGGGTTCAAAACACTGAGCATCATGTATTTCTGTCCACGCTCGGAGGAGTAATAGGTCATCAATAAATGAATGGCTGCACAACTCCTCATTTGTCTCTGATGTCAGCTGATGACCAGACTGTTGGATGTGCATACTGATAACAAATGACTGTGCCCTTCGCTGACCCTGCTGGTGGCAGAGGATGCCTGGCTGTGCGACACAAATTCACTAAATAATCATTATGCCAGGCCACCGCAGGGATTTAATAAACTAGCAAATTGACTGGCTCCAATCAGGTCACAGTGTACACACTCGTATCTCATCTAAACCCTCTGTGACGGATGGAGGATAATGCAGGACTGTGTGGGGAGATGTTAGGGATGTGAATGAGGCTGAACACCAAGTTTGTTTCTTTGTTTACCATTCTAACTGCTAAAACTTAGCTCAGATATTCATGGACACATTTTGAAAGCTGTATAGCTCTCAACAGTAAAAGGTCAAGAACAAATGACAAGAAGCTTCACAATTATGTGTTTTTTAAAGGATATCTATTATACACTGTTTAAAGGTTCATACTTGTATTTTGTGATTCTAGTAGAACATGTTTAAAATAGCATTGTGTTTGTTCAAATAACACTTTATTTTTCTCATACTGCCCATGGCTGCTGCACTTGTAATCATTCACACTCTGAGAAGCTCTGTAGGAGCGCCTGTCTCTTTAGGCCTTCCTTCCAAAAAACGCCCAGTCTGCTCTGATTGGTCAGTGCGTTTCTGTATGTCCGTAAGTCTCTGGAATCTCCAGATGCAGTTAGCATCCCATTGACTGCCATTCATTTTGGCACCACTTTGATAGTGAATAACACTCTATTTGTCCATTGTTTATTTCTAAAGAAACACAACAATGTATAAAAGGCTCCATTACCTTGTATCTCATGTTATTGCTCCGTAGCAGACGTTTTTACGTTTAGCAGACGCATAGTCGACAAATCACTGTATTGTCAGGAGAAGCACGCAGACAGTTTGGACTTCCATTAGCTGTTTAGGTTTAATTTCTAAAGTTAACTAGCATATTAGTTAGCAGTAATTAGTCTGTGCCTATGTTATCTCCTTACATATAGCTACGCTCTCCGTCTCTGATGATTGAGATTTCTCTTGGCACAGCTACCAGAAGACTTACAACTTAAAGACACGTTGTCCACGTCACATCTAAGTCGTCAAGCTCAGATGGAGGCTGCGCACTAACTCCTAGCCATCACTCGAAAAGTGCTTCTATTTTCCTTCACTGGTCTCCGTCCAGAACAAAGGGATCTGTTGGTCCACTTCTTTAACTGTCTATGGGAATCTCCACTGTTGTTGGGACTGACTGCAACATATGCAACATATATAGCAGGACTTTGTACTGTGAAAAATCCCCAATAAAGGCTTCTAATCCAAAAAACTACACAACCTGACATGTTTCAGCATGCAGCTACTTGTAGTTAGAAGTGGATTGTAATAGTATAAAGTAGCACTTTCTACTGGCAAATTGCAGCTAAAAGCTTCTGAACTAAATACTGCCTGGACCAATCATAGGAACCCACTGAGCAGAGAGTAGAAAAAAGGTTGAAAGCGGAGTGTCAAAACATCGGGAAATCTGAGGATTTTGCTCACAGAGATTTCTCTCAAATACATTTACCTCATTTTTTGAAGCTCTTGCCACCTTTAACGTGGCAATCTGACATTGTAACATCATAAATCATAAATACGGAAAAGCATAATAAGTTCCCTTTAAAGTCTCTTGTGTTTGCATTAACTTTCACTTGAAAAACAAACCTCTGCATATATGTGGCTTTTAGCTGGTTACATAATTGTACCAAATGTAAAAATGGTGCAAAGAAAAAGAAACTCTCACTGTTTTGAATTTGGTTTTTACAGCAGACGCTGATACTAACTTCACAATGTGTGATGCATATGAGCTAAGAAGCAAAGCCATTACTCTAATGCATTTCTATAACCATTTGCTTAGCCTTAACTGTAAACACTGGGTGTTCATCTTGGTTTTCCTTTGATTTTATATATCAGGAGACCATTCAGCTCAAAGTCATATTCATCAGTGATCGTAATTAATGAAATGAAGCACCACTCTCTAGTCAATATTTATTGGTCAGTGAAGTACAGTGTGTGCAATGTGAGAGTAAAGTTTGTGGATGCCAGCCTGTATGCACCTCAGTTAAGTTATTTTTCTTTTTTCCATGACCGTTTTACAGTTCAGGACAGTTCATATTTTCTAATGCAGTGCAACCCTGTGTTGCATGACTTACCATCATGTGGACCTAATTTGGATTGCTGATATTTTCGTTCTCTGGGAAAAATTTTGTCCCTACACATGTATTGTGATGTACTACAGGGAATAACACAATCATTCTGTCATAACATGCTTTAAGTTGCCAGAACATAACTAACAAAATATAATCTTATAATCTATCTAATCTAATCGATAATCTTGCTTGAGCTTCCAGGAATGGATATGGGAGGGAAAACAAATGAAAACATTGAATATTTACAGATATTTTTTTAATATAGATATATACACCAAAGTTAAAGCTAACGTTAACCTCCAAATAAATATAGCTTGTGAAGCTATATCAACATGGCAAAAGTAGTTTACCACATCGGAGCTGTTTTTTTATACATCCATGTACATGACTCGTCCGTGTTTGGCGGTGGCGTCAGAGATCCTCAGCAGAAAACTCCGCTGTGCTTGAGCTTCAGAATGCTCCGGGAAATGTAGCTTGTGTGGACACTACTGCACTAATGTTACTTGATCAATAAAAGAGCTAAGCTACTTAAAAGCTATTTGATTCAGAAACTGCAACTCTATTGAGAAGTAGTTGACATAATACCATAGATTTAGTGGCATGACGGGATCGCCACAGGTTCCTAATGTAGGCTACTTTATATTGGCAGAAGCTATAGCCTCTAGACCTTAATAGCCCATTAACCTTTTATGGTTAACATGTTAGCCAACAGTTGCCTAATAAACGTTGAGTATACACAAAGCAACATTATTATTCCGTCTGGAGTCATGTTTCTGACCATCTGATAAATGTAAGCTCAGCTCTGTTTTTGTCTTCACCAACCCAGGAGAAATATATCTGCTTATGGCTCAATGCGTTCAACTTTGTCTGTCTGCTATTCAGGGCTGGGCAGGAAGCATAGCATAGCTTTTTAGCTGGACACAGGTTAGTAAATGTTCATGTCCTAAAAAAAAACAATTGGCAAAAGGCTAACAAGCATTCTAAATGTTTTACCCGGTTTGCACAGGTTATCTTGTGAAAACTTGAAAGATAGAAAATATATTTCTAGACATTGGCTTCAGAGTAAGGCTTTGGACATGGTCATAACATTTAAATATAACTAATAGTAGGAATATGTTAGAGATTCAAGGCAAGCCACAATATCTAAATTAACTTATTTTTTTTACTCTAAAACCACTGTCTTTTTCTAGGCTCATCTCCTCTGCATAATCCTTCCATAATGATAAATCATATGTTGCTTACTTGATATGCACAAGGCGTGTTATTTGATTAGTATTGTGTTCATTAAAAAGGAATTCATGACAAAGTTCTGTGATGCTGTGGTGCTTCATACTCAGATTTTTCATTCATCAATACTTTGCTGGAGTGAGTAGTGGACATTTCAGCTTCCATTGCAGTCATTAAAATTATTTGCTTGTCATGTGATAAAAAAGGAAATGCTGAGAAATGTATTTTTTATTGTAATCTTATTACTTTTCTTGAAGGGCAGTGTAATAACATTTATGAATAGAGTGATATTTTCATAAATAGAATGAACTGTGGACAAACATATAATCATTTTCTGTGTACTCATTGCCAGCCGTCCCTTATGTTTACAACTTTACATATCAGTGCAGCCTTGAAAGGCATTCGCTCTAACAGTTTTTTCTTCTTTTTTCTTTGCTCATCATATCCGTCCACAATCCCTTAAGGACGATTCCAAAGGGCAATCTAAGAGTGAGCAAGCTGCTATTAGAAAGCCAATATATTTGATGTGGTTCATGGGTTACTGTACAGACTGACATGTGGCCTGTCAAGACTTATTAGTGTTCATACAGGTTGAAATGGCAGACTGAAAAGAATCCTGTTCTCAAAGAAAATCACACTATTTATTTCCTTATAGAATATATTGTTCTCATAACACCTTTTGTGAATGAATTCATCCTCACAATCCTGCAGTATATCCTAGTTTTTTATGGATTTGTGTACTTTTTATCATAACAACTGCTGCTGAAATACCATAAGCTGCAATTTTTGGTTCTGTTCTGATCCTTTTTTAGCTGAGATCTGCAGCTCTTCAGCTCGCTCTAAATGTTGGCCGATCCACAATATTTCCCCACCCTTTGGTCACAGTTTTCTCCTAAGAGGCTGAACTTTTGCATGGAGGTCAAGTGTTTGTGAGGTTGTGTGTATGTGAATGCATTAAAGAATGGTTGCATGCGCATATGTGGTTGAAACTATTGCAAATTTACGCCATTTTTTCCTGCTGGTCAACTAATCTCCATAGGGAAACCTCTCCCACACAGTGGTCAGTTTTTAGGGTCTGCTTTAGAACGCGCCCCAGAAACAGGCTGGGAAAAAAGGTCAAGGACACTTTACCCTCATTTCATTTTGCTTTTATTTTCATTTCAAACCCTCAGCCCTCGGATCAAATGAATACTATGAATGTTTTAGCCAACATCATTTTAGGGTCACTTTGTGGGAGAAAGTATTGGTCCCTGAAAAACCCATACCATTTCCTCCCATCATTCACTGTGAGTTGATAAACAGGTAAACTGTGGGACACAATAGCCCCTGTAAATAAGCTCCATGCCTTGAAACCTAAACCTACCATGATAAAGATTGTGAATGGGAAAAGAGGTAATGTTATATTATATTTGACAGTGTAGCAACACAGAATTTTACATTTTTTGCTTTTTTTTTGGCATGTGTGCTACCATTAAGTGGTACTGTTGCACACTTGTCAGAAGTTTAAGAAGTGCACTCTCATCACTACTAACTGATTTTAGAATAGCCCTTAAAATGGCAAAGCCTCTATGTGAATGGAATAGATTTGGTGAGGGTTTCCTTGCCGCAATGGGACAGCCTTACATGCTCACATAGACGGAACATACACTGAACCAAAATTATAAACGCGACACTTTTGTTTTTGCCTTTATTTCTCTCAACTATTTTTCCACAAATCTATGTTAGTAAGCACTTCTTCTTTGCCGAGAATATCCATCCACCTCACAGGTGTGGCATATTAAGATGCTGATTAGACAGCATGATTATTGGACAAGTGTTCCTTAGGCTGGCCACAATGAAAGGTCACTCTAAAATACTGTATCCATTTTCCTCACACAGTGCAACATATCTACTTGGCATAGAGTTAATCAGGTTGTGTACATATCCTTGCAACATGGGGCTGTGCATTATCATGCTGCAACATGAGGTGATGGTCACGGATGAATGGCACAATAATGGGCCTCAGGATCTAGTCACGGTATCTCTGTCCATTCAAAATGCCATCAATAAAATTCATCTGTGTTTGTTGTCCATAACATTCGCCTGTCCATACCATAACCCCACCGCCACGATGGGCAATTCAATCCACAACGTTGATATCAGCAAAGCGCTCACCCACACAACGCCATACTGTCTGCCATCTGCCCTGGACAGTGAAAACCGGGATTCATCTGTGAAGAGAACACCTCTCCAAAGTGCCAGACGCCAGTGAATGTGAGCATCAGCCCACTCAGGTCGGTTACAACAACAAACTGCTGTCAGGTTGAGACCCTGATGCGCGACGAACATGCAGATGAGCTTCCCTTAGATGGTTTCTGACAGTTTGTGCAGAAATTCTTTGGTTATGCAAACCGATTGTTGCAACAGCTATCTGGGTGGCTGGTCTCAAGATGCTGGATGTGGAGGTCCTGAGCTGGTGTGGTTACACGTGATCTGCGGTTGTGAGGCCGGTTGGATGTACTGCCAAATTCTCTGAAAAGCCTTTGGAGATGGCTTATGATAGAGAAATGAACATTCTATTCACGGGCAACAGCTCTGGTGGACATTTCCGCAGTCAGCAGTAATGCAGTGGCCTTTTTTATTGTGGCCAGCCTAAGGCACACCTGTGCAATAATCATGCTGTCTAATCAGCATCTTGATATGCCACACCTGTGAGGTGGATGGATTATCTCAGCAAAGAAGAAGTGCTCACTAACACAGATTTAGACAGATTTTTGAACAAAATATTTGAGAGAAATAAGCCTTTTGTGTACATAGAAAAAGTCAGGGTTCAGCTCATGGAAAATGTTGTTGTGCTTATAATTTCTTTCATTATTGTGTGACAGTAGCTCAGTCCGTAAGTAGTTGGGTTGGGAACTGGCGGGTTGCTGGTCGCTGGTTCAAGTCCCCGTATGGACCAAAGGTACCCAGTGTGGACTGGTAGCTGGAGAGATGCCAGTTCACCTCCTGGGCAAACCCAAGGTGCTCTTGAACAAGGCACCGAACCCTCCTCGACCACTCAGGGTGCTGGTCCAGCACTGGCAGCCCACTCTCCATTAGTGCATATATAGGACCTGAGCATACGTGTATTTCAGGCCTGTGTGTAGTGTGTAATAACAACAGAGTGTGAATTGTAATTTCCCCATAGGGAATCAATAAAGAGTATAAATTAATTTAAATGAAAAAATATATTTCTTTCTTATAGTAAATAATAGTAATATGATTAAAATGTACTTAGATTAATATGACATTTCTGCAGTGATGCCAGTGCGCATGCAAATATCGAATGACAAAATAAGAGAGTTTGCCTTTGCCTTGCATTTTTGGTGATATCTGGGTTGAAACAGACTTTTAATCACTCCCACTATGGGTGCTTTTATTGAACTTGACTTGCATAATTTATGGACTAACATTTTGTGACTTTAGAGAAACACCATCCGGTCCTGATGGAAATTCCCTGAGAATCAAGGGAACTGAAACTGCCTAAATGAGATCCTAACTGTAACAAGAGCTTAAACCCAGACTTTCCATCTGTTCTGGTAGATGCACACAGATCCGTGTTGTGGTCAGACAAAAATGTAACTTTCCTTTCTTTCTGTGTTTTTCTCAGGTTTTATGGGACACAATGGTAATCCAAGTCCATGTGAACACAAGTACTGTGGCCTGGGACGTCACTGTGTGGCCAACCATGAGACTGGCCAAGGGGAGTGTAAGTGCTTGGATCACTGTAAACCGCACTATAAACCTGTGTGTGGTTCAGATGGGAAGCTGTACCAGAACCATTGTGAGCTTCACCGGGCCTCCTGTCTCAGAGGACACAGGATTACCATCATGCACAGTGAGGAGTGCTTCTATAAAGGTAGGAGCTCATGTGACCTTTCTCTAATGGAGAATGTGTGTGATCCAGTGGATACTGTAAATCTTGCATTGTGGGTGAGCTCATGTTGGCCTTGTAACATGAGGTATTTGATTTAATCAAGTTTGCTTCCTGCTATGAGAGGCAATAATAATATTTAGATAAAAACTTAATTCAGTATGTAGATTTGAAGCAAGTTTCTGCAAAAGTAGCCTTTAATGCAATTCCTTCATATTTAGTGTGCTTGCTGAAAGGTGATTCTGATTTGACATCACCAATAAAGGAAAATGACCTACACACATAGTGGCTATGAGGCCAGGGATACTTTCACCCAAAGGCCTGCAGTTTTACTTTACAGTGTATATAGGTTCAGAAAAGTTCCAACCATAGATCTGAATGGCTTATTGAAAATAATCCAACACTCCAGTGAAGATAAATATTAAACACCCCACACAAACAGTTAATAAAGTAGACAAAGAAATGGATCACTATTTTGTATTTTGTAGAGTTTTCTCATTTTGTAGAAATTACACTCACAATATGGGACTGACTCTGGTATTGAGCAGCTTTTGTTGAATTTACTTTAGGGTCTATGGACTTAAAGAAAAATATTGTCCTTTTGCAACTCTCATATCTGTCCGTTATGATGCTACAGCCAAAGTCATTTTTCTTAGCTTAGCATAAATACTGGAAGTAGCTAGCCAGGCTAAGTTTGAAGATTAAAAAATCTGCCTGCCTGGCAACCAGCAGTAATTTCCAGGAAGTTACTATCAGCAGCCAAGACTGTCAGACAGTTGACCCACTGCAATACAGCAAATTGTCAATTTTACTGGAAAAGCAAGATACAACATGTTAATTAGGGATATTTTAGAGATGTTGGTAGATTGATTTAGTCATTTTAGGAGTGGTGTCACACTTCTCATAAAATCTTTCCCTAGAAAGAAAACGAGCATATTTCCCGAAATAGTGAACTATAATTTTAATGTGATGGCAGATGTAAAAACAAACGATAACCTAAAGTCTTTTCCTACTCCTAAAAATGAACTGCAATGCAACAACCCATGGTTCTTGTTAGTACAACTGTACTGTGAAAGGAGATCCACTCTAGCATTTTCCTCTTGTCATAGAGAAAATAATGACGTTGGTGAAGCTATGTGGGAGTATTATGCAGGGAAAAACATGAAAACCAGCATAAATAATTCCGGGGATAGGTCTAATGTTGTATGCAAAACAATTACCAAATTGAAGTAGATGCATGTTGTACTGCAAACCTTGCAGTGTAACAGAGCATCTTGTGTTGAAAACACCAAAGACATTGTAGAACCAAAGACATGTAATATTCACAGATACAGTTGTTTATAACATTGCATAGCAAATGCAACATAAATAACAAAAGGCACAATCTCAAACCCGTCATAGCTTTTAGTGAAATGCTCAGCTCGGTGTAGCGGCAGGAGCAGGTGGTAGTGCTGTATTGTGCATATTTCCCCAGAGAAGGTTGACTGCTCTCTACCATTGATTGTATAAACACACCGATTATTCTGAGTCCCTGGAAACAAGGCTACTCTCCCTTTTGTAAAGCTAGACATCAGTGAAGTAAGAGCTCCTGACACTCTCCACCTCTGTTCTGTTCAGGGCAAAGGGGGATAGTTGCACACTACAGCATATTCATAATATTCATGAACGATTGACTGAGTCTCTGCATTCATCTGTCAGGGTTTCTTAGCTCTAAGTAACTTCATACGAGACAGGGAATAGCTTTGGATCTATATATTGTTGCTGATGAAACTCTCTGTGGTCCCCCTTACTGAAGGTTTTGGGGGAAAACATCTTCGGATTGTAAGCCAAAACAAAAATGAACAGCACATCTGTCTCACCAAGTACACATTCTGGCACTACTGAACTCTTCAATTTAGAGATAAACAAAGCCTCACTGCAGGAAGAAAACGTATGCAAGGTTTTACAGCAATACCCTACACTACAAAAGGCTACATACAAACCATCTTAAGACAGCAGCCTCATGACTTAGCATACATTAAAAGCACCCTTTGCAGAAACAGTGTAGGTAAGCCAATGCTAAAAATCAAAGCATTTGATTTATCCCAATCACAGAAAAAGTCAGTCAGATCAGTGATACATCCCTGCTGGGTGACAGTCCTAATCAGCCTCTCTTATGTGCCTGTCCTGTCAAACTACATCCCCCTCCCACCCCCTCTACAACCAATCAGCCTCTATCCGCAATGCAGAGTGGGATATTTGACCAATGTCAGGCGATCAATATCAGATCAACAGGAGCCAAAAGAAGGAATAAAAAAAAAACAAGCCCTCTTTTCTTCTCTCATCTCCTCCATACTCAGTCCAGACGGGCTTTCTTTTTACTGTGACTGATATGTAATCAATTTCTCATTGGATGAGAGCTCCAGGGAGAGGACAGGGAAACCTGTTAGAGCGATTAGTAATCTCTGCTAAAGGCAATGCTTTCTTCTCCGCAATTTGAAATATTTAAAAATAAAAGTGTAAATTATAAAAAATCTGTTTACAGTTTTAAATATTTACACAATAAAACAGAGGGATTACCTTAGTATTACACAGCCACAGAGGATTTGTTCATTGTTGCAACAACAAAAGGCACCGTGGCAATCCGAGGAAATGGATAATTGAGCAAATGTAATAGAGCTTACAACCAAATCTAGATGTAATAATGATTCAGGGGTAAATAGTGAGTAAAATGAAATGTGCCCTCAATGGCATGTTAAATGTGTCATTTGATGTTTTGTCCTCTAGGTAATGGGTTCAATTTACCTACCAATATGGAGATATATACTCATTATAACAGCATACTAATACATTTTTCTCAGTTTATTATTAGTTACCGCTACCAATGTGGTCATGTTTTGGGTCCAATCCTTGCCTCTATCTATTAGTCTGTGTTAGCTACCTGCCATGAAACTTTGTACAGACATTCATGGTCCCGAAAGAATAAAGCCTATTGAGTTTGATTATCCCCTGACATTCCCCCTAGCATGTGGTTGACTTTTTTTGTGCATAAAATATGACTATTGGATGAATTGCCATAGAATTTGGTAGAGGCATTGATGTTATCCTCATGATGAATGGTAACTTTGGTTATCCCTTTAACTTGCGTAGTGCCAGCATCCGGTCAATTTTTAATTTGTCTAATACTTTGTTCTGACATTTCCAATCAGTCGTACTTTGTGTAGAGATGTCCCAAGAGGATCCAATGGATTGATATTGCGACTGATCTGGGCATAATTTAATAGATCGGTATTGGCTAAAATAAAGTTGATCAGTTGTTGTTGCAGGCACTGCATAGAAAGCTTTTCATTACAGCAGCATACAGTATTTCCTTTGTCCAGTAAACTGGTTGTAATCTATGACCATAGGCAGTCAAATTCAGTACACAATGTCATAAATGAACTGTCAATGCCAGATGGATGACATGCTGGTGCCAATAATGCTCTGCTGACTGCCACAGATTATAGCTCATACTTTCCTTGTTGTCAGATATGCAGAAGCTAATGAAATGGTGATCAGCTGGCCACACATGGTATTATTCCATCATTTATCAGGCACATCCACACCACATTCAGCGGCCAAACAATCAGCGCAAACCTAGTTTTGATTATGGATGTGCAGATCATCTATTTTTGGCCCATATGTATTCAGATCAGCAGATCTAAAATAGTCTACCACACTAACATGTAAATGTGCTGTATTTATATAGCGCTTTTCTAGTCTTAACGACTACTCAAAGCGCTTTTACATCATACAGGATACATTCACCATTCACACACATTCATTCACTGTGGCCAAGGCTGCCGTACAGGTGCTACCTGCTCATCAGATAAACATGCACACACATTCACACTCCGATGTGCAGGGGTTCAATGTCTTGCCCAAGGACACTTTGACATGGGCCAGGCCAGGGATTGAACCCCCAGCCTTCCGATTGGCAGGCAACCGCTCTACCACTGAGCCACAGCCGCCCCCAGCATACCAACATACATCAATAATATGCCAAAACACGTTTCACAATCTGTATGTTTATATAGTGGATTTGCATATTCAGATTTCCTGGGGTCTGTATGATATGCAATTTTAAATTGCTAGCAATAAATTGTTAAATCCATCCATCCATCCATCCATCGGATGGATGGATGGATGGATTTAAACATGATTTAACATGCTATTATTATATTGTAAGTGAATTGATAGAGTAGCACAGTGCTGCAGTAGAATATGATGTTGCAGTGCCATTAGTTCATTCTTTAACAGAAACTGTGAGATTGTACCATTATCTACTGTATTCTAATGTCTCATTGATGTATTAATAAGACCACATATCATCAGCAGACAAGTCCAGGGCATCTCATGATCACTGAAAAGATTCTGCTTCATATTAACGTGATAGACAGACAATTAGTCCCCTGGGCAAGCTTAAACTTGGAGCCGTTGGAAATGATTGCCTTTGAACTGACACCCATATGCAAAGAACCTGGGCTATTAGTGGGTCTGGTCCCAGTTGGATGGGTGTATGTTGGAAATGGACAGGCCTTGTCAGCCATACCTTCTCTGTGCCTCATATCAGCAATTGAAGACGGGATAAAAAATGACAGCCATGTGTTGACTAAAGTTTCTCATTAGCACTGTGGAAAGCATATGACCCACCATTTACCCCTTGCACTGCAAAGCAACTTAGCTGGGATCGGATCTGATTGAAAATTTAGTGGTGCACAAAAGCCTGTCCAATCTGTGAAGGGAAATGTTTGCATACTGTAAAATCAAGCAATCTCAGCAACAAGCAATTGCCACGAGTGGAGACAATCAGGGCTGAGGTTGCGGCACATCAAGCAAGGGGTTTCAGTGCATTCACCACATCCAATTATCTGGGAGCTCATACATTTAAAAAACCTTCATTTTCGACATTTGGCTTCCAATGAACCTTCTGTGCTAGAGCTTCTCAATTTTGTATTTACTACTTACTGTGTGGTTGCACTGCATCATTTACCTTACCATTGCATCATGATGTTGGGACACGGATCAGAGCTTGACCCAGGCTTTATTTTAACATTGAGATGAACTGATAGAATAGTGTTAGATTAAAGTACATCATACACGTATAAAGTACAATGGCCTGCAGACTTCATGTATTCACATAAAACATTGTGCGTATTTAGTAATCAGTACATGGTGTGTGTAGAATGTGTCAACTTCACAACTTACTTTTTGAGTTGCCTTTTATTTTTTATATTTGTGTTGTTACTGCTGTACAGCAGAGCTACATTTTCTATTTTGCACAAAACCAGGCACATATGCCGCACAGCTATAATGAACGTATGTAATTAGGTTATGTCTATAAAAGTAAAGCTTGTTGAACTACAGTGCTTTTGTTGTTTACTGCCTCCCTGGAATCTCAGAAGCAACTCTCCTGGGCTCTGCCAAGAAAAACATGTTCATGAAGCATCATAGCTTCCAGCCTCTAGAGACCCTCTACTCATGCCATGTGTCTGTGTCTTTCCCCATCGGAGGCTTTCCAGTGAGATCAGCTTGTGTACAGTAAAGGGCTTCTGAACCTCCTGTGCATTCTTGCTCTCTTTTAATGACTCTGTGGCGCCATTAATGCTGCGACCTCTGTGCGAGAACTGGCATTGTCATCAACAGCAGTGCCAAAGAACAAGCTCCTCATTAAAATCTAGACCTGTGGATCATTGAGTTTGCAAGGGCGTCCAAACCACTGTCATCGGCCGGATCTTGGTGCCGAATCAACTATGACGTTAAGAGTACTTGTACAAAATGATCAGATTTGTTGATTTAAAGGTGCATTTTCCACCAAAATTAGATCCACAATTTGATTTACCTGAGCTCAACACACAAATAGTAAATAGTAGCCGACTTATTAATTTAGCTAATAAAATGTTTATCTTGGGGATTCATATCAAATTATATTTTATGTACATATTATTAAGAGTTTTGGTCATACAGGCTCAAGGCTGTGGCAACTGCCTAAATGTTCATGTTGAATTTGGCAGCACTCTGGGCAGAGGAGATTAATGTTCCAGTTCAATCTATCAAGATTATGAGATCATCCCCTGTGAATCAGATCAGTTGATGCTGGATAAGATTGGGTTTTTTTGTAACTACAAAGAGCCACATACATAAGCACTAAAGAGGCTGTGCAAAGTGTGTGTAAATTGACACCATAAAAAAAAGGTGTGGTTGTATCTCTGAAAATTTATATTTGTGAGAACAGCCTTATCGCAGTCAAGAAAAAGAAAACATAAGGACAAAGAAGCCATTACCTGAGAGATAAAGTTGCTTAGACAGCAACATATCCTAAGCCTTGAAAATATTCAGCTTGCATAAACCCAATGCCATCATTGTGCCATTTTCAATTGTCAAAAAGAAAATTCATGTCTGAAATTATGCTGGAAATAGATACATGTAAAGGCCAGGTCCATGGCACTTGAATGAAGGCAATGGAATTACATTAATGAGTGATGCCACCATGACTCACTTTGCCATATTTTAATAGGAGACACCGGAAAGGTCTTTTGTCTGGAGCAATGCCACTGAGCATACATACAGTATGTCTCTTTCTGGTGGACATTTTGATGTTTCACAAAACCTGATAATTGGGTAGGAACAGAACACATCCTTCTATAATAAGCGCTGTGGCATTAAAATGAAAGAAATATGTTGCTTTTTTCATCAATTTCTCCACCTTTTTTTCTCTGACACAGGCATCTGCTAATGGTAGTCATATCACTAAAACATGGCATCATTAGCCTCCCTTATTATAGCTGAATGAAGACAAATGCAGTAAAAAAACAGTGTAGATGTATGACATAGCTGTAGGGAGTGGCGTTGGCCAATTTGTTGAAAACTGATATGGTCAGGGAAATTTCAGAGCACAATGGTCTCATCACTCTTTGTCTCGGCTTGCAGGAATATCTGCTCTCGCAGTATTCTATAAAACATACACTGGGAAAGGAAGATGAATAACTAATAATACACATGAACTTTGGTTGAAATGCTTTGTCTAGGTGAATCAAATCTCCCCACCTGTACACATTTGAAACTGCAATTTCATTGTTTTTCCATGTAAAGGCACTCACTGTATATTTCACACTAACCTTGTGTTAAAGTATTTCCAGTGTTCTACCCAGGCCTCCACAGCCACTCAGATGAGTATGTCTTGCATTTTTTATTCATCAAAAGGAAAGATCACTGAAACCTGCAATCCTGGGCTGAGATGTACAAGATATATGGGAATCTACTGTATAGTGGGGTTTCAAATGGAAAACGAGGGCAAAAGTCACAAAAGACGGCGAGGACAGTTAATATTTACTGAAGGACATGTCCTGGAGCTGCTGTCCCCTGTGCTGTATGACAAGGATAAGCAGCTAGAGTGGTCTAATTTTAAAGGCTGCAGGTTCAGTTTGTTTATTAGCAACCCTGACTCCTGTCAAAGTGACATAACACTGAAGCTGCAACATGTCACCAAAATTAGCTGGTAAGTCATTGGTTATAGGTTTATATGGCAGGTCCTGTCAGAAGTGAGTATCGTAACGAGCTGATACCTTCAGTAGCAACAGTAAATTAAATCTTCCCAGTTGCTCACCTACTTAATGTTAAAGACCTGTTTACCCATGGTATTCACAAGACCATGATCCAAATGTGAAAGTATAAAAATACCCCCAAAATTCAAAACATAGAGTTGGCATCTGCCACTCATAAACAGATTGTCAGACCCATTAATACTGGCTGCCACTGACTGTTTCTTAATGGTTAGCACTGTCACCTTACGGCAAGAAGGACCTGAGTCTGAACCCAACACACAGGCTGGGGTTAGTGGGGAGAATATTATCCAAGTGTTTGTAAGCTTCTTCTCACAGTCCAAACACTTGCAGTGAGTGCAATTGGAAACCAATTACACTTCTTACATTTGGAAGGTATTTGCAAAAGACATCTCAACTAAATATGTTCTCAAAAAGACATTAGAGAGAGTATTGTAAAATTAACTGCTGCCTCCTCATAAAAGGTTAAGAGCATCTCAAGAAGCAGAGACGCCTACAGAATGCGTTTTTTTCTTTTTCCATTTCTAAAATGTTCATCACGCCCACTGATGCTCTATGATGAAAAGAGATACAAGAGATAATTAAAAAGGGTCCACACATGATTAAAAAAATAGCAATGCATCCATTAGTCTGAAAGAATACAATTATTGAAGGGATATGGGGAAAATAATGTAAACCTAATATAAGCCTCCACCAAAACCTTGTTGCTCTGTTTTGTACCTGCTTGTTTTGAGGGGGTGGGGGAAACACGACGTATGTACTCTCTGTTGTGACACTAAGATTCAGAATAAAATAATTCCCACTCCTAGTTGTTTCTAGCTGGCAATCTGTCACTCTCTTCTTCCCTTCCTCTTATGTAAAGGTATCATCAACTATAAAGCAATGATTTGCAGCAAAGCCATCATGATGATGACTGCACAGCACTGTGATGAAGAGATGTGTAGGACTCTGGACATTGCCGATGTCCTCCCATATTTTACTTTGATCCATAGTTGTCAGCATGCCCTTCCCTTGAATCTATGCAACGTGATAGGCTTTACTGCCAGTAGTTTCTCTAATGTGATTTCAATCTCATCTCGCCTAAATGCCTCTCCTCTTGATCTTGTTTTTAGTGTTCATATATTTCCTTTTTTCCTATCTGTTGTGTGTATGTAGTTTCCTTTTATGAAATAATTTCCACTTGCAGATCTTATAGAGCAGCATTGTTTCTACTCAGAAAACTTTACATCCATCACTTTGAGGCTTGGTTTTTATTTATTTTTTAACATCTACTTCAAACAACAACAACCAGACTGACTAAATCACACTGCTACACTACTATGTTATAAGCTCCTTATACCCACATAATATGTGGAAGCTCGATTGTACAGTGTGATAATTTGAAGCGTTTCATTTGTTTAATTTATCTTCTGTTCATTCTTTTCAGAGTATGTCAAGTCTCTCTTTATGTACAGTATGTGACCATTACAGCATTATCCATTGCCCATGTTCTCACAATCGTCTCGTATTCTTGTGGTTTGTGTTCACAGCCATCACAGATATATATGAAGTATATTGGCTAATATCATGATAAACTAACAGAAATGAAATAAATAGGAGGTGGGTCTCCATAGGCTCGGGGCTAATGCACGCCATGTATACGTTATTATACAGTTTTGGTTAAATTTGTCCCAGTACCCCCATCTCTCCATGTGTATCTTAATACATATGTATCATTGTGCTCTTTTAGCAAAAAAAGAACCCTTGAGGATTTTATCACAAGAAGACTTATAATTTATTTAATGTGCATTTATGAGTCGTGTGCCTCCCTAACTTTTTTTTTTTTTATCTGTATGTGTTCCTCAGTAGTACTCAGTCTAGACACCTGAGGCTTGGTTTAGCCTATTTATAATACCAATTAGCACCAGCTGCTTTGTAGCATACCAAAAAAAAAGATTATTTAGGTAATTGTGCTTAGCTTTATTGTGTGTGAGATGGTGGAGGGTATTTCAGTTTGTTTAGAGTCCTTTATTACAAGCATGACTCAGAGGAATTGAGAGAATGAAATAACCATAACTCACTTTAAATGCAAGAAAAACATACTTAACAAAATAGCATCTACTCTATTATTCATGACCACCATTCTTAGACTCATTGAGCACAAAAGACAATCTCACATAAGCTCTATAAATAAACAGTTCAAGGACTGTACAAGAGGTAGACGTTAAAGAGGGATGTCTGTGTCAGGTAGAACTGTAACAGTAACCTGAATATTGGCAAGAAACTGAGCATGAAAGAAAAACAAAGTGTTGGTGGAGAGATTACTTTTTTTCTTAAACTAACTGAATCAATTTTAGCATTAATTTTAGTCAACCTAACACGTTTCAATTGCAGTCAAGAGAGATGTTTTCAAAGATAACCACAAGAAAATCATAAATATTACATAAAAATGTTGTGCTTTATTGATTTGAAGGACACGCTTGGCTTTGATATTAAAACATGAGCATGTTCTTTTTGAAATGTTTGAATGAGCTTTTGTTGGACCAACAGTACAACAAACTACCAGATTCAATCAGAAATTGTATCTTTAATTAAGTTTTATGACATATTTCACATTTCACATCTTACTCCTACAGAAGCTGCAAATCTATTTTGATTTAGAGTCAAACTAATTGGTACTTTTTATTGGAATTTACGAAATTAAGTTTTTTGTGTAGTTCAATCCAATGATGACAACGCCAAAACCGCTGCAGGTTTGTACACTTAAAGACAAGGAACTGGTGTCTTTGATCGATAGGTTTAGCTATAGCTTGCTCAGCTTCAAAGCATCCTGTATTCATGTGCATGTTCATTATGTGCCTAAAATGGCCAATTATTCCATCAGAGGCGTGTGTAGAGGACTAAGCCACAGATCCCGAACAATCATATGACAAATTAGCCAATTAAACATGTTTGATGTTCCTCCCCCCTGTAGTGTCGAATAGGAGGTTGACAGTGCAGAATAATTTAATTGATGAACATTCACAAGAGCTAGACCCCTAGATAAAACAATATTTAAATATTCCCTCCACTCAAACATGTGTTTTTATTAGTTTATGTCCCATTAAAACTTATGACCTTGACTTTTCTGACTTGCCACTACAGAGGTGATTTAACATACCTCTACAGAAGGGGAAAATGTCTTAAGTCTCTTTAAAAAGTGAGATTCCAATGTACAACAGGCAAACTAGATTTGGTTTGTTTGAAAGCTGTGCAAAAGCTGAAAGAAAAAACAGAAACCTCCAGCGCAGAACTGAATTGTCAGTGCAGAGCCACTGCAACAGACAACATGAACAAATAAAGGATGTTAACTACACTCACTACTCTGATACGTCTGCTAGTCGCCTGTAACGGTACCCAACAGACTCCTCATTTTAGTCTGGTTCTGACTGACCGCGGTTTCAGACAGGACGCTGAAACTATTGCTCCAGATTTAGAGAACATATAAACCAAACATTAATCATAATACTTTCACATACATTAAGACATGTCTGGAGGGGGACTTTAAACAGAAAAAGTTTAGGACTTAAATATATTAAAGATCCCATGACATGGTGCTCTTTGGATGCTTTTATATAGACCTTAATGTTCCGCTAATAATGTATCTGAAGTCTCTTTTATATAGACCTTAGTGGTCCCTAATACTGTATCTGAAGTCTCTTTTATATAGACCTTAGTGGTCCCCTAATACTGTATCTGAAGTCTCTTTTATATAGACCTTAGTGGTCCCTAATACTGTATCTGAAGTCACTTTCATATAGACCTTAGTGGTCCCTAATACTGTATCTGAAGTCTCTTTTATATAGACCTTAGTGGTCCCCTAATACTGTATCTGAAGTCTCTTTTATATAGACCTTAATGGTCCCCTAATATTGTATCTGAAGTCACTTTCCCAAAATTCAGCCTTGGTGCAGAATTACAGCCACAATTAACTTTCCTTAGTATGTACCATTTCTTAATCTGTAGCTTTTGAGGAGGAGAGCGGGGGGCACGATGGAGGCTGGGGGTGTGGCCTTGACCAACTGCCACTTTGCTTGTTTGAAAGCCATGATATCTCTCTCTCATGGGCGGGCCAAATTCTCTGAGTATATCTCAAATATCTGAGCTTTCATTTTCTCAAAGGTAGAGCAGGATACACAGGGCTCGAATTTACACCTGTCATCATTTCTAGCAACTAGGACCATAGGCCGACCATAGCCAGGCTAGGGGAACTCATATTAATGTTAACAAAATCTCATAAAGGGAAATTGTCATTCCATGGGACCTTTAAATATGTGTATAACATTTTTTCCTGCAACTTTTTTGACAAGTTCACAGTTTCAAAGAGTCACAGCTTGAACTGCAGGTTTATATTATCTGCTGGAGCAGTTGGAAGGTTGGCATTGGCAGTGGTTGTTGACTTTCCCAACAAAAAAATAACTTTTTTCCCTTTAAATTAAGAATTTATTTTGCTCACAGCTTGTTTTTCCTTGATAAGTTTTCCAATAAGTTTATACGAAACCTTAAAAACCTCTTTAGACTCTTGATAAATTGGCCAATTGAATTTGGTTGCCTGAAAAGTATATTTATTTGAGTAAATGGGCTCCAAAACATTTTAGCGGTCTGTACTAGATGGCTTTCCATTAAAGTATTGGTTAAACCCCATTTTCCTATGCAAGCAATTATCCTGAAAACATTTAATTTTATCGCTCTCTGCCTCCTCCTTTTCTTTTGTTTCCACCTACTTTCTCCATCCTAAATATCAACCCTCAAGACAATTCTGTGAAATAAAAGAACAATAGCTGCCAACATTGCTTAAAGCAGTGTGTTTTGTGAGTAAGACACAGATACAGAGATGGAGAGAAGAAGAGAGTGTGGGGGAGAGGGTTGACTGGGTTGCAGTGTTGTGGGTGTCTTCTAATATCAAAGTGTTAACATCATTCTATGTATAGCGCACCACATCTGACCCAGCAATGTGACCAATGTGTTTTATTTTCAGGTGCTGGACAATGCAATAAAGTGAGCAATAGATCTCTTTTGAGAAAGAAAAGGGAAAATGGAGGGGGAAAATCTCTGGATAATACAAGTTAAACAAATGTTTTGTTGGCCTAAGGAAAAGTTCACTCCAAAAAATTAGTGTACACACGATCTGTGTGATATTATGAAGAAAACAGACTGTCATCTTCTGTGCTTCAGATTGTATTATCAATTGTTAGCTTTTTGTAAAAATGTTTGTTGCAATCTGGCATGATGCTTAGTATTAGTTATATAATTACTTATATAATTAAAGGTAACATTCTTGTACCATGGCAACTGCACTTTACATTACCTTTATTTGACGCCACTTTACTTTCCACCTACCTTCTGCTCATTGTCTTTTGTTTGCCGGTTTTTCTTGTGTTTACTTGTATGTTTGTTTGTTTTGCTTTTATTGTAGAAAATGCTGCTGTAATAAGGGCATTTCCCCGCTGTGGGATGAACAAAGTATTATCAAATCTAATCTAATCTAATTTTTCTGACATCTAACTTGATTTGGATGTCAGGGGTTATTGGCACCATACATAAACCTTATAAGGATATTCTCTGAACCATCTGAGAAACTGAACTTGACAGGTCATTTTTGACAAAACAGTGTCCATTCAATGTCCAATTACTCTACAGCCATTGACCACATCACTTCAGTCAAAGGCTATCACTCTTCTTTGGTAGATTATGTTTTTTGTGAACCTTGTAGCAAACAGTTCCCCATTTACACATCCAGCAAGTTACAGGGCCACATTATCGTTCATTTGGAGTCATGTTTGTGGCCACATGATGAATGTTAGTCCAATATTTGCTCTGTTATTGTTCTCTACCAACTCATGAGGAAAATATCTGTCTCTTCAGTTGCAAAATGCTCCACTATGTTAACCAGCTCGTTAGCTGTTTCGTTTGTCATTAGCCGTTTTGTGCAGAGCAGCTAGTGTAGTGTGGTTTGGAAACAGCTGCCTACAAGAGCCGTAAGAACTAAAACAGTAAAGCTGTGGGCCAGACTGCCAAACAATGAGCTAATACTAACCATAAAGCTCAGTAAATCTAAGAATTCTCTGTAGGATCATCCCTTTGAGCAATCCCTTTCACACTATTTTTCACATTGTCATTTTAAACGTTACTATAAAAGTAGCCTATTGAATTTTGTTGCTTTAGACTTTTCTTTCTGAGCCATTCCATTGTTGGAGAAACTGCAGCCTAAGATATATTTAAGCTTTATACTTTTTTTATAAGCTATGAATTAATCTCCCAAAACTTGACATGCTAAATGTGATGCAAAAAAAAAGCAGTAAAAGGAAAATGTAATTCAACAAAAGACATTGATAACATTTTAAAATTCCTCTGATGGTTTGGTGAAGTATTATAGCCTTTCTGTGTCTCTCCTGATTGGGATATAGCAATAGTTATATGTTCAGCACATACTGTACAGTGCAGTGCACATTAAGTTGAGGAACTTTTTTTCCTCACAGCTTCTATCAGTTTAAATGCGAGTCTGTCAAAAGCCAAAATGAGTGAGTATCCTGCCAATGCGGCAGATTACTCCATACATCAGAAAACATTCCAATTCCTGACAAAACCATCACGAAGAAAAATGTTTTAGACACAGAATAAATGCTTACAATTCAGCTGACCTTGACCTTTACTCATCCCTACAGCTGACTAAGGTGATGCAAAGCACTTCAACAAAGAAACAAGATTAATGAAAATATGTCAAAGTAATAAGGGATTTGGAGATGACATAAAACTCAAAAAATCTGTGCTGAAGTATGTGGCAGGTGAATGTTGTGATGAAACTCTTTATGGTTCCCAGTTATGACTTCAGTGGCTAAATTGATTATTATAGAGTCCTTTAACCTAATGCTGACCCTGCTGTGGGATAAAAAGAAGGACTCAGGAGGGATTGTTACTGCCGGTCAGTGTAAGAATCTGCTTTATACTCTGAGTAGGAGACTGTGGGTGTGCGTTTGGGTCCATTATTGTCTCTAATATAATACCACTAAATGAATCTGGATGGATTCTTATACTCCTTTAGACCACAAACAGACTTATGGTGGACTGACATTTTATTCCTGCAGTACAAACATTCTCAGAGACTGAGCTGCTTTAGGGACCAAAATAAAGTCATTGGTTGAGATAAACACCGATATGCTAAGTCAAACCAACCAGTTTCTGAGCACATAGCTAGCTGGGTTAAATGTAAATGTCATTAGCTTCTTACTGTATGTACACACCGCCGCCGACGAAATAAACTCTGGCCGCCCTGTCAAGGATGCTTGTCAAAATGTATGGGGGAGCTTTCAACGCTTTAACCACTCTGACGTGGCAGCATGTTCGATCATGGAAAAGCAAAGCAGCCACTGCACGGCCAATACATTGACACTAGAAACCTTTTATAAATTATATATATAATGACAACATTTTTATTATTTGTTGGTCTCAGCGGTGTCTGTTAACAGTTAACTTGCTCGTTAGCCGCTGAACCGCAGCAGAATGCAGGCAGAGCGAGCAGCCGCCAGACTCTAACCTCTGTCCATCAGTGCAGGACTTCACTGAGAGCGGACTGTTTAGAGACGATGTGACCAGCAGATAACTTTGACTGGTCCCTATACGCAAACAAAGTCACATCATAAATGATAGGCAACCCAGCAACTGTGATTATGAACTTTCCCTCCATTTTCTCAGAACTAATGTTTTGGCAGAAACAAAAGTTTACATCTTATGTTTCTCTGGAATCAGCCAGTGCGAAGGACGTCTATATTCCGATTGGTTGTTGGTGTTTGCCGCTGAACCGCTTCATAGCTCATTACCATAAAGTTGAGCTACTTTCAACTTTCTGATTGACGCTCTGGTCACTCAAAACGCTCAAAACGCCCAAAACGCCATGCCGACAGATTTGCTGAGAGAAGCCAGCTTCTATTGAAAATAAATGACTTCCAGTAACTTTAGAAGCTCAAGTCAACGGTGGTGTGTACGTAAAGTTATGGTCAGCAGATTCTACTTGCTGATAGCAAATGCAGCAATGAAGTTTATTGACAAAGGTTGATACAGAAGAGAAGAGTTTAATTCTGGCCTCCCAGAAATATCCCTCTGTATGTGGTCCTGGTCTGCTACTTCGGTGCCCAGAAGGGGTTTTGACTCTTCATCCAAAGCTACTGGCTGCTTCTCTCCGCTGCCTCCGACGCAGCTTTCATAGCTAAGCGCAGGCTTTGGCCTCCTGATTCCTAGGTCTCTGTGCAATTGGTGGTAGATGTTGCCACCTACGTATGCACCCCACCTCCACAGTGCAGACTTTAGTGTTCCAGCTACAGTGTTGTGCTTTAGCAGCCAACTTGGCATTGGGTAGATGTTTTCCCTTGAAACCATTGTTCCCTGAGTTCTCCCAGGGTGGTAAAGTAAGCTCGATGCTGAAGACTTTGCCACAGAGAAGGGGACCAGAGCACCAAACCAGGCCTTAGATAGTTGGTAGTGATCTCTGGAGAAAATTTGAGTTGTCGACCAATGTCAGCCAGCATCTTCCATTCACAGGCTAAGTGCAGTTGGGCTTGCTCCAGTGGGATGGAGCCTCTCCTGGTTATCTTAGCCCCCTCATGGTCAAAGGTTGTTGTTCTTAGGGGTTAGATATTGCTGGAGGTAGGTAATTGCTGGCAACTTGTTTGTTTTCCTTGGGTGAAGGCAAGGCTCTTGGTTGTGATGCCAAGTTTAACGTTCTTGGGTGAGGCTGACTTAACAACTTGTGAGTACTGTATATGTTTGAGTGAGGATGGCAAGGAACAAAGGGAACACCTTGGATCTTCACCCTGCCACTGATGAAAATGAACTGGTGTTGGAAGGGATGTCGTATTTAGTTGTGATGATACAGTATGTGAAGCTCAGTTGCCTTGCTTCTACTACTGCTTTCAACTATATTGCATGGTCTTCCATCAGTAGAAGTTTGCTGGGTTGTCATGGAACTGTAGATTTAAAACTTGTTGTCCAGGTGTTGCAGATTACTATTTAAAATACCATATAATCACAAAGAAAAAAGTACCTTTGAGGTTGCAATTTTCTTCTTCTATTTTTTAACCATGGTAGTGTGAAAAAAGAGCCCAGAAGGGAGAGCCAAGTGTAGAGGTTCATCCCAGCAGTTCACTGACTCTAGGTAGGCTAGCTAACCTGCCCACACTGTGAGCCACTTTGACTAGTTTAAATTTCACCTAAGTTTATCTTATTATGACAAGACTACATTTTGTGTTAGTAGCAGGAGCAATGAGATTCATAATGTCAGACCCTTCTCCTTTCCCTTGCTTTTTCGTCTGAGCTTCTGTCTAACATACAGTATTTCTTCCAAGTCTTTAAATCAACTAGTGACATAATGTATGCCCCAACTACAGTATGAGGAACTTTTCTATGCCTACTGTAAAACCCCAGCCTTCTACCTGTATGGCCCAACTTTAGAAAAACAATATTCCCCAGTCTGTCTGCCATAGTCCAAATCTAGCACTGCAAGCAGTGTGTTGATGTGATATCTCTGCCTAGGTGTGTTAAGCTCCTGGGTCACTGTCCTCTATCATGTCATCAACAAGACCTCCCGCTGAAGGCGTAAGCTCTATGTAATCAACTTTACTGGATCAGATTTAAGAAGTGAACAAAGCCTCCCTTCTTTCCATCTCTTCCTCCTCTCCTCTTCTTTTTCTGTCTGACTTTTTATTTCAGTTTACCTCCATCTCACTCTCCTATCTTAACTTTTATGAAATGGGGGTATTTTCCCTGAACATTTAAAAACAAAAACATTGAGGCTTATGAATAAGTTAAGCCTTAACTAAAAAAGTTTTTAAATTGATTCCCATCTACAGCATTTCTCACCTATGTATGCATTGTGATGATTTAATATAAGCTCCAGCATACAACATTGCTATGACATGCTGTAAATACAGCGATCAAGATGAGTCATATGTTTACTATTCACTGGCAATAAAAATTAATATGATCCATCAGAAGACACATGGGATCCACCATGGCCATGGTTAGATCAAAAGCCCACTAAAGTGAAAGGGGTCCAGTTTGGGGATACTGCAGTGTATTCTAGCAGATTGCACAGTGGCTGAGATTCTTTAAAGAGGTGATTTGGAGACTCTTGAACACCTCTGGAGGTTTCTGTCAGAGCCCAGTGAATGTGATGAGTGTGGGAGGGGTGAGTTGGATGGGGGTGTTGAGGTTGCAGTAAAGTCTTCTGGATGATAATGATCCCATTCAAGGTGAGAGAGGAGGGGTAGGAGGGATAATACATCATAGATAAAGACACAAGGAAGAGCAGCTGTCCTGATGAAAGATGGGAAAGAGAGAATTACACCTGCATCCGAGGAGGACACAGTAGTGACAGGGACTGAATGAAAGGAGGGTGTCTGTCTTGAGCTGTTACCAAACACTCAGCAGTTTTACTCAAACTAAGTAAAGTTCTTAAAGCAACTGTGTAGAGACTGTCCTCAACAGAAAAATGACAGCATTGGTTGTTTGTTCAAAAACTGACAATGATGTTTATTTTTTTCATGTACAAACAGCTGCAAATCAGTTTGAAGTTGATCAACTGCAGCAGCCACTTTGACATGTGACTATTCCTCATTTCGAGACTATACATCAAGTTTGCAGGTGAGACTGTGGTTTCAAGAAATTGGGCTGGCTAGTTTCCAAAACTTTGGTAAAGATTCAGAACAGCAACTAAATGGATCTTGTAAGATTTTATCAGCTGTTTCTAAGGTCAATAATGAACTTTGAACTGGGCCTTTTTTTTTTTTTAAATCAAAAATTTTTTTTTGATTTTTTTATGACTTTGATTCTCATTTAATTTTACGAGCCGACTGCATCACAAACACTGCTACTTTCTTCTGTGAGTTTTATACATACATAAAATAGGTCTTAAAGTACTCCCTAGCGCTGCAATGCTCTCCCTTCTCTTCATTCAAGCCTCTATGTTAACAGGCTTGTGGTGATGAACAATGTGCAAGAGGTGCCGAAAATATCTGTTTGGATTCTGTCAATTTGTTTTGTCATGGTTCATATGTGCAATAAACATTACACTTGATGAAAAAAAAATTGTGGCCGTGAAT
The DNA here is from genome assembly GCA_013375575.1 of Percina caprodes. Lineage (NCBI taxonomy): Eukaryota > Metazoa > Chordata > Actinopteri > Perciformes > Percidae > Percina > Percina caprodes. The sequence goes on along the minus strand of JABXJD010000003.1, from coordinate 7,310,548 downwards.
CGTGATATATTAATTCTAATCCTATTTTTCCCCGAATCATACAGGCCTACTTTGAACCTTAGTTGTGTATATCTTTTCTCTCCAGTTTTTTTGCATTCGTATCATCCTGGACAGAGCGGCTGTGAGGAGTTTGCAGCCCTACTGCCCAGATATCCATTTCAGATTCAGTCAGGTGTTGCAGCAGTGACACCTCTAGTTGCTCTTAAAGATTGCAATCAGTGACCTCTGATTTGGGTAACCCAGTTGTCATGCTGTGCTGTCTTGATGTATTGTGAGCTGTGGCAGTACCCAGGGCCCTAGAGACATAGATGGAAAAGCTGGAGGAGGTGGTGGGGGGCAGGATCTGTGGAGTAAAGATGGGACCGTTTCAGCAGAGTGGACTCCATATATTCTGCTGAGCCATCTTTTTCTTTATATAAATAAAACAATACTGCTTTTAAAGGGGCAGGTGGAGGGGGCGGAGGGGGGGCGGGTTCAATCGTGGTTGTGGCCTCAGTGAACACTGAATGGATGGAGGTTTACTAAGCATTCTGAGAGTGATTAGTGTGTATTTTCACTGTGCAGCAACACATGTCTTTTGGTTTAATCAAAGCTATTCATTATTTAGGATTCTGTTCTTCAGTATTAAAATAAAAAAAAGAAGAAAATATCCAAACCCAAAATTGAAAACCTTACCAAAGAATGAATATCCCAATAGTCAAATATTGGGTCCAGCCTTACTCTGTACTATGTGAAATATGTCCTAGTAATACAGTTAAGTACAGTAATAGCTTGCATGCTGTTGCCACACCAGTTTTACCTCTTCACAGGCATCTATATTGACATTTTAAGAAAAACAAGTATACCGTGATATATACTGTTACCATCCATGCTTCAAATTATGCCCAGCCCTAAGCAAATCATTTAATGCAAATATTTCTGTTAGCCTTTATCGCTTGTTCATCGCTATCCAACATTTACCTGTCATATGGGTGCTGATTGCACCCAGGAGAATGCCATTATGTTCTGGTTTGCATGCTGAGTTTTGTTGCTCCTCTTTTGGAAAAAAAAAAGTTCAGGTTTATTTGAGTGCCACATAGCCTGAGAGGCTTGTCTCATGATGGGAGAGTAATCAATTTGTCACTGATGACATATAAACATGATTAATATAAAGACAAAGCATGTGACATACATATTGCACAAGTCACATATAAGCAGAACATTCATCTACACTCATCCATCTTGACAAATCACAGGTCCATGCATTCAAGTTAAACTATATTCATACATGATATCCTTTTCAAACGATTGTACATGCTGTATATTGTGGATGTGACACTTTATTACCCCATATACAGTATTCTTTGTGAACTATGTGAACCAACCTTTTCACATCATATAGTCAGTGGATAGGCTGCGTTGCTGAATTAATTCATGATATACTCAAGGGAAATCAAAACAAATATAATACACCATGAATGTACCTGCAGAATTTTGAAATACTTGAACATCTGACTTTTTGATTGACCCTGATGGCTTATTCTTAAACTGTAAATATTCTTATGAAAGATGTTCGGTCTCTGGCAACGGAAAATGGACCCTGGACCTTACAGTTGTACTACTGCAGTGTCAAAGCCCACCTTTGGGCCCTGTTCTTTTTTAATGGTTGCATGGATTTAATTAACTAAAGGGCAAGTCTTTTGTGCATTTTAAAGCAGGATGACAGATACTTGTGAGAATCACCTGCTAAATTATAGATCAGTACAGGCCGCTGTACTGACATTCCCGCTATGATCGCATTAAACCTATTTTTACTGCAAATTTAAATGTGTCTACAGTACACATTGGAGTTTGTTTTAAACAGGATTTTTTTTATGTCTGCCACATTATTTCATAATTGCGGCACATGTTTTTGGCTTCACAAGTATTTCATTTGCAGCTTGTTGACAGAATCATCAACCATGCCTGGTTCTGAAAGATCTATTTTCAGTGAAACTCTTTGTGTACGTAGGCCATGAAGACAAGGTTGCATGTAAGCCGCTGTCTTTTCAGTGCATACTTTTTTCTATGTTTCCTGAAAGTAGTCCTTAGATAACTTCAAGTGGCAGTTATGTACTTAAAGCAAGTTAAATGTGAAAAGATGTTGTTTAGCAGCAAAGACAGCTTAAAATGTATTTTATTTTACATGATTTTTCCATCAGATGCCAGTGAAATATGCTTCAATTGCCTATGTAGACAGCCTGTTAGTCCCAATTTGGGTAGCTCACCTAGTGAGAGCGTGCACCCATATACAGAGGTTTACTCCTCGACGCAGCAGCCGCGGGTTTGACTGCGACCTATGGCCCTTTACTGCATGTTATGGCCCTTCTCTCTCCACCCTTTCATGTCTTCAGCTTTCCTATAAATAAAGTCCTAAAATGCCCAAAAAATAATCTTTAAAAAAGCCAGGCTTGTTTGTACCTTGGCACATTGCTAAGCAGGAAGGAGAGATTTTCAGGAGAAGAAACTGATCTGCCGTGCGTGAAGTGAAAGCGCACAAGCAGATCATATACGGCACGAGCACAATGCCACTGTGTAATATTTTTATTTTTAATCTTGTGCATGTTTGTGTGCTGCTGCGGGTCCCTGTGTGTGTACCAAGCATGGTGTGTGCGCGCTGTGCACATACTATGTAAAGTCAGTGGCGTTTCCCTTTATAATAAGATGCCCTAATGCTAGTCTGTCAACATGCTATTTTAAAGACCTTTTCTTTCCCAAATCAAAGTCTTCTTCTAACATTATTTATTAATCATATAAATTATATTAATTACATAATTTAATAATCATATATATCATATTTATAAAGTCAATAAACAGTTCCTTCAACACACTACACCCAAAAAATTACCATTTCTTATAACTGAGAAATGCTGAAAGCCTAAAGAAAGCCTGATTCTTTCTAAGCTAAACTAATTAAACATTATTACCATTACATAACATTATACCAATAAAAGTGAGAGTTGGTGGCAATGGTTGTAGCTTTTTTTCCATTTAAATAGCAAAGCTCTTTACTCACAGTGGAGTAGCCGGCTGCTACTATTTTGCGTCTTTTGACAAATAGCTTGAACCAAAGAAATGGTTTTCCCTCAATCAGTACAGACCATACAAGCCCTTTCACTCTGACATGTATTTTCAGCCAGGTGGGGACCTGACCTCACATTATGTGAACAGTTCAAGGCAATTAATAAGAGGACATGGCTGTGCACAGTGGAACCAAGCCAGCTGCTTGCCACATATAATTCCATGTGACCAGACATTTGTCACAAGCAAGGTCATTGAGCAGTCAAAGCCAAATGACAAGTCTATGTCCTTCATGTTTCGTTACCAAACAGTGTTAAAAACAATACCACCTCCCATGAAAACACCGCTGACAAAAAGCCACCTTGACAGATTCACAGCCACTATGAAAATATACTTTTAATATAAATATACTATAAAGATTTTTAAATAATGAAAGCGATGATGAACTATTGAGTGTAGTGCTGCAGCTGATTTTTTAGTAATTGAGTATTCTACCGATTATTTCATCGACAAGAAATACTTTTGCTTTACAGTAAACTGCAATAGGAAATATACAAAAAGGTTTCCTTTTACCTGTTACTCAAAGAAGCGTTTCAGCCCTAACTGAGTGTAAAAGCTGTGTGTGCATGAAAAAGTTTCAAAGCCTAACTGCATGCCACCCTTAGTTAGTCTTTAGCATCTGCTTTCTATAGAACCTTGGAAAAAGGTCATATGAATAATGTTGACCAAAGCAGCATTATACTAAAGTCTTCTAGTTGATGGTTCTATTACAACACTGTTACCATCTCCTTGAATGGTGTTAACTCAGCTTGTGATGGATGATACATCATCAGTACGTTTTACAAAAGGAGCAGACGTTAGATGACTCTGAATGGACAATTGCATTTAAAAGATTGCACGGGGGGGAAAGGAAAACTGGGTCATATTTGGTAATAAAGCTACTATATTTCAAAAAATAGGAGACTGTCCACGATTGAATGAAAAGCTCCCGTCTTCATTACTATGGGGAAAACTACTATCTAAAATACAATTTAATTTCAGCAATCTATTTGAAGTTGTTGTTACCTGTAGATGGATTCCAGATTCCTTTTTAGAGCAGCTTGTTAAAAGTGACTGAGCCCAGTTCAGACCAAAGATTTGCAACCTGCAAGTTGATTACATGATTACACGTGACGGTGTATCACCTCCATAGCAACAACTCTCCGTACCTCCGTTCTAACTTCCGACTTTTCATGCTTTTTTGTTGCTGAATATCATTTGTAGCGTCTTAAAATATGAATGAGTATAATGATAGTGAGATACTTACTACAGACACATTTCTAGTAGTGGTATATACATATATATGTATAAACATATACTGTGCTTGCGGGCCCTCCAAAACTCATTTCAACCAGTTGACAACCAGTTTGTAACTCATAGATATGAGACGTTTAGTTGTAACTGATTTTCCAGCTGACTTCACTATTGGCTGTTAAAACAGGTGACGTGCCTGTCATTGTAAAAAGCAACAACTGGCGATTTAGCAAGCTGAGCTGCAGGGGACACCATCAGCTGGCTTCAGTAGAGCTGAGACAGGCCAGTTCAGACCTCTGCAACTTTCCCTGCATCATTCTAAAGTGGTTTCATCTCCTGACGAATCTGAAGTGAGCTTTGCAGACGCAGGAAACACTTACATGGAAGGATTTTTTTTTTCCCTTAAAAATGACACTTTTCCATTAAGTGTGGTGAATCTATTTGCCTTAAGACAAATTAGGTTTCATAACAAGCGAAAACAAATGCACAAAATTAACAAATGCCATTATGTGTTCTGCTTTCTTTCACACAGTTGAAATAACAAACACACAAAACCATCTATTGAAAAAGTGTTTAAAATGCGTTTTATAGGAGATGTGAATTAACATCAACATTAAGTGGCCAGCCCTATTTTGTCAAAAAGCTTCCTAGACCAAATCACTGAAGTTGTTTTTGCTAAACAGATTTACCCCGCTAGTTATATGGAGCAAGCAGGCAGGTTGCATTGCACACAGCTCAAAAGCAATGGGGTGGCTGTACAACCCAAAGCTCACAATATTATCAGTAGATCTTGTTTCTACTACATGGATTGGACTAGATCTGCAGCTATTGATGATTTTAATAATCAAGTATTCTACCAATTATTCCATCAATTAATCAAGTAGTAAGATAATAAATGCTTTTGCTCTATAGTAAATAGCAATAGTAAATGTATAAAAGAAAGGTTTCATTTTTCGAATTTTATTGCTTACAGTTGGACACCCCAGGTAAATTTTTTTTATTAATGTGCATAAAGAAGCCAAGAAAAGATGGAAAAATCTCCAAAACGCATCAAATGACAGATTAGACATTCGTATAATATGTCACAAAAAGTTAGATTTTATTTCCATCATAACACTTTCAAAATAACAGAAAACAAAAAAATGGCACCCTGCAGAGTTAATAGCATGCACCCCCCCCCCCCCTTTGGAAAGCTGAGACCTGACAGCGTTGTGGATTGTTCTCAATCATCGTCTGGAAAGACCAGGTGATGTTAAGGTTTTACCTCTTCTACGTCCTCACCACAAAAATCAGCATTTGAAGTTTGCAAATGAACATATAGACAAGCCTGATGCATTGTGGGAACAAGTTCTGTGGACTGAAGAGGTTAAAGTAGAACTTTTTGGCCAGAATGAGCAAAGGTACGTTTGGAGAAGAAAGGGCACAGAATTTAATGAAAATAACCTCTGTCCAGCTGTTAAGCATTGGGGGGGGGATCAATCATGCTTTGGGGTTATTTTGCAGCCAGTGGCACAGGGAACATTTCACGAGTAGAAGGAAAAATGGATTCAATCAAATTTCAGCAAATTTTGGACGCTAACTTGATGCCATCTGTGAAAAAGCTGAAGTTAAAGAGAGGATGGCTTCCACAAATGGATAATGATCCTAAACACATCTTAAAATTCATGGTGCATTACATCAAGAGACGTAAACTGAAGGTTTTGCCATGGCCTTCACAATCTTCTGACCTCAACATAATTGAAAATCTATGGATGGACCTTAAAAGAGCAGTGTGTAATAGACAGCCCAGAAATCTCAAAGAACTGGAAGACTTTCCAAAGGAAGAATCAGCCAAGATACCTCAAACAAGAATTGACTCTTGGCTGGCTACAAGAAGCGTTTCCAAGCTGTGATACTTGCCAAAGGGCTACAAGGTATTAACTCTGCACGGTGCCCAAACCTTTGCAGATGCAATTTTTGGGTTTTCTGTTATTTTGAAAGTGTAAATGATAGAAAATAAAATCTAACTTTTTGTGACATATTATACGAATGTCTAATCTGTCATTTGATCCCTTTTGGAGATTTTTTTCTTGGCTTTTTTTATGCACATTAATATAAATTTTTACCTGGGGTGTCCAAACTTTTGAGCTTTTTGCGTTGTTATCCTTGATTCTACTTGATGTCTTTCCATGTGTAAGGCATTCTTGATACAATTAAATAAATCAAATCAAAGCAAAGCATGCTGTAGTTGTGTAAAACGCTGGACGAGAGACTGCATACAGATGTTAATGTTACCTTGTGTAACTTGTCCGCTCTGTGACACATTGTCCAGATTTTTTCTGTTTTTTTTTTTTCCAGTTTAAAGGGATCCTAAACCTCCGTCGTTTTCTCTGCCTGTTTCTAACCCTAACCCTCAATATTTTTTCTCTCTTCCTTCATTTTGTGATCTGCGTCTCAGTCTTCACAGCATGTGTTTACAGCAGCGTCAGCCTGTCGTGCGACAGTAATAATCAACCATGCGGAAACACAGCGGTATGCAACGTTAGTTACATTGTTTAAACAAAGCTTCAAGGCAAAGAATTTTGAAATCAGGAATTTTTAGTAATCATTTCAGCCTTAGATTGGACTGAAATATACAATGTATTTCTGCTGATGTTAATAGTTCCCTAAATGCCTGTTTTGACACAGTATTTTGGTTTAGTTAATTTAAGAGATTATCGTAGCCATTGTCTAATTAATGTTGACACCGACTCCCCTGTGTAGACATGTACATTGGATACTTGGGGTTGGGGAGAATTTATGTTACATGAATGTGTGAATGCGTGTGCAAAGCAGTTTGCGTGTGTGTGTGTATGTATATGTGTGTGTGTGTGTGTATGTGCCAGTGCGTGATCGTTTGATGTTGCTGACCTTCATATCCCCTGGTTATGCCAGCATCCATTTATCTTTTATTCATTCTGCCATTTGTGACTAAGGCAGCGTCTCCGGCACTGTCGCTTGTCAAAACAGACCCTGTCCCATGATATTCAGCATGCTGCAGCCTGAATGGCCTGTGCTCTAACAGCTGCAGTTTCCACAGCAATAATTAAACTTGCTAGTTTCATTACCAGAAACTCACCAGCCACTGTTACCGTTATTATTTCAGTCAAAGTAAATTCTGTAATTCAATAGATCCTCCTCTTGGTTTGCTGTCTTTAGTGGCTCGTAGAAAAGACAAGCTTACCAGCCACCACTGTTTTTCACACTGCTAGTTTCATGAAGCTTCAGACTGAGCATGCCACTCAAACATCAGTCAACAACTCTCCTACTGACAGGTGTACCTGCTAAAACAAACAGAGGCGTTGTTTCTAAGCTCCATCCTTATGTTTAATTCTCTCCACCTGGCTATGTGAGCTTTTAATTGTTCAGTTTTCCAAGTTGTTATTAGAAAACAAAGCATATACTTTAGACGTTTCTATAGCCCAGAAACAACTGAGACCTTGTAGAAACAAAAAAAATTGGTGGCAGAGCATTGTCTAACACACCAGTACAGGATTTCCCATGGGTGTGCAACTGAATTGCGAGCAGGTGAATGCAAAAGGCCATGGTCTATGAATGACATCATTGACTCCTTGTGTGTGGAGGCAATTGCATTCATCGTGTTTCTCCACTCATTATTTAGGTCTTTCCTTTGTTTGTCACTCATCTGTAGCTAAAAGAAGTTCTTCAGTCTTACTCTAGAACACTGGTATTGTTCATGGAGTACTGAGAAGCTCACTCAATCATCTCACATGACACGCCTCACGTTTTATACAGAGAATATCAGTTCCTGTCTTCAAATAGGCACTTTAGAGTTCATTCTTTCAATTGCATTAGACTTAAACACTCTTTCATACATCACTCTATCCTATTGTTAAACCAGCTACATTAAATCCAGTGCAATATTCTTACAGGGTTACAACACTCCAAGACCTGTCTGTGTGTATGTTTGTCTTTTTTCTGTTGTACATGTATGCTTCATTTCTTTACTTGGGTGTTTATGTCATTTGTGGTAATGTTTCATGTATGTCTTTGAGTATTGTTCATCTTATGTATGTTTATGTCCTTTTTTATACCAGCTACCCAGGGATGCAAAAAGAATTTCATCCCTGGCAGACAATAAAGTTGTATCATATCTTTAATCAGTTTATTTACAATGGTAGAATATGAAAAGATCCTCATATGTTTCCAATATTTCCTTCTTTTTAAACCAAAGAAAGACTCATAACTGTTACATCTTGCACCTTTTTCAGTCACAATAATAAATATTTCAATACCAGGGAGTGACGTTTTTACACCTTTGGACATTACAAGGTCACACAAAATTGAGATGAAAACGAAAATGGCTTGATAGCCTCTGTGGAAGCCCATTGATTTTACTGAGTGAGTGTTCTCTCAGCCTCTTACACCCCAATGATGGTTAGTATCATGATTACACTAAGAATGATGCTGATGTTTCGCTTGAAGAATTGCTGTACGAATTCTTTTAAACAAAAATGAGTTCCCTACACATCAGCCAATGACATGTGATTCGCCTCTAGGGTCATTCTGCTTCTGCTTAACTAGTCATCAGCTCTCAGCGAGCACCCAGTTCTACTGAGTGGAGATCTCATTACCGCTCTCACTAAATCATTCTTGCCTGACCATCCCCACAAAAAGTTCCTTTTTTTCTTGCAGAAGACTCCATGCAGCAGCTATTATTCCATATTTCTCCCTGAGTAGATACGTACGATGTGGCAATGATGTCACGTTCCTCCCCTGAGACTTGAAAAGCATCTTGGCGAACAACAAACATGACATCAGCTAATATAACTGTTAGACGAGGAGAAACACTCGCATATCTAACAATGAGAAGTTGATATGACATGTGTCAACCTGTAGTTCTAGTCATTATTTTCTTTTTTGCCTCGACTCGACTCCGCTGAACCTTTCATGTAGTTAACTTCTTTGAACTTGAGTCTTTGATGGCGGGTTGGAAATACAACACCATCATGTTTTCTGTTGCTGTCAGGGTTAGCTACAGACACCAGTGTGATGGATTTGTTCGTATGTTTCTTTGTGGTTAACGGGCTGCTGCTCTTTTAGTTTGAGGCAGTGAAATGTTGCACGACTGTCACTATTTGTGCTCTCCTCGGGAAAATAGCATTTGTTATTGTGATTCAGAAAAACATAGACATGCTCAGATTTGGGTTTTGCTGAATATAAACAGCCGCTTATTATTTAATAATGTCAGTCTTCAGGGGGATTCTAGTTTCCACAGGTACTAATTGGCAGACATTTGAAACATTACATCCAATTTTAGGAATCATAAGTTCAATGCTTTTAATAATGCACCTTTTCAGCACCTGGGAGTCATTTAGGTATTTATGAAATATCTGTTTTTAGACATCCCGGTAACATTTAAATATCTTTAGCAGTCCAAACAAAGCAAAAACGTACGTTCCTGTCAGCTCTTACAGTAGTAATTGTTAGAAGTTTATTATAAACATTCTCTCCCTCTCCTAACCATTCTGCCTCTTCTTTTATCTTTCTTTCCCAGATGATGACTGCAGACTGAGTGACTACCGGCGACTGAAAACCAAGATTCTGGATTTGCACGCCAAACGATACATGGGGTCTAACATCCATGGGGCCCACAAGGACGACATGGCTGCAAGGAAGCAACTAGTTGATATGATGTTCAAACGCTTTGATGCAGATAACAATGGTGAAGTAGATGCCAGCGAGCTCTCACAGGTAAGGATATGGAACAACAGATGAGCTTTAAAACACCAAGGATATCTTATTAGTAACGCTGATCTTATGGGATTTCATAATATAATATACAAATCAAGTACATGAGATCTTTTGTCGGGTACAAAGATCTCGTCGTCTTCTCCCTAAAAGAAGAACTTTCCTTTTCAAGACACGTCACAGCACCTCTTAACCCTCGTGTTGTCTTTCCGTCTGGTCGTCGTTCCCGACGTTTTGTCCCGACATTTCTGAAGCTTTTAACCGACGTTTTTGGCACTTTTTTCCAACGTTTTTTCCATGTTTCTTGATGTTTTTGAAGATTTTTCTGACTTTATTGTAATTTCATTCATATTTTTCAACATTCTGTAATTTTTTGTCTTTTTCAACATTCTATACAATTGAATAAAACACCCAAATTTAATGAACGCAGTGAAGTGATCATTCATTTTAACTGTGTAGGGAACCATCCACATTACTTTTTTTTGACTATTTCGTTGTCGTTCTTGTCGTCGTTGATGTAGAAACTTTTAAAAATGGGTCAAATTTGACCCGAGGACAACATGAGGGTTAAGCCTATCAAGACCGCAGATGGCTTTAGGTAAATCTTTGGAAAAGCAATGTGGGTCAAAGGAGCTGTGTGTTCATGGGAGGCTGCAGCCTTTGACCATCGCTGCCAAGAGGGTTGGTTGTAAAAGAGCTTTTTGTGGCTGCCATAAGGAAGAAAGATATTATGTGCATAACAAATAAAGTCTCCCAGTACCTTAGGACTGATCCAGTTTCCTGCTGATCCAGTAGGATATCCCATCTGCACAGGGGTCACCCTGGTTAGCTTTGTCAGTGCCCAACGGGGGAGTTCTCATTAGATTAATTTGAATGTATTTTAGTATTCCAAGTTCAAGGCATCTAAACAACGCTTCAAAAATAGTGATATTTTTGCCATATTTTCATATAATTAACATATTTTTACATTTACTTGCTGGTGCCCCGTGCCAGCATGGGAGAAATCAATGCTAAGTGAATGAAATGCAGAGTCATCAAACCATGTTGTGCTGCGTTTTAGGGAATGATATTGTCAGTACGCTGTGAATGTGAATTTGAATATGCCCTTTAAATCTATTGAATAGTACTTTGGATTTTCAAACCTCTTGGTGAAGCCATTTATTGTACTCCAGGCTAAGCAGTACCATTCCACCTTTCCCTAGGTGTTTGAATGACACACGCTAGACAGTGATAATTAACATCCAGATGGAGAAGCTCTTTTCAGGGGCTGCTTTTAGCCCTCCTCTCCTTTTATCTTAGACACATATGGGAATGTTGGCAGATTTTGATACACTATCAGCTACAAATGCTCAGAGAAAAGAAGATAAGTGAGCATTCAATTCTGGGATTGTTTGCAATTAGCTTCAAAATAAACACGGATAGAATAGTTAATGAAGTTTTTGGTCACTCTGTCGTACTGCAACCCAAACTACAGGCCTGTTTTTCTGCAATGACGGGAAACCTTTTTTATCTACACAAATCTATAGCATAAATATGTGGAGAAAATGTTTGACCTTCTGTATACTTTCACCTCTCATCAACATGACTGCGTAATAAATAATGGCATGATACATATCAGAGCAAAATATCATCATCAATCTCATGAATCACTTAATAAACAAAAGCAGTTGTGGGTTGACAGTGCCACAGCATAAGGGCACTTGAATGTTTTATTGATTGTGTCTTTAATGAGTTTTTCATGTTGTTGCATTAAAATGTTCTCACAGAATGATTTCAGATTAATGAATAGCTCGGGATATACAGTTTTCTTTTCTCTCTAAAGGATGTGAGTTTAAAATATCATACACAATATATAAAGGTTCAGATTCACTTAGATTCCATTGTCAGGGCAATCATATATTTTTGTGATTGCTTTATTGACAAAAGAATGAATGAAAAAGAAGAAAAGCGATTTATGCAAATGATATTTTGGTGTGAACATGCCCTCAAAAAGAGCATTGCACAAGCAAATTACATTCTTATCAGCAGGTGAAAGTACCAAACCACGGCTGTCACCCTCGTGCCCTGAAGCACCCTTTAGAATTGGAGTGTTTTCTGATCTCATTTTAAATTCTGGGATGGAAATACCTCACCTGGGCTTACTTGACTTGCTAGAGTGTGCACATGAAGGGGCACAGGGAGCAGTTCTGACTGGCCTTTTACACTTGGGTGCCCTTACAAAATGGCAAATCAAACCTTTTTTCCTCTTGCATTGCCCATACAGTATCTATCATTTGACCAAAGACAGAATACCTAAAATTATATCTTTTATCAAAAAATGTATGAGAGATTCCAGGCAGCACAGCCTGGTAGGCACTAGGATTAGGCAATGGTTATGGTTAGGTGCCTTGAAGGCAACGGTCGCAGCGCTGCCTGGAAGTCGACGTTGGGGGCTTAATGCACCATCGAGCCCATGGACCCTGCCTTAGCCTTGTCTACCTTTACTCTTGTGACTAAAAACATTGAAAATAAAGACATTACTGGTCTTTACTGATTTTCTATTTTAGGCGTTAAGAAAAACTTGTAACCTTTAAACTAAAGAGACTTATTAAAATAAAATTAAAAATAAATCAAGGTATGGTTTATGGAAAGGTTGCTCTTTTCGTCCCTGCACAGAAGTACTGTATATTAACAGTTTGTAATGCAGTTTGAGAACAGATGACACCTGCTCAAACGTATTATGTCCTCCTCTAGATCAGAATAGGTAAAATGAATGTGAAAATCTTTAAAATGTCATACTTTCTTAAAGAGGAACAGTATTAAATATCTGCCTACTGGACCCAAACACAAGGTCTGCACTACACACGTAGGTTTGACACAGATTTAATACAGAATCTTAATTTGTCTGAAAGAAAATGTGACAATTGGCAGTAGCAGTAGGAGACAAATATAACTTTTTTTTAAATTGTTGTGGAAGTTTCTTGTTCAGCGAGAGAGGAATTTGTTGGAAGTGAGACTTTGTTGAAACAAAATAAAGACAGGCTGCAAAACTTAATCAAGGTTTGGTCTTTGGTGAAGTTTGAATTGTTTTCTGCAGAAAACAATCAAATGACAAGAACGGTTGAGTCACAAACGTCTTGCAAAATACAACTACAGTTTCCTGCCTTATAACGTGTTCCCCCAGAGAAAAGAATACCTTGTTTGGAAAACAGTCTAATCTAAGTGTAATAATTAATTTTCCCAGGCTGACAAGTTGGAGCGGTTACATCTTTTTGAATCTGCCTTTTGAGTGTTAAAGTTCTTTACTGGTCTTTCTATCTTGAAAGACCAGAACAACTTGTGTCTCTGGACAGGCTATGTTGACCTGCTATGATAACCATAGCTCTGGACAAATGTTTCTGTTAGACTTTGTTGCATTTGTCCTTGGAGGAAAAATACAAAGACTAACAGTCTTCTTCTCCTTCAGTGAGTACACACAAAGAGAGAATCAAAAGTCATACACCCTGCAAAGCATTGTGAAGAGTTATATGAATAATCAACACATGCATTTTATAGGACATATGAAATCATGCTTAAATGTAATGTTCCCATTACAACATTATTTTAATTGGTAGGGAAAAAGGTAAACCTAGTATGCAGCATTCAGATTTGACCTTACCAACAGCCTTTTAAAGTAGGTCAATGACCAGTACTGTGTTTTAACTACATACGGTATGCCCATGTGTGATACATATGTCACCAAATAAAGTCCTGTGCAATTACTGCAACTGAGTCTAAAATGGGATTAAGTACTAAAAATTTGCGTTGAAAGGTGTTCTATTTGACTAATCTGCCAATGCAAAACAGGCAGAAGCTTCAGTCTGCGCAATGTGCTATAGATGCCAAAAACTGTACTGTCAATTTGTTTTGTTTTGTCATGGTTCATGTGTGCAATAAACATTACACTTTATGAGGTTTTTAACATTAATATGCGTTCCACCAGCCTGCCTATGGTCCCTCAGTGGCTAGAAATGACGCTAGGTGTAAACCGAGCCCTGGGTATCCTGCTCTGCCTTTGAGAAAATGAAAGCTCAGATGGGCCAATCTGGAATCTTATCCCTTACCTCCCCTTTCTCTGCTTTGCCCGAGAATATGGCCCACCCACGAGAGAGACATCATGGCTTTTAAACAAGCAAAGTGGCAGCTAGTCAAGGCCACGCCCCCAGCATCCACCTTGCCCCCCTCCCCCCTCTCCTCCTCAAAAGCTACAGACTCAAAAATGACACATACTTAGGAAAGCTCATTGTGGGACGGGCTCAAGTGGCTGTAATTCTGCCCATGGCTGAATTATATAAAAGACACTTCAGATACAGTATTAGGGACCACTAAGGTCTATATAAAAGAGACTTCAGATACAGTATTAGGGGACCACTAAGGTCTATATAAAAGAGACTTCAGATACAGTATTAGGGGACCACTAAGGTCTATATAAAAGAGACTTCAGATACAGTATTAGGGACCACTAAGGTCTATATAAAAGAGACTTCAGATACAGCATTAGGGGACCACTAAGGTCTATATAAAAGAGACTTCAGATACAGCATTAGGGGACCACTAAGGTCTATATAAAAGAGACTTCAGATACAGTATTAGGGGACCACTAAGGTCTATATAAAAGAGACTTCAGATACAGTATTAGGGGACCACTAAGGTCTATATAAAAGAGACTTCAGATACAGCATTAGGGGACCACTAAGGTCTATATAAAAGAGACTTCAGATACAGCATTAGGGGACCACTAAGGTCTATATAAAAGCATCCAAAGAGCACCATGTCATGGGACCCATAAAGCATTTAAGCATGCGACTCCAACACCACTTAACTAATCTCTCACCTACATCACCTACATTGCTCCAAGTCGAAGCAAGCAAGAAAGGACTAGTGAGTTAAGTATATGTTTGAGTTGCAATGACTTTTTTCCTGAGGACTCTGCATAGTGTTTTAAGTGAAAGATTCCTTATCACTAGCTCAACTTTTAATTTGGGTTAGATGCAGATCAACTCTAAATTATAAAATACTTACAAGACACCAAAGGGAAAAACACAGTATTTTCAAATAATATCAAATAATTAATTAATTATACGAAAGCAGTTGTATTGGGTTACACCACTGTTATTTGTTAGGTGTTGTGTTTTCTAGGATACACTAAGGATATGCCATTACAGGTGACTCTTAAATTTTGGGCAAGTCATCTGGGAAGGGAAGTGCAGTAATGGCGAGGCATGATGTATAAAGCCGTCCCCTGTGATCAGCATTTTGACAGCTGATCTATTGTGATGGATGTTTCACAGCTAGGGCCATGCAGAGGAGGATGAGTAAGACCATGCTTTAGCAGGATGTTGATAAGATCTGCACGGTGTTTTGGGCATTTTAACCATTTATTGTGACAAAAGTTTAGTTTGGCTACAATAAACTGACAGCTAATCCTGTGTGTGTTTCATTCACTTTGACATTCAATATGCTTTTATTCCACTACTTTTCAGAGGGTAATATTTTACCTTTGATAGTAGTAGAAGAAAACCAACACTTAAAAAAAGCTGTCTTTGTCAGAAACTACACTGCAAACTAAAAATAAATATGTATTTGTTACAAAAGTTTAAATCAAACTCAAGTAGTTGTTGGTTTTATCTTATCTGATACTATACGAGTGAAGTAAGTTGTCAGTTAACATGTTACTGATATGTTCAGTTCAGACACTTTTGCATTTCCTCATGTTGTTAAAAAAACAAAAACTGGGTAACATTACAGGATTTTTCAATCACACCTAAAAGAGCTCTCCACCATCTTTAATTGAATATCAATGCATTCTCATTGAAGGTTATCAAGCAAGAAGGTCTGTCCAAAGATGTCTCCGAGTGCACGTTGTTTGACCTGCTGAAGTACAATGACGCCAATGACGACGAGAACCTGACAAAAGAAGAGTTTTACACAGCTTTGGGTGAGTCCAAAAGGTTTTTGTTGTTTTTGTGACCAAATGTTATTTAAAGATTACAAACAATTACAGACAATATACTGAGACAAGAGAAAGAAAAAAAAAAAACAGAAAGGAAAAACGGGAAGGAGGGAAACATAATTAAAACATAACAGTAAGAGCTCAAAATGTTGTAAGGAAATTGTTGTGTGCCATTACAAAAAGCCCATTTCAAGTTGTCTAAGTTTGAAGAGGCTCAACTTTACTGTCCTTGAAAAATGAAGGTTTAGGCAGCGTTCATTTTCATGACCATATTTTTCCATCATCATTTTAGATGATTTGTGGCAGGACTGAAATTCTCATCCGTGGCGTCTCAGTCAATACTTTTTAATATCTCCTGTTTATTAAATGTGTTGAATTGCATTGCACCCATTATCTAAGTAAGTCTATGAACATTGTGACATTGTGTGAGTTAATTATAATCCACCTGGACAACAATGAAATAACCGTGATTAAACTGAAAGAGGGTGAAAGGGTGAAACTAAAAAAACAACGTAAATATGTTATATACGTTTCTATGTATTTATTTTAAACCTCAAGCTCTAGTGATCCTCATGCGTCTCTTCCGACTGCTTTGCTTTTAATAGCATAACATCAGAGACACCTATCTTAAAATATAGAAAGAAAAAGGTTGTGTAATTAATTTTAAAGTAAAACACAACAGTTAGTCTGTTGCATTTCCTTGGAAAGCTGGGTCACAAAGTTCCAATGTTGATACACTTGGAATAGTGATTGATAGCTCGCCAAAGGCTTACTTACTTTGAATACCTAATTGTTTCCAACTGTATTGTTGATCTTCAAATGTTTGGTCCTAATGGGTAGATGGGTAAAGGCGTTCAACGTGGAGATGGTACCAAAGGAAGCAGGTCGTGACTAATGCACAACAGTAGTTCAAAGTGAAACTCTCCTCATTATAACATAGCTTGGTTTTCTGTCACGTCTGAGTCACACCAACACATGCACCCCTGTTCAATCCTTTCCTGTTTCCTCCTCATGTTCTCTTTCACGGTTTCACGATTTGTCTGACATTTTTAGTCAGCTCAATCTCTTTTGACAGAATATCCTTTGACATTTGGCTGGCTTGACACATTTAGCAGTGGGAAAGATTTCCTAATCAACCTTTCTCTCATCAGCCCTTTGTATTTAAAGCATTCCTTAGAGCAGACAAACAAGGGCAAAGAGAAGGAGTCTCATCTTGTCTGGTATTCTTCACTTCACACGTGAATGTGTGGGAGTAAACCCCTTCTGGCAAATCATGAAAATAAAGTAACCCCAGCATATCTGAGGAGAGCTGCTTTTCCTTGAAGAGTTGAGTTTCTCTAACTCCCAACTCTTCAGTTTTAAGATCTTTTTTTTTTTTGCAAGCTTCCATCTTACTTAATAGGAAATTGGATATTTAATGTCAGTAAATCTCCTACTCTGTGGCGAAGTTTCTTTTCTTTCTTTCTTTTACTTCTTTTTTTCCATTATCATAAAGTACTATTTATAAAGCAGCGGAATCAATCAAGCAGTAATGTGCTCTTTTGTGTCTTTGTTAACAACTCAGCTTGACTCAAGAATTTCATGCACACTACTGGAGTACTCCAAGCCATTCCACCTCTGTTCATCCTGTACTGAATTCATATGAGCCTTTTAAATACTTGGAGGTCATTGTCGTTCTCATCTGGTGTCTTCTTTGCTTTATTCATGGTTAAACCTACTTAATGCTGCTGAAGGCCTTTGTGCTTCAAACATGAGCCCTCAGTGTGTCTGGGAGGCAACTGAGAAAAAGGCTGAGAAATTTGCCTTCTCCAGGGACGAACAACTGTATGGAACTTTTCAATTCACCTGATTTCAATAGAACTCTATTCATCAACAAACAGATAAAACATGGTGCATAGAGCACAAAAAACACAGGGGCGTGGATTTGTTAACACATCAGTTGTGTGGTCCTAAGAAAAAAGAAAAGAAAAAAAAGAGAGTAGATTGTAGGTATTGGCCAGACAAGCAATCCAAACAACTGATCAGAAAGTGTGTGAAAGCTGCGTTGAGTTGCAGACTCTTGTGTAATACTCATTGGGTTCAGCAGTGTTCTTTCACATTATTGGGAGCCATTTAATTCAATCTTCAAATGTTAATTTGCTTCCGTCATGGAGTCTAAATATGAAGGTACACACCATACTGGGGTTCAGCATCTAGTTTAGCAATCTAGATGCTCACCAACATGAGATTTAAACTAATATTATCACCAGATCACTGTGCTGCATAATGTACCTTGCCCTGATGTCCATAATCATCGTACATCATCTATAAGATTCACATTACGAAATAAATGCTAATTTGGAAAGCATTACAACTTCTTATGTTATTGGATCGACTAAAAACACTAGTCAATCAAATTAACTGACCATGGCCAATCTTTTTTCACAGACAGGTATAAAACAACTATATAACTTAATGCACAGTCAGAGCTACATTGTTTGTTTTTTTCATTTGAGAGGCCCGGTGCACAGCTGTTGATGCCATCTTCAATAATGACTTGAGTTATAGCCTTGAACATGTATTTCACACACACGTTGTAGATGGAACCAGGGGACCAGCAGCGCAGTGGAGCAACATTGATTGATTTGGCCTCTTAGACCATCGTCACAGTGCCTGTGGCAAAAACGCATCGCAAAGTGAAAGCTTTTAGTTTATTGCCAGCATAATTTGTGATTGGCAGCTACAAAAATCTATGCAAATACCTTAAGCGCTGTTGTAAACTGAGCATCATCTTAAATTGAATCAGTTGATCCAGTGTGTCCAGAATGATGGTGCCGTTTGGAAACGAACAGCAGTAAATGCAGAATGACTCCCCATGAAAACGGCACCTGTCTGACTACTCTGCTAATAAGGAGCCTTTGCACACCTTTGTGGAATATTCAAAGCGTGGCAACATTGTTTGTCAGGACAGAAGATAAGACTTTAATGTCCATGCATTATTCATTCCTCCTTTGCATAGACTAGAATGGGGGTTGAGAATCAATTTGCCTCAGCTAGCAGTAAGGCAACTGCCTGGCAGGAGTGATGTCTTTTAATTAGATGATGTTACAGATATGAATGATGTCTGCCACACTACTGATAGTTGGTCCCTTGTCATCGTTGAATAATTTGGTGAATGATGGCCTAGTGCATCATGGGTAAACAGATAAGGTGTCATCTATCATAAAGTGTCATTAACTTTTGGTTGCAAAACATCAGAATGGTCACGATACATCGGGGCATTGACTGTCAGACATTAACATCAACTATACACAGTACACAAAGTATTAGGGAAACCTGTAGTACTACAGCATAATACAAATACTTCACTCAAGCATATACATAGTATATACAAGACAGAAAGGAACTGTTCATTTTAGGGATGGAAAAGAAGTGCAGCATCAGAAAGCATGTTGGACTAAATTATACACATGCTCCTTTCCTTGGTTTGGTATAAAGCTGTGCACTCTGCCAAAACAAGATAGTGAAAATATTGTATATTGAAACCACTTTGGTCTGGGCGAGAGGTCTGCCATCTGCAGCATACCAGTCAACATCTGTGATCACAACAGAATAAACTTAGGAAAAGGTCATGCTCACAGTTTGCCACAAGTAATATCTCAACCTGACTGTAAAAAAAGGGAATCTGGGCTATTCTTTAAGTTACAAGTGAGTATATGTGATTTCAGCTCATAAATCTAGGCGCTGTAAGCAATGAACAGAGTCTATAGGTTAGCTAAAGTTGGGTAGCACGCAGGGGTGGGACAAGACACCCAGCGGATGAGGTGAGACACAAGATTGGGTTCATGAGATTGAGACAATACGAGATTTTAACACTATTTTACAGAAAACTTCAATGAATAAGACTGGAAAAATAGTCCTTTATTCAATCAAAGTCACAAACTGAAAAACAAGCACGGAAAGGTTTTGCCACAAATTTAAATGACTAATGACTATATAAAACTACCAGTTACACTGTTACCTATTCCATATCTATGGTGGAGAAATAGTCTCTTCACCCAGCAGCTTTTTTCTTCCACTATCGCTCTGTAAAAGTAAACTCAGAGTTTGGAGAACGGGCAGGGGATCTTTTATGCTAATTTCAAGGCTGTTGCTCTGCACTTGTGTACTGATATTGCGAGACACTTTTTACCTCAACAAGAAATTGTGCCAATGTCCTTTTTAAGCCCTTTGAAGTTGGCTAGACAATTACTGGCTGCGTTGCATGCCCATCATAGTTTAAATGTTATTAGTTTGGGTACAGCTAAGCATTTTCTAGGACTCAAGACGCGCTGCTTCACAGCAAACAAAATGAATGTGCAAGTGATGGGAGACAATCCTCCGTTTGAATGGTCCCTCAGGCTTGAATGTCATCACCAACAAAACCTCTTATTGGGTCCATGCATAGCAGACTTTCAGTGCACCTCACTTTTTAATACACCTGAAAATGCCTCATGCCATAGAGCAGCTATATTTAAACAATCTACCAGTTGTTGTCCTACTTGGTGTACCACACTGCTATCAATAGTTATCCTCATTTAACTTGTCAACTATGTAAAGTTTATTTATACAGTATGTTGTTCATCTGATTCACAGTAATGACCTTTACTGTACTCTTCTATATCGTGGAGTGGTTATGCTATTTTTGCCACACTGTAGAATATATCTCAGTCTCATCTGCTTGTTGTTTCTTGGGTGCTAAGATATTGATCTGAACCCTGCCACCTCCTGATGGAACACACAGCCAGGAGATACAGCACTTTGATTTCTACTGAGGCTAGAATTCCTGGAGGACTAGTGGGAAACTTAGTAAACTGTAATGTCATCCATCATATTGTACTGTTGATGTGGAGAGTTAAAGGTGACAACATCAGTATATGTACTTTACATTTGATCCAGGATGAACCTCTATGTAAATATGTCCATACTCAACATACAGCGGCTAGAATACGTTTACACACCTATGCCAAAGTTGATTAAAAAGAGTAATAAAAAATATAAATTTTTTGGAATTTGATCTTAATGCCTTAATTCAAAAAATTCTGGAAAATCTAAACTTTTGAGGACACCAATTTTCTTTGTGAATGAATAATGTATTGTAAATAAATAAATGTTCTTCCTTAAAATACAGGGGGCATAAGTATACACACCCCTATATTAAATTCCCATAGAGGCAGGCACATTTACATTTTTAAAGGCCAGGTATTTCATGGATCAGGATATTATGCATCCTGACAAAGTTCCCTTGGCCTTTGGAATCAAAATAACATCACATACCCTTCACCATACCTGGAGATTGGCATAGTTTTATTTCAGTTAAACCAGTTTAATAGCTGGTTTGATTTGAATTGAGAGATGATCTTATGGAAAGTTCCCCATGCCTATACATTATTCATTCACAATTTTATTCCTCTTTTTAATCAAGTTTAGCATAGGTGTGTACTTGTTCAACTTATTCAAGCCCCTGTATGTACAAGGGGTGTAACAATACACAGAAGTCACAGTTTGGTTCACATTCCTTTTTAGTAGTCACGGTTCGGTGTGAGTTTGGTAAAGTGTAACCCCCCCCAGAAATGTCTAAGAATATGTTCCTTCTGTGTTTTGAACAGTACTGTAATAAGTAGTAGTGCAAGTGTCAAAGACAGACATTATACTCTTGCTGGGGACTAAGGGGAAATGTAAATTCAATGCTTTTTTAACATTTGATTCTTATGCTATGTGCTTCTGGCAACACGTATATGTCTAAGAAATCTATTGTTATGTTTTGGTAACTTAACTGAAAACTTAGATTGAAGAATGGGCATCTACAGTATATAGCAAATGTGGTGGGGTTTTATTTTGCTTTCTTACTTACTTTCTTCTCATTGCCTTTTGTTTTAATGCAACACTGCTCTAATTTTGTGTGTTTCCCAGTCTGGTGTAATCACTATATTTGCAGGAAAGTTTCCAAGCTTGAAAATTAGTCAACTTACACTCTCTACTCTACTATGAAGATTATAATTAGACATACAAACCAAAAGCCGGGCCTCCTCAAAGAAAGGCTCCTTCCATTAAGGCAATTTTGCTGTAACTCAGCATCCATTGCAAGCCACAATTAATGGATACTCAGGCTTTTACTTGTCAAAACCCTGCTGAGCATTCCATGCACAGGCTGTGAGAAGTGGTGTTAAACTGGTTTTATAATTCATGGTTCACTTTCCAGCATGACACTTTTCTATCTCCAGAATGTATTAGAGAGATTTAAAAGAAGTAGAATAAGTTTCTTTTCATTCTAAGTGATCCTCAACTGAAGTACAAGGGCCAATTTGCTCAACACTTCTTAAGGGAAGATTTATTCTTGAACTTGATGACAAAGTGAGCCTGACCTAGTTCTAAGCTTCTCATTTCAGTTGGAAAGTTGATCAATTCACAATTAAGCAAAGTCAAAAAATAAAAAAGTGTTTAATAATGGATAATGGAAAATTATGGATTATAAGTGCAAGTTATGGTTTGGATTGAGTAAATATTGACAGGCTTTAAGGCATTTCTTAGGAGGGGACACCTGATGCATCAATAAAAAAAAAAAACCTTGTGCATTTGGTAGAGTTTATTGATGCCTTGGTTTCTGATAGGAAGCAATTATGTATACGGCACACTGTATATACTTGTTGTGGTTAAGTGCAGAAAGCCAATAACCCCCATATATACAGCCTCTTTAAACACTATTGTGTGGTAGTACGTGATGTTTTGACATTTTTAGAAGAAGTAACCGCAGTTTGTTTAACATTACGTCACGTACAGACACAGTGTTAAATATAGACAGAATAAATAATGGGAATTTAGTTACAAGAAGTAGAATAATACATCTGAATAAAGGACAGTTTACACCAGCAGTTTTTCCAACAACCACATCTACTCCCAAGAGATCACAGTGCATCACAGTGCAACCTCTTTTTAAATCTCCAATTCTACTTTTTTTTCTTTTTGGCAGCTGCAGCAAATAACACAACTCCCAATTTCACGTTCTATGTGTTGGACATTTATTGACTTCATTGATAATGTTCACTAAAGAGCCTCAGTTTCAGTATGAGCTATGTGGTGGGCGTATACTTCTCATGGAGTTTCCTTGATGACTATTTTTGTCCTTTAAATTCTAGATGTTAATGGTTTGTCCTGCTGCTTGCAGGGCGGCTTGTTCTAAGGACGGTGATACCATTACAGAGGTCTTTGTGGATTCAATGAACAAATGCTTCAGTAGTGCTCACTTGCCACTGACAGATCTGGTTTAAATTTACAGAAGAAACCTCTCAGAATATATTTTAGTGCCCTCTGACTGAGAGACATAGATGTTAAGTGTGCTTTACTGGCTGTCGGGATTGTTTAGCAGTTCCGTGTAAAGAAATTGCTGCATTCATTCTCTTTTCTCAACACTTCTTAACATTCCGGTTGAAGGTGTTGGCACCCACCATTTGCAGCCGTGCAGCTGTTCAAGTGTGCTGTGGTCCTGATATAAAACTAGCAGAACGCACAGACAGTTAGATGGAAGCGTACTGGTCTGTAACTCTCTGAGTTTGCAAAGTGTGAAGTTAATAGATGCATATGCTCAATATATTGCCGTCTATAACACATACAAACATGCAAACAGGTGTCTGATGTTGCTCAGAATTGTGAAAGAACAGGTGTCACTCAACAATAAACCCTCAATAAAATAGAAAGCGATGGGATCTGATATAGTTTAAAGCGATGCAGCCCTACTTGTGTGAAATATGATGGAACAATAAAATCACTGACTCTCTTATGCTAAAGCTTAAGTGCTCTATGATTTACCTATTGCAGTAAGATAGTAGCGTTTTTCCATTAGTTGTTTTCCACAAGATAGCTGTGATAAAAATTAATCCAATTAGAGCTCCTCTTAGGCTCGGATGCATACTAATGCTGGCTGTCCCTTAGGATCTCTCCCAACAGCTGCTTTGGAAACAGACTTGAGGCTGATCAGCCAGAGGTAATGCACTCACTAAGGCCATTTGTTAATGCTCTACAGCCATCTTGATGTGTATAATGTTTGTGGGAGGAGAGAGAAATGGGTCATAATTATCCTCTTGCCCTTTACTTAACACCTGTAATTTTTGCATTTTTACAAGTGTTATAGCAGTAATGCTGCAAAACACTATTATCTCTTCTGGTTCTCTCGATGCAGAAGGATGAGACTGGCCATGCTGATAGATTCTGAAAAGGTATTTTTCTTGAAGACTGTTAAGGGCATTATAAAATAATCTCATTTAAGTGGAAAAGCTCAGAATGCACATCAAAGGTTGTTCCATCCTCAACATGATGCCAAAGTTCTTTGAACTAAAGTTGAGTGACTGAGGTTTCCATGTAAACAAAGAAAAATGCATCGACATTGATAAATCCTGTTGTGAAGATGGGGAGTATGACTCTCTCAGACCATGTCGATTAAAGTTATTACCTTCAAAGATGCTAAAAAGATAAAATGTACAAGTCTGTGATGTTGAGATAACTAGCATCCAAAATTTAAATGGACTGTTCTAATATAGCGCTTTTCTAGTCTTAACAACTACTAAAAGTGCTTTTACATAACACAGGAACCATTCACACACATTCATACACTGTGGACGAGGCTGCCTTACAAGGTGCCACCTGCTCATCAGATCACTCACACACATTTACACTCAGTGTACACTTCAAGGACACTTCGAGATGGGACCGCAGGGAATCGAACCACCAACCTTCTGATTGGCAGACAACCATTGAGCCACAGCCAGCCCTTGTATATTTTTCTGCCTTGTTTTCTCAGTTTAGTTATATTTTCTATGTATGTCTGTTTATGTTTTGTCTGTATGGTCGGTTTTTCTTTCACTTGAGAGCTTACAATCTTCAGCGTGCAGTCTTCCTCTCTATCCTTTAAATACAAAACAATCAGCCTTCAAATCAAACACAAGCTTCTATTTACGTTTCCTCACACAGTGTTTTGCTATTCTAAACTGGGTTATGTCTTTGCCAAAAGATGAGAAGACGAGATCTCTCCCTGTCAACATGTGTATTTGTCTTCATGGGCTTAAAGATCACCTGACTATTGTTGCCTTATTGTACAGCAGGGATCAACTTTGTTTAGTAGTGCGACAAGTGGCAGTTCAACATTAAAAGCAGAAATAAGTATTTTCCTTGGTTAGACAAAAGGGGGAGTGTGTGTGTTTCAGCGTTCAAGCTTTCTTCTTTCTCTGTCAAACATTCAAGTCCGCCGAGTCGCTCATCTTCAGCATCAAAAACAGAAACTCCATTCTTCCTGCTTTGGGAGAGAGTTGGCACAAATCAGCTCAACCATCCAAGATCAGAGAATGTTGACATGAGTGTGTATTCTGTTGTTGTGGTGTTTTTCCCCTTTGAGTCTTGCGTATGGGCTATGAATACTCCGCATCAGGGAAACTACTCTCATCTCGTCTTCAAAAAGCCAAACTCAAAGCAATTTGGGGTACACAATTGTTCATCCTAAGTAATATTGAACATTGTTGAGAGGGAGAGAGAAGGAGTGTGTTAGAGGACTGAGAGACTTGGTGAAGAGAGACAGAGCGAGCAGGCATGTGTCGGAGAAAGAGAGCACTGGAGCATGATAGAGGATGTAGTAAGGGGGTTGGCTAAGCAACCTTAGTGCAATTTGTCTTCATGCAGCTGGCCCCTCGTAACATCCTGCAGGCCCAGGCTATTTTCCCTGACAAGCTTGTAGCCTCCAGTGCAATAGGTGATTTACCTCTCACCATGGCACTGACCAACATCCCATTCTGGGTGCGGAGCAGAGTAAATCAAATGTATGGACTTCACCGTTAATCACTAATTACAGGTTGGACGGTGAAGGTTGATCCTTTCCAGGGGGCTGCGTCCCTCAGGCCTCAAATCAGACAAAAAAAGAGGAGCCAAGGCTCCTCTGATAAATCTCTCACAGAGGAGGTGCTGGACTCAAAGTGTTTGAGTTGGCTCCAACAGCCCATCTCTCTGAGGAGTTTCTCATTCAGGTTGGATTCTAGCCCTTGCTTCCTTCCTGCATCCACCAGTTAAAGCTGTGATAGAGCTAGCCTGGCTGTCTTCCTGCCCACTTTCATCTTTAAATTCTCCCTATAACTTCACACCTTTCTATCCCCCGTGGGGATCAGCGACAAATCGAGTTTGGTGCTTGCAGCGTATTCCAGAAGCATTAAGAGACCAGGGGGCTGTAATTGAATGGTTAGGGAGGACATTATTGAAGGAGATTTTTGTCAGCGTAGCCACCCACCACCACCTCAACATCGTGAAGACTGCCAAGTGGCTGCATGGTGTGTTGATGAGGGGAAGAGGATCATGGATTAGTCATGCGTGACTGATGGAAGATCCATTTTTCTTAATTCTTCACTTTTTGCAAAAGAGCAGATTTAATGTGTTGTTTTCCTTGTTTTGATCATCATAGGTTATGGACTGATGGATTGGTTTTGTATCTGATTGTTTTGGTTCTTATTAATTTAGTACACCTACGTACACTTTTATTTAAGCTTAAACCTCTTTAGATCTAGCCTGACGAGCCAGATCCACATCAAGATGTTGGTTCTGGGAACTCACCATTGGCAGGGCTCAATCCAAGGGGCGGGGTAAACGATTGTCTTTCAAATTCCCTCCGTACGCAATAGGATATCGCTACAACCAACCAGAGCAACGCTGGCTGAGATATTAAACTTTTGCCATATCCGGTCGGCGAAACTCCGAACACATCTTCCTTTTTTAAGAATGACTTCAGTGCTGAACTCTAAGTCTTCCAGAGTCGCAGCCAAAACCGATTCGACAGACCGCTGGTCCCCAACAGCATCAGCCGTCTTCTTTTTTTTTCAAATAGCAGGGAATTTACGCGGAACCGTCTCTGCCATCCTTATGTTAAGCCCGCCCACAGACTCTATACATGATGTGATTGGCCTGACCAGAATTTTGTTTTTCCAGCTCGCAAGCCAACGGAGAACTGCTAGACGGACGCTGGCCGCAAATTACATTTGCTGCCATTAGATCTGCACTGAACTTGGAAACGGGACATTTAAAAAAATGTTTAACTTCAAAATTGACCCTCGAGTGTAGTTACTAGTGAAATCATTACCCACAATTTCAATTATAAAAGCCATTACATTTTACAGACTGGTTCAACTTGTTGCAGTTGTGTGCACTCACTATTTTCTCGGGCAATGGGGGGGCTATAAGCGGCATTACAGTTGCATTCACGTTTGCTTTACTTCCAAATAAGTTGTAACTAATCTAGCAAAACAGCAAAGTGTTTGTTGTCCCACTGGACGTATTTTCTGTGAATGTTGCAATATTCCAAAATCACAGCAGTGTGGTGGTGCTCAGGCAAAATTGAAAAAAAAAGCAATCCAGTGATTTTCCGCAGTGGTGGGCGTGTCACTGAAATGGCTCATATGTGTGACGTCCTGCTGTCTTCTTTAATCCTCCAATGTAGCACTAGTATTCACAGCCAGTTTTCCATCAGATCGTTTCGACGAGTCTGATCTCTGGTTACATGATTGGCCACCGCATCGAGACTTGGGGTTGAGTTTCTCGAAATGTTGAGTCGCTCCTAAGTTTTCACCGCAGCTGCTCCGTTTTTTTCCGTCTCCCCACTGCAGCACCCCTTGCCTCAGCCTAAACACACTTCCCCCATTCAAAATGAATGAAAAGACCGGCATTTTTGCCGCACTGTCCAACGATCGATGCAGGCTGTGTGAATGCAGACTTACTCTGAATACAATGTTATTTTAACCGATAGAAATGAAAGCCAGAGCTACAAAAATATAACCAATAATATTAAACAATACATTTTAATCTTTGATGTTAAACCAAAAAAACAACCGAGTCCAAAGGTCTGATGCTGTTTTGTTCAGCGTTATCTGGAAGGACCATTTACTCACCTCAGTTTGAAACAATTTGTGCTCTATTTGTCCGTCCACCAGATTGTAATATTTGACAGGTAGGGTGACTCTACAATGTCCCATTTACGGCGACGTTTTGTGGTTCTCTGCTGCAAATCCCAAGGTTGAGGCGTTGGGGTCAGTGTGTTATTAGGTAAAGTCACAGCTAACAACAGAAGCATATCTGTAAGCCCTGGTACAGCCATTTTTTGTTAAAACTTTTAAAGTCTTGAGTATTTTAAAATAGTTGCTTAACTTAGAACTAAAGGGGCTCCACTAATAAATAATCTGGTTGAAACACAGTTTTAGTTCCCTGGAAAAGGAGGAGGTTTTAGTTTCTCAAGATTGTTCAGGGAATTTCTTTCTCCCTGGCCATGTTGGCTCTCAAATCACCCCTGCTGACTGCCATTGTCATGTCTAAATTACATGCAATCAGCTCCTAACGGATCAAACGTGTTCCATCAAATGATCTCAGTCACATTATGATGTCCACAAGGGAAATGTTTCAATCGCTTTATGAAGTTGGTTATTCTTTTCATGTACTATTAAACTCAACTTCATTTTCTAGATCAATACAAGTGATGGGTTATGTTCATGACTAGAGTAATTTCCCTCAGTGTAGGCCTTCACAAGTCATTTTTATCATCAACCAATGAAAGAGACTAATAAATGAAGAAGCTCATGTTTCCTTTTGACTGATTGATTGACTCATTAATAAATGTTTGAACCTGCTTTCTTGTATGATCTTGTATGTGTGTTGATGTGTTGATTTGGTATGCAGAATAATAATAAACATTTCATTTCAAAATTCTACAATTAAAAAAAAGAAGTGTATCATCCAAACAACTCAATAAATATTAAAGGGAGTTCTTATAGTTAGATAGTTCAAATCTAAAGATCATATGCAAACATTTAATTCCCTTCACTACTTGATATTGCAGTATACATGGTGGGCATGGTAACAAGAACACCTGTAATATTATATAGACTCTCACGTTTTTTTTTAGGTCAACATTAGGGGTTGTTGCATTGAACTGAATTACTGTAAAGCTTTTGTCCACAAAGCAGTGAGCAAAGTTAAGCAGAAAGAGCTTTCTATTGTTTTGCAAAGCCATTTTTGTTATTGGCCAGCTGAGTATACACAATAACATAACCATCTTATAATACAGTTTACAGATTTATGCAAATAAATGCACCAATTTTATTTTCAAACTAGCAGTCTGGGTAAAAGTAATTTTCACCGAGATTTCAAGTCCCCACGCACCCAAAAGATACGCTTCCCACAGGAAGAGCAAATTGATTAAAGTTCATAGTTATGCTTCTATTAACAGAAAGTAAAATAGGAAAATAGGAAATGCAAAAATTAGGAAACGCAAATGAGCTGCTGATTATGCACCACAATTAAGGAAAAAAAAGAGAAAGGAAAAGGAAAAGAAAAAAACAAGTGGTATATGTTTTCTTTAATCAGTGTATATAATCAAATCAAACAAACAGTTGAGGTTCCTTGGTATTTTGTATAAGCAAAATAACACCAGGACAAACTATAGCCTCACAAATTACCACAGAGTGGGATCAACTCCCCCCTCTAACAGTACAATCATGCAAACTTAAGAGTTATACTGCACTCAGAGGAAACAGCAGTTATTAATCCTCTAATTTTTATGTAATCCTGGCAGAGATTTTCCTGGGTTTAAGCGGGGTTTGATTGGGCCAAATTAGAGATTAGAAGTCTTAACTTAAAGCTTTGCACTGAAAAGATACATATGAGTTTTTTTACGGCCTCAGTGTGATTGGTCTGGATCTAACGGGCTAGCCAAGTTCACAGTTCAGAGACACAACAAGTGGACCAAACACTGCAAATGAGTGAGAAGGTTAAAAAAGCATTCAGAAGCCATTGGTACAGGGCCACCAGAGTCATGCTGTAATTGAAGGCTGATTCTCTGGGCTGTGGCGAGTGAACTGTCTGCTGGTCCTGCTCTTTCATTAGGTTTTGTATTTCATGCCCTTAGGAGCAGAACAAATTGAGTCTCTGTTTCCGTTTGCTTTGTTGCTCATTACCCAAGAGAAAGAATTCTCTCACAGGCCACGTTACATAATACCACCAAAGAATGGATAAGGGTACATTGTAGTCATTGTCTTATCAAACTACTGGATGCACAAAATGTGTCAACCAACCATAGGCATGCTGAACTCTTACCAACCCACCCTGGCTTTTCTTTGTGGCAATTATCCTCTCAGTAATAGGTAGAAATGGGCCGCAGAGAACACGACAACAAATCATTATCACAAGAAACGTGTTTCAAAAACCTTTAGGTATTGTAGGGATACTGCATCGAGCTAAGCCTCAACTCTGGTCGTGGTCTAGGGCTTTTCTCGTGTTACTTTCATCAGAAAGGGTGCACTCCTGGGCTTTTATAACAATGTGGAGAGCCTAGCTTGTTTTAAACTCTCAGAGCACTGAGCATGTTAAAAATAGTCCAACCTCTAGTTACAAAGCAACCCACTTCAGATGTGGTTTCAGCAGTCATCAGACCAGCAGCACCGGTGCCTCCCAAAAGTGTCTGTTCTGAACTGTTAGCTTAAAAAGAGTTACATAGTGGTGAACCCAGGGTCCTTGGAGAAACCCGAAGAGAAAGTAGAACTCTCATTATAGTTTCATTACATGAATTATGCAAAGTATTTATAGAACTTAATTTCTTCCCATTACTTTGCAAATTGCAATAATTGTGCTGCCTCACTGCATCTCTAACTAAAAGAAACATCTGCCTCTATAGCACAACTGCATCTAATTGACACACTCTTATGTTCTGTTTTCTTATTTTAAGCTTTATTAAGAGAAACGTGTGGGCAAAACATGAATTCTTGCATTGTGAAGTATCTCATAGGTGTATTTCTCTGAATTATGAGCTTTTACAAGACAGACGTGTTCATTCAATTTCAGATATAAAATATTTGCAAGCTCTGACATTTTCAGAGCTTGAGTTTTCTTCCCTTGTTCTTGACTAATTTACAGGTATATTTGTATACCTTATTTAAACATATATTTGTTTAGTTTCCTTAGACAATCAGTCTGACATTGTGTTTTTTTTTTTTTCCTCTCATCAACAGATGTTTACCTGCTCACCCTTCCAGATGACCAGAAAGTGAGCGTCACCACTGTAATAGTCGGCCAGAGTGTCGTCTTGACGTGTGCTATCACTGGGGAGCGGAGGCCTCCTATATTGTGGAAGCGAAACCATCAATATCTGAACTCCTTGAACCTGGAAGACATCAGTGTAAGAGCCTGCCTCACTCTCTGATTTTCTTGTTTATGGGTAGATAAATGTGTAGATATGTAGGAAACAAAGATAGGTAGATACTGTACATAGTGGACGCACAGATACATTAATAGGTAGACAGACACGTAGTGGAATGGCTCTAACACTTGCGGTGCACAGGTCTAATTATTGTGTTTTCATGTTGTAAGGCATCATCAATTCGTAACGACTAGAGCAAGAGTACATTTGAGATAATTGCATACTATATTTCTTTTTCATCATCTTTCAACTTATTGGCAGTGGTTTAGATCGTCAGCACATTTCATTTGACTGTTGGCACCGGCTTTTTATTGTAGTTCTGACAGTAATCTAGGATGTCAGTTTGTGTTCTTAGTGTCTGTGTTTAGAGACTGCTGGGAGGAACAAGGATTTCAGACAAAGAAAGAAGATGAAGGGGGATACCAAAGGGGTTCAGCCCTAGAGGGAGGACCTACTTTTACAACTCGGTGAAAGACTGTATATGCGTATTCTGTACCTGTCTGTCTGTGCGTGTGTTAATCTGCATGCACGGCCTCAGACAGCCCTCTGTGTCACTTTCATCCACATCAAAAGGAGCAAGGATACTTATGTGGTGAGGTACAGAAAAGGCAGACCTCCTTTGCCTAACCCTTTTCGTCTCGGTGTGTCAGGGCTGACCAAGATGAGTGTGACACTACTGTGCATAATTAAGTCAACACTGTCGCAGTAGATAAAGGGAGATCCAGCGAAGCCACTAATGTAACATTAAATGTTGATGACCCTTAAAATGAGTAAGAGGCGCCCAGCTGTCGCCAGTCATCCTTGGCAACATCAACTGGCTCTAAACTAGTGTGCTGGTTCTGGTTGTTGGTGATGTGTGATTCCCATAAGGAGCAGCTTCAACGCCATAAAGGGACTTCAAGGCCGGGCATATGAGAGTAACAGCCTTCCCAGCATTTGCCTTTTCAGTCATTTTCTGTAATATATTATGACTGCTTTTATGCAATGCATTGCTATAAAAGATGTATGCGAGTGCTGGGTGTAACCAAAAAAGAAATGTCAAGTCTGATTATTTCTTGAAAACTCTCGGAATATCTTTTGGAGGCTGTATGGGAGACAAAAAGAGAGGTGCAAGGTCTTGTAAGGGAAAGGCAGGCTTTGATCTATCTTTCATATATATTTTTTTTAAGAACTGTTTTAGTTTTTTGTTTGTTCTTTCAATTTCAATAGAACTTCTGTTTCATCTCCTGATTTTGCCTGAAGACAGACAGCAGAGTTCAGGGTCCCGACCAGGGGTGGTCTTTGTCTGTGCTTCACACGCAGTCATCAGTTTGCCAATGACTGTTAGATCTTCCACGGGTGTATTTTCCAATTTAAAATATCAGGTCAGCTGATGAAAGCATCAGCTGCCAAATGCTATTCAGGATATCCGTTGTAGCATTGTAGCTATCCAAAAGCTTTGTGTGAAGTTAATCAATAGCTGGAATAATGACAACATATACACCAATGTTTCAGCTTTTCTCTGTGGAATTACACATGCTTCATTTATCCCTTTTATTGAGCCAGTGGAAACAAGAACAGGCTGTGATGGTAATCAATCAAAGCTTGGCCTTTTGTGGTTTGCACCATCCTACTCCTGAAGACATCAACTTTTGATTTCAGTCCCCAGAACCCATAGCTTGAGTTATTCATCATAGATAGAAGAGAGCAGAAAGAAGGATGTAATTAACACTGTGCATTTTAATTAATTAACCCTAAACCACTTTGGTAGCCCCAGGATCTTTATTTTGCTTGTGTTTTATGTTGTTGCATAAAATTACACTTCTTCTGTCTCTGTGGTAGCTACTGCATGCTGGGTTGTTGCCAGTGCAGCACCATTAAGTAAGACTGTGTTAAAGTACTACTACTCTCTCCCTGCTTTTATGTCTCAGCTGTGCGGTCAAATTCAAGGCTGAAAGTGCCCCCAAAAAATAATCTTTAAAAAAATAAATGAAACTACTACAGGGACTAATCGGTCTTGTCAGACTAAGAGAACTTGCCGACTGTGACCCATTGTCATATTTTATATTTCTTTGTGATTTTTTTGTGTTTAACAAAAGACTGAGTTCACAACCTCTGATTGTGCACAGATTACCACCAGAACATGGAACACCACCAGCGAGTGAATCCGCATGAGTCTCTTGTTGGTCATCAGATCCCTCACAGCACCAAGTGAAAGAACCAATAGAACATTAGCTGCACACCATAACCGGCTTAATCCAGATTTATTTTTGGCTCTGAGACTTCATCATTATTGTCCTTTCCAGAGAGGAGAATGGATTTTGTCTGCACCTGGCATCCACGGACTAATTCTAAATTGCCTTGCAGAAAATTTCTGTATAATTGCAGGCTGTTAATATTTGTGAGCATCCATTGCCAGCCTTAATTAGAGTCATATTCATGCGAGTACACATGGGAGGTTTATGCAGTCTAACCGTGCAGGCCTTCCCAGTTTAGACTGTAGTTATTTTAGAAATTTTGTCGACATTCAGATTTTGTAAATCACACATTAATCCCAGTGGTGGGCTTGTATCCTGGAGTTCAACAGAGCCTCTCTAAATTTTGACAAAGCAGCTTACTGTAATTCCATGAAGTTGACAGTTACTGGCTATTGCATCATCATCCAAGGCTGTCAGTATATCAATCCTCCCTGAGTGGCCAAGCCAAAGACACAGTCTTGGGATGTGTGTGTGTGTGAGTGAGTGAGTGAGTGAGTGAGTGAGTGAGTGAGTGAGTGAGTGAGAGAGAGAGAGAGAGAGAGAGAGAGAGAGAGAGAGAGAGAGAGATACGGTCATGTTTGCATTTGGGGGATTCCAATTATCTGGTGTCAGACATAGTTTGGAAGATTAAAAATGCATGTGTTATTTGAAAGATTGTGAAGTTTGTTTTTTGAAGACTGCAGCTTCAACAGGAACAGATAAAGCGAAGGAAGAAGTACAATCTGAGCTGAATCTTTCTTCTCTTTTCTTATCATGTCCTTTGGAATATGTTTCTTTTCTCCTGTAATGCTTTGGTGCTTTATTCTGGTGCATTATCTCTGCATGTGGAGATGTACCATGTGGTCCTTTTAAATGTATGTGATCATTAATCTCTACGTTTCATTTTGATCAGTGTGTAGGCCTACCACTTTGTGTGATACTGTGTAATTTGTAGTCTTCCTGTGCTGTTTGCAGAGGATAAAAGAATAAAGCTGTGCAACTTTGTATGGCAGATAACACATGGGTCTTACTGGATCAAAGTGGCATATTATTTATTATTATATTATTATTATCTACAACTCAAACTCAACTTTTTTTGTTAATTAATTTCTATATCATCCTGACTTTAGATCTGTATTGAGGTATATACTGAACTTTGTCTGTGATATGTAATTCCTTCCCAACCACACCAGCAGAACTGTCACCTGCTTTTAAATCCATTTCTCATGCTTTTATTAAACTAAATGTTTGACCTCTGTTTTACTCAACAGATCCCGTCCCAGGTAGGGTGTTTTTTTGTCTTACCAGACTGACATTGGTTCATTTTTTTCTTTACATTCACAAAAAGCCCACAAAGCTAATGAGGTCCCTACAATAGATGCATGATGTTGTTATAAAAAATGCACAGGTTGATAACATCAAATAAATGATCTGCTTTAATCAAAAGATAAAGGATACAATGGTGTTGTATTATAATGCATACAGTGTGTTTATATATATATATATATATATATATATATATATATATATATATATATATATATATACAGATCCCATGAAAAGTCCAAAACCAACCAACTCTCAATGCTTTGACTTCCCCAGCCTGTATTTGAAATCTTTAAATACTGGTCACAAATTACTTTTACTCAAAAAAGGCAAAATAATTTTCAAAACAGCTGGGTAAAATGAACAGTGGCTTTGCTTGTTGTAATGAAGAAACATTTCCCCCAGTGCAATAGTGTGGCTCATTTACAGTATGAAAACAGAATTGTATTTGTGATCCTCACAGCATCACAAACACAATTCTACAGCAACCTCTCTTTCCAGAAACTGTTCCCAATACTCTGAGTAATTGAACGCTCCTAACAAGTTTTGCGGGGACTGTTTCTTTGGTAGGTCCAGTGGAAATTGTTGACAGTGAGTGCTGTGGAGGATGCGCGTGCAGAGTGATGGAAAACATCCTTTCTCGAAAAACACATCATGCTAAATCTTTTCTAAATGTCATTTTTCAAAGCTGTGAGCATTGCAAATAAAATTACATTCAACTCAATTATATTGGGGTGGAGGAAGAAATGTTTGCAGCTGAAATCTCAAAACATTGGCGCACAAAACTGAAATGATCTGTGTGGTTACAGTAAATACCACCAGAGACAAGTGAGAAAACAGGATTTTTTTTTCATTTGCGTAAACCTGCCCTTTAATGTCAACCCATCCCCTATTTTAAATTGTGTTGCCTCAATATACTTTCATTCTGGGGAAACATCTCACACCTGAGAGTATTTTCACTCAACGTATTGTGTTCCTCGCAAGTTTTCATTAAGGTTAGCCTGGAAACTTCTTTAAAGGCCATTTTGAATTGCCTCGTCACTACCAGAGGTTAGCTATCCAATGAGGTGGCCCTTGTCCTTTCAGAGGTGACCTGGCACTGACAGCTTTATTAATTATAGTTTCTTGAGGGCTATGGCCTATTTGTAAATCCACCTCTACCTGCCCTTGTCTCCCATCCCTCCGAGTAGTCGTACACTGACCTGCTTTGTCTGCAGAGAGCTGGGTGCTAGGTGCTGCTGATAGCTGAGTTGAGGGTGGTGAGGTGAGGTGGAGGAATCATGTCGACAGCCTCCGCCGTGGCTCGTTCCACCACTCTGAGTTTCATTTCTCCCCCCATTCATTTTTCATTTAAGAAGGTGACACAATATGCTCTCAGCCCAAGGGGCCAAAACGCACCATCGATTTCCCCTCATATTGTGAAGCTCTGATGCTTCACTCAGCTCAACCCGTTACCAAGCTTGTAGGTTAGATCGGAGCACACCGGGACGAACTGATAAACACACCGTGTGCCTGTAAACACGGTGGCTGGCTCTCCTCGCTTGTCTGTAGACATTTAAGGAGAAGCTGAATGCCAAGATGTAAACAGCAAGCAAGGATGTGATCAAAATGTTAAAAGCTATTTAATGAGAAAATGCAATTGCTTTGTTATGAACTCTTCTGAAAGAGGACTGTTAAGGGGAATCATTTTAATAAAAGAATGCTCAGTTCAGTTATAAGCAAAGAGGAGCACAGGGGCAGACTTAGACATTCTTAAGAGCAAAGGTTCACCCCACTAAAGTATATGAATGGTTTTTTAATGCATGGCACCAATCAGGAATGAAAACGTTTTGGCACTTGGAGTTCATCAATTTTGTGAGCACTGAAGAAGACTCTAATGAAGGTTGAGTGCTGGATCATGTTCATTTCTGAAAAGCAGCTGTGCATTCGGAACGTGGTTGAAACCTATTATCATTAGCACAGGCCGGTTTTATAATATAATCACTTGATATAGTTAATGTGCTAAACTGACTATCCTCATGTGATTTGACACAGATTTGAGTTTTTCTCTTAAATTAAGGAAGTCATTTAAAGTATATTTAGTAAAGTGCATTTTGAACACAGTGTTGTGTGAAAAATGTACTGCAACATGACATAAGACATTAATATTTTTTATTACACCAGGGTTCCTGTAAGAGCATTTCTTAAAGAGAACAATAAGACACATTTCATCAAGTGTCTCACTCTTGGTAATATATAAGAGAAACCTTTTAGAGTAACTCTCAAGTGATGGAAAACATTCAGCCAATCAGCCACCTTTACATAGTAATACATTACTCTGCAAATGTGTGTCTATATATTTCAATTTAATCAGTCAATTATATTTATGTAAAATCTTCAATGTATACTGTAGCAAATAATGAATATTATATACATCTATAAATATGGATACAACTGGCTAAAATGAAATGCCTAACTTGAGCAACAAAGGAGACCACAGATAAAATCAATGCTGACCTACTTTGAAAACTATGCTAATCAGAATTTCTAAATTACATATTGCTTTAAACAAATTAGTCATCAATACTAATGCTATATTCTACACTCATTCCAAAATATGTCTAATAGGGAGCATCTTAGCCACTGTCTCTGTCCAGCATCCATGTACGACCCCGACATGTTGCTCTTAACCAATTTAAGACATCTGTTGACTAGTTTTAATTCAGAGGAGATTTGACAAACAGCTTTTAATCTTACATTTGGGAGTAGAAGTAAAGGTTAACCAATTTAACTTTTAACCAAAACACAAGGGGTTGACTTTTTTTCCGGAAACGATCACCACCCCGTCTTTTGCACTTTTTATTAACATAAATACCACCATTGCAAAAAAAAGCATTGACTTGCCAAGATGGCTGAATCAAAAAGGTGGCACAAATTCACTCTTTGTCGGACTGATTTACAAATGGGCTCATTAGCTTTGGGGGCTTCTATTAGTGCTGCAGTGGTGCAGCATTCTGTTTGCTGTCTTTCCTTGTTCAACACCATTTTATTTGTGTTAACTGGCTTAGTAATCACAGCACAGCATGAAATTCACATCATGGATGTTTTTTTTTTTTTGCTTTAAGTAAGCCACATGAGAACTGAAGCGCAACATGTTTTATGTATTTATGGGACATTCATGATAACCAAAGGGTAACAACTTGCATTTTGGCCTTTTCAGGGACAATGCATCTAAAAAAAAGAGCATTAGAAGTTACTTTGATTGGCCTATACGTCTGCAGCACTATATTGCCCTGTTTTTGTTTTAAAAGCAGCCAACACAGTAATTTCTATGCTAATCAATTATAGCCTCAGTCCCTTTCCATCAGATCATGTTCCTCTGATTAGAAAAATGACGTACCAGAAAACAAATGTGTGACATTGAAAAGTTATTGTTCCTTGCGTTTTCTGTGGCACCAGATAGCTTTAACTTTTGACTTAGATTGATAGATATTGCTGTACAATGTGCCTTTCTGAACGATTGCTATTGTATTTTTCATTTCCTATACTATGAAACATGTTTATCTTCTCATCTGCACACTGCAGGCTTGTTGGGTTTCCATTGTAACCATTCATTTACAGCTTCAAATGTCTTCATTACTGCACTGTTGGAACAACACCACTAATCCTCAAGTCATTAAGAATTTTCTTTTTCTCTTTCTCTGGTAGGACTTTGGGGATGACGGTTCACTGTACATCACCAAGGTGACAACAATCCACATGGGCAACTATACCTGTCATGCTGATGGATACGAGAAACTTTTTCAGACTCACACTCTTCAAGTGAATGGTAAGAGCTGCCATAAAGACAGAGTGTACTTTCTTGTTTAAATAATATCATCATCTGCTGTACTGTACTAGCCAAAGTGGTAGGCTTTCCACTCTTAAAGTCCAACTGGAATTAATTGCATCTTTTAAGAAAAAAAATCAGAAACCAAATATGCTTTTGGCTTGGTTTCATAATGGCATTCCCTTGTTTTGCTTTAGTTTGATGGAATATCGCTCTGGTATCTGTCTACATATGGGAACCTCATTTTCTGTACAGCCAATCAAATATTCAAAAAGTCAGCGTCCTGCTGTATCATTGGCTGAGCGGACTATCACACTGAGCCCGACAGCAGCCTGCTACACAACACGAGAGCCATAGACATGGAACAACAACACACATTTGCTTTCCTGCTAAAGTGTTCTTCTTATCCGACTTATAAACATGAACCCCAAATGTCTCTTGTTCCCTATGGTGTAACGCTGACACTCTGTCATTCAAACAAGTACCCACCACAACCCTCCGGCCTGGCTGAGACAAAAAAGGAGCATTTTCAGATTTTTGTCTAAAGACCTTTTTTTTTCCTTTAATAAACAATAAAAAAAAAACATTGATATTTTTCTTAGCTTTCTTAAGTAAAATATTGGTTCAATCAGCCACCATTTGGCTGGCAAATGGGAGATTTAGATTCTCGCTCAACTTCAAGACATATAGGGGGCCTTTCCACCTGGTAGTAAAATCCAATCTGAGTGATTGGATTTGGACAGGACAAGTGGACAGCTCTAAGTACACTTGGACACTCTCAGGACGCATTGAGATCCAATCACTAAAACCACATTCAGAGGTGGTCTAAACCGCATGTGTCCACTTTCTAATAGCAGTGTACTGTGCCCACATCGAGGACCACCTATTCTACTGTGAGTGGAAATACGTACTCATTAAAAGTATTTCTCATGCCACAGAAACCACTGACTGAATCGTGTGTTTCGGATGTTATTATACTGTCAGTGTTGTGTCTGTGTTTTTTGTTTCATAAAACGTCCTGAATTCACCGTTCAAAATCTGCTTTTATGAAAGTATATTGGGTTAGTATTCCTTGGAAACAAAGGTCCTTTTCTAAAACAGTCCCTCCCCAGCAGTACAGCAGTATTCAGTGTCTTGG
This sequence comes from Percina caprodes, assembly GCA_013375575.1. Taxonomy (NCBI): domain Eukaryota; kingdom Metazoa; phylum Chordata; class Actinopteri; order Perciformes; family Percidae; genus Percina; species Percina caprodes. Next base: position 7,270,801 of record JABXJD010000003.1, on the reverse strand, counting down.
AATAGCTGTGAATGTAGTTGTTGTGCCTTGTGCTGTTTTGGTGTCTTTTTTAACTACTCTTACAAATGCATGCTATCCCACTACTATAAAATCAAATGATTGATTACAGAATCAAATTAGTTTGTGTGGCATCTTGCTGCATGTGTAATTTAATTTCAGGGAAGTGAAGTACTGTAAATGTACGGGCACTAGTGTTCTGGCACTGGCAGTAATTTGTTGTTAGGTCTAGGGGATTTAATAACCCCTGTGCTTTATGACTGTACCAGCTACCAACAGGCCATGACTTAACAGACTTACTAAAAAAAGGATGTGGGCCTTACCTAACCTGAACCCCAGGCGAGTTTGGTTAGCTACTCCAGTCCTTCCCCGCTATGTTGCACACAGTACTGCAGTAGCTGCCAGCTCGCAAATTACTTCACACAGAGTAAACAGTCTTTGTACATCAACATCATCACAAAAGAGTTGTTTACAGCAGCACGCCAATCTCCACTACTCTCACTCTCACTTCCAGGATCGTATTACGCAAGACCTGCCATCTTAAGACTGACAACCTCTGACGTGACATTAACCGCTTTGTCTATAAATAATTCTTATTAAGTCTTATTCACTTATATTTACGCCCAAAAGACTTCTGTTTACTGTCGACTGAATGTTGACCATTTTTCAACTTTGACCTGTGAATTGCAGTCAACCAATAGAATCAGTGTCTTAATGTAGCTTGTTATTGGAGATGGAGAAGCATTATTCTAGCACTCTGTTACTGCCTTGTTTTTAACAGTATTAGCCTACCATACTAAAAACTGCAGCACTGTTCCCACACGTTGCTTTTAGTCTAGACGCTTTGCTAAATATTTATTTGTCAGCCACAACAGACTTCTTACATCATATTTGTTTGACTGAAGGCCTGTAATGTCCATGTCCATTATCTGTGACAAGTTTTGTATTCCACTGTCTGTTAATTAGTTTGGGATAGTCTTTAGTATGGTAGACCTGCCATGTGAATACGGAAACCAAGACTGTATGGAGAGGGCAAAGGTGGGTTGAGATTGTGTAAATGAGCCTGTTTTCTCACATTCTGGTGAGTTCAATGTGAATAATGAATGGGTCGACGTAGAAAAGCTCCACATCTTCATTACATTTGACAGACAGTTAGTTCATTATCATTCTTCTAAAAGACTACTCCAAGGTTAATTGCAATGATCTACATTTCTTCTTCCAAGTATTGTTTACTGAAACGGAGTGAATCTCATGAGACCCATGACTTTTGGTCTTAATTGAAACTGAAACTTCCAGATGACCTTTTTTTTTTTTACTGCAGGCTATGAATTTTACTTTCATAGTCTGGGTGAAGTCCCCAAGGACCAGCTTATCACCCTGTCATGACTACTGAGAATTTCTAAAACTCAATTAAGAAACAGCTTAAAAAAGTAATTCTGAGAAACTGAATTCAGAGTGCTGTCCATCACTCTGAGGTCACATGAGAATGAAAAAAGATACACAGTATTTGGTATTTTTATTCAGAAGAGCTGATGAAATTTAGACTGGAGGTACTTTAGAAGAAACTTTTGATTTCCCTATGAAGCTTGTGCAGTGCATGGATGATCATTCAGTGGTTTGGGGCTTTAATCCCTTTTTTCTCCACATACACACAACACACTGATTCATCAACATATCCCTCACGGATTTTACACATGCTCTTATTGTATTGTTATGTGCTCTTATTGGCAGTCAGCCTCTTTGTATTGTCTGCCTCATGTTGATGAAAACAATTATGTTTTTCTTTGTTGTACACTTTTATCTTCAATATGTATATTTTGTTGTAATTATTTGTTATCTTCAGTATGCAATGTCTGCTCTTGTTTTTTAGTTTTATCTATAGGCCTTTCTTTGTTGCAGTGACCCCACTTTACAAACAGGAATCAATAAAGTTGCATCTAATTTGCACTGTGGCTGCAAAGTTTGTCTACTCTCCCAGCCACTTTAGAAGAAAACAAATCGTTGTTTGGGGTAAATTAATGAAAGTCTTGGTTGAATCGTCAAATACAGCAACCACTTCTGCTGCTTGAGAAATACATTTAGTTTTCCACTCTGGGAAGCTGAATTCATTTTGAAAACATAATTTAAAATTTAAGTATTTCTGATGGGTAAAATGTAACAATATGGGTCCTAATGTTGTTTACGTCTGCCTGGCAGCAACATCTTTCAAAAGGTAGCTTGCAGATATTAATGATACATAACACATACATTACTGATGCAGTATCCATGTGCAGTTATTTGTCAATGTCACTCATTATTGCCCTCTCACCGTTTTTGAGAATGATCTAGTAACACCCTCATGAAAAATGACCACCTTATCCTGGTGGGGGGTTGTGTTCCCCTGTAACCGTGAAAGTTAGGCTGTTGTGGTTTACAGCTCCTTGTAGGGACTCCCAAGTGAGGGGGGGTGGGCTGATATGCCTGGTGACTGAGCCTGTGCCTGTGGGGCCTTGTTGGGAAGTAATGTGAGACTGCCAACACGTAAGCCTCCAAGGTTAGCCGTATGTGGCAGGCAAGGGATGGGGTGTGATGATCCCTAGCTACAAAACCGGCCCTCGGGACTTAGGATGACATCCATCTAGTGGGAACAGGCCAGATCTAGAGGTGGAGCAACTAAGTAGTGCAGTAGTTGAACTCACCCCAATGCACAGCAGCAGCTCTGAGACCAAAATCCTTGATCAAGGCTGCATCTCATACCTCTTATTTGATAGCTCCTTGACTCCTCGGCTGAAACAAAAGATGTTCTGTCCCTCCTCGGTGAAGACCATCTCAAAGCTCTTATTTCGGCCCTGATGACCGAGAAGTGAGCATGGAGGAGGGATCATCAAGGAGCTATGGGCGAGGATACACAAGAGCAGCCTTCCCGGAAGCCGTGTAGCTGAAGGAAATGCTAACTCCACCCATACAGCTAACAAATTCAAAGTAACGCTTCAGAAGAAAGGAGGACTCATCCCTCTAAAACACATTTGCTCGTTGTCTCTCTCCTCCCATGATTTCCTCGCGTCCATCCTGTGCCTCCTCTGTGGGAGGGACTAAGATGCAAGGAAGGGAGGCAAGTGGAGAACTCAAGGAGGTAATTTAAGGATTATGAGTTGCTGAACTGTTGTGGGGATACTTACATGTTGGAGTTTTCCCCAGAGGGCGAGAGGGTTACCCACATATGACTGCATGTTGCATGAGAGGAAGGTTCTCACTGTTGCTATGCCTATGTGACTCTAGAGAATGTGAGCCACCTGAGGACATCAAAGTTTTGTTAAGGGGAGTTAGGTACCAACAAAGAAATGGGTAGAGGAGTAATTGAGACTGAGTAACTATAACTGCAACAATTAGGCGATTAATCAATGAATCTACTTTAACTAACTGCTTTATCTTTTCAGTCTTTTCAGCCTCCAATAGGTGACTCTGAGCTGGGTACAGGCGCCGCCAGATGGCGGCTCTTTGAGACGTCTTGGTAATGGAGTTTAGCCAGAAAAAGTGAGCACCATCCGACAGTTAAGTTAGGGCACCAAAACGACTAGTTAAGTTTAGGAAATAGATTGGATTTAAAACGCTCCCGAGGAACGAACAAGCTTTTACTGTGTGAAAGCATTTTTGTTTTCGCCGCGTTGTGAACTCTACCCTCCGGCTTGCAAGGGATGTGGTTTATGTTGACACCATGTTGTGCTATTTCTTTTTTCTTGATTTAATTCTTGCACGTTTTGTTTTGTTGTGCATGATCAAAAAACATCCCCCGCCTCGGCTTTCTTCACAAATGGCACCCTGCACATGCCAAATATTCTCTTATTCTCTTTTATTTGTATGCCAATAAATTCAATACTTTAAGGTTAAAGGCAGACCATGGCCTCTGAGAAATCTAATAAACTAAACAATTATTTGGCAGATTGATTGAAAATGAAAACAGTCATTAGTTGCAGCCCTAGGAGGAACAGCTTTCTGGATATAAACCTAGGTGTTGTGTTTTTACTTTTTATTTATTTATTTTTGCACTTGGTAAGAGCTGTCTATAATGTAGAACATGTTTAAGCATACTGTGTACCTGGTAACAGAACACCTAAGGCCAATGCTCATTGATAGACTTTGTAGTCATAATCTGACCTGGGGATATCTGTTGGACTTTATATCTTGGCTTTCAAGTGGAGCTTTCAAGTGCTCTCCACTTGGAAAGTTGAATTAAAGCTGCTCCTGCTGCAAATGATCAAAAACATACATACTACATACATTCTTTATGGGTTCCAAAATAAATTTTGTATCTGTTTTTATTAAATATTTCTACATTTAGCACAAACTGTTGAGACATGTCAATTGATTTTTTTGATACAAAATATAAAACATACTATTGGTAATTGCTTTTGGCTTCTTTAAATCAACATCACCATCGGTGTTAAAATCAGAGATACATACTACACTACAATAAATTATTACCAATATCTTAGCCCAAGTATTACACACACACACACACACACACACACACACACACACACACACACACACACACACACACACACACACACACACACACACAGTTAGTCACAGTAGCTCTTTAAAAACAATGAATATTTCATATTATGGTGTACAGTGTAATGCTGAGTCCTTCCTTCCGTTGCTCATTATTCTCTTAAGCAACATGTGCTCTGTGGAATACATTTATTTTTATTGCATTCAATTTCTTTAATTTTCATTCTATTCTTTAGATTACTTGCAATAAATAACAAATCATATAAAACGCACCCCCAAGAAGGAGAAATTGAGCGCACACTGAGGATGACCTCATCCTCCTGGGATCCTCCCTGGAGATCCATTATGTTTCTTAATTTCTGTCCGAGATCTTTTTTTAGAACTGCTTCAGCATTTTTCACTTCTGTTTTACCCTTGAAAAGTACTTCTTCACCGGTTGTGTGATGTACAAGTAATGCATTGGATTCAGTCTCTGGATAAAACTGTTGTTGACTGTCGGAGCTGTATTACTCCCACATGTCTCTCGGAGGCATGAAGCTCAGGTGAGAGAGTAATCACAACTGTGAGAGGTGGCTTTCATCATGGTGTGAGCATATATGTCATGGTGGATGTGTACAGTCATGTGGTACTGTGGTGTATGAGTGAGTGTTTTTTTGTATATATGTGATAAAGGACCACGTGTTATTTTTACAGTACGTTGTACACACACTCAAGCGTTGTCGCACAATCCAATTGTAATGACCGCCATGTTTTTCAGCAACAGCCATGTGTCGAATTTTATTGAAGAGTTGTAACAGGTCTGCCAGGCTCAGTTGGAAATCTCCCGGTTGTGTGATGGTGAAGTGGTCTCCTTCCATGGTGTTTGTGTGTCCTTTGCTCTTGCGCGTGTGTGTGTGTGTGTGTGTGTGTGTGTGTGTGTGTGTGTGTCTGCACGCCTACTCATCTTCTATAGAGCAATGGCCGACTGGAGCCTTGCTGAGTGATTGACGACTGGCTGGGGAGCTTTATGATGGAGCTGTCAGCCCTGCTGTGTCACATTCTCCTGGCACTGGGTCTCCTGACACTATCAGAAACTTCAGAATGCAACTTTTCTCACATCTTGTCTGAGTGGAGTTTCGAGTGGAAAAATCCCACAGACTGGCACGCTTCTTTAATTTGCATGACTGTCTGGGCAAAGGAAATGTTGATTTGCATGCAGCGATTGAGTTCACACAGTTATTATCAAAAGAGGAGAACACATATTTCCTGTTCAGAGGGGTAAGAACCATCATTAGCAGCAGGCAGAGGTGTAGATCTAACAAACACCACTGTGATGACTATGATGTCACAGGCCTGAACTGTAAGATTGAACACTAAAACCAATCAACACCTAATGCTCCTAATGTCATTTGAGCAACTTTAGCTCCTTTAAGACTTTAAAACCACTTTAAAAGACACCGTGAGACATTTTCCAAGTTTGAATCCGGTGTTAGTTCAGTTTTCTCTTCCTGTAAAATATTTTTTAAATAGCTTAACTTGAGGCATATACATTTGTATACATATTTATCCAATCTAATTTTTAGATTTAGGGAAACTAGCTAACCCTGCCCGTCATATAAAATTGACTTGACATTATAGATTGTTGTAGCTAGCACAGCAGTGTCATAGTAGCAAAAAATAAGTTTACATTTCCAGAAGAATATGCTTAAGGTCTAATTTCTACCAAACTCAAAATCCAAACAAAATTACTAAATTCATTGACATTTGTTCTCTTCATATGTAACATTAATTTATTCCATTTTCTTTTAACAACACAAACCATTTCAAATAATAATCAATAATCAGGCATGCTTGTGCTTACTTAATACGTTCAATTTTTATACAAGTAGATTAACAATTTTTCAGTGTTTACCAGCACCCTTATCTGTGTAATTATGGCATGCTGAACTGTGTAGACGCCTCGCTTGGATGGAGGAAACTAGGCTGGGGCAGGCAGCGTGTCCCTCCCATCACAGATGTTTGGTTGAATTAGGGCCATGAAACCTACAGAAGTCTCAACTGCAATTCTGCCTCAGCCAACCTCTATACACCCATTCAGAGCATGGATGACACTTGCACTTACATACTCTGTAATTACACCTCTACATACTCTTTTGCTGTAACCTATCTGACTCCTGTAGTGGTGTTGCCAGCTCCGATTGGAGGTCTTCAGCACAAAGTAGCAATCACTTCCATAGTTTTCAAATCTCACAAGCAATTTACTCAAAAACGGGTATGAGATGTGAGCTCCATGCCATGCTATCTATTTTATATCAGTCTCAATAGCATCAGAAGATATTTCTAGTTACTGTATTGGCCCTAACAAAAGACCATCCTGATCAAAAGATCACTACCCTGTCTGTCTCCCTGTTTCAGCACCTGGTTCCAGGTTTAAATTAATGAATGTAGGAAAGATATATCATTTTTGGAATCTTTTAAATCACATAAAATATATAAATATAAAAAGATTTATCTGTATCTATAACATATCAGTATTGGTGGATAAGTGTATGTAACCATTGAAAGCCCTCTAGGAAGCTGCTACATCCAGATCATTTTTCAGTTTACTTTTATATACTTTTATTTAATCTGTACATTGGGTTTTATTTATTTGCAATACTGTCTACACTAATTCTACTACTTTATATTTTCATTACATTTAAGCCCTATAGCTTAATTTGCATTATTCTTTGTCTTAGAGTCAGATTGTGCTTTTACTTGTGTGATTTTCTTTATTATTATTTATTGAAGATTGTTAAAAGGTGTTAAAAGATTTCCACTACTTCTTTATTGTCATATGTTGTAAATACTAGTGATGTCATTGTGTAATTATTTGAATAAAAGTTAGCAGTTGTTGGTTGCAGCCATATCCCAATATGGCCCCTATTCAGTTCAGTTTAATGGAGTTGCTCGCCTGTTGCATACGCCTTAACAGTTTCTGGGATTCTGGGTTTATTTCCATGATACGCGGCCCACTGACGATGCGCAGTAGTGTTTCTCCTGCTGCCCCCACGAGTTCCCACTGGGCACATAGACTTTACACTGTAGTGACGGCATAGGTTTTTAGATCGCTTTTCTTGGCTCAAGGACATTATTTTCAAATTTGAAAAAATAGAATAGAAAGAGTCATCAACCTTGCTTGCAGTCCGAGTTGTCTTGTCGACAGTGGGGATGTAACGATTACCGGTGTAATGGTAAACCACGGTAAAAATGTTGAGCGTAACAATTACCATTTTCATTTAAAATATCATTAATATTACGGTGGATTACCACAGTGTGAAAACCATGTTTTTAATCCTTCCCAGCTTCACCCGAGTCCCCTGAAGGTGCCGCACAGGCGCACTGCGCAGCCTACAACGTGTGTTTCTTGAAGTTGGAATAATGTCGGTAGGAGTAGATGACAGCACTCAGGACATTTATCAGCCTTGTAAAAAAAAAAGCCCATAGTTACCATAGTAACACTTGCTCGCTCTTTCTCTCTCTCTCCTGAGATGATTGACAAATCAATGAAGAGTCATCACTTTGATCTGCTGCCAATCACTCACACCCAAGACATGAGAAGGGGGCAGGATGTAGCAGCTGGACAACAGACTTTTTTCTTTATCATTCCTTTTCCATTTTGAACTTGTTGAGGTTATGTACGTAGCCCAGAGCGGAAGTTAAAACTATTCTGTAGCTTGCTAAACTGTCTTGGATTTTACTGCCTCTTTGAGTTTATTCATATTTCAATAAGTGTTCTGCTACGATGTGGATACAATTTAACACAACATGACATTTATTTGAGAGAGAGAGAGAGAGAGAGAGAGAGAGAGAGAGATATCACATTGATAATATTGCTGTTGCTGTATTTCTTATTGCATAGCTGATAGATGTGCAGATGGTTTAATATACGTGTTGATATTCAGGTTGTTTTTGCTAGCAACATGCAGACGCCAGTTAACAGACCACATGCTTAGCCAATAAAGGTGTATTACACTGTTTGCTCCGTTATGAATATGTGTGCAGTAATAGATGTGGCTTATTCTCAGTTTGTGTTACTGAGCAATATGTTACATTTATGTTAATTATTACAGAGAAATGTAATTCTTAATATTGTTTCCTGTTATATGCTGGTGGCTATAACATTTAGTTTTGGTAAATAATGTTCATAGTAAGAGCCACAACCAACTTCACATGTAACGTCAAATACAACTTCATAGTTAACTTCATGTTGGGGTTGTAAATACATCTTCCTGGATCTCAAAGTCAGCCATCTCTGGTTCAAGTTCTTACCGGACACCCTACAGCGGGCCAGCCAGTTTTTACAAGCAAACTATTTCAGCTTGTGTAGGCCTATCAGTGCTTTCTGAACATATTCAACACACAAATACCACGATAATACCAAAAACCATGATCATTTTGGTAACTATAACCGTGAGGTTAAACTTTCATACCGTTACATCCCCAGTCGACAGTTCAACATACTTTCCTTTTACAATGGTAGCCTATGGGGGAGATGCTTTTTGGGCCACTGGGGGATTTTTTATTGCCATATTGCGGTGTTCTCCACATTGTTTTTACATTCATATTTTTAGGCAAGGCAAAAAATGTTTAGACGCTGGGTCTGTGCCATATGGCAGGGAAAACCCTGCACATGACCAATAAAGAACCTTACTACTTCTAAGTAAGCTTTTGCTCAAGTGAAGTGTCTCTCCCTGAAAAACCTATTACTGAACACTGTGGCACTATTGCAGTTTTTCTTGAATTAAAAGTCTTGTGGATCTATTTTGCTTTAATTCCAACACACTAATTAACACAACTTTGTGAAATTGCCTGAGAGGTTTTTTTAATGAAGTGCTCAAGGGAATCTGGTCGATCCAGGTTTGCACTATACGGCTGTTGATTAATAGGTTGTTGTAGGCCAGCAACATGCTGTAGGTATACAAGTGTTCCACAGCCCCAAAATATCTCTCTCTCTCTCTCTCTCACACACACACACACACACACACACACACACACACACACACACACACACACACACACACACACACACACACACACACACACACACACACACACACACACAATTCTAAAGAAATAGTACCTACAAAGTGTGTGTGTGATCAGCTGTCTGTTAACATGATTAATTAAATTAATTTATTCAAAACTGGATATTACTAACTACTTATAACTTCCGCCTGAGAGAAGTTAGGTGATGAGCATTTGCCTTGCCTTCATAATGAGTACATTAACATGCACTTTATTATCCTTTTGATCATATTTGGGATATTACGTACTGTAAGTTTACATGGAGCATAAAGAAACCTAGTTATTCAGTCCCCTTTATACGTGGTTCTAATTATCCAGGGCTCAGATCGTCGGTGTCGGTGCAGGTTACTCATTAACTCCTCCACATCCACCAAATGTGTCATTTCTGTACTCATGGAGTTGGGTTTCTGGCTGCGTAGACTTTGCTGGATTTAGCTTCTTTAGTAATGACATTTAAAGTTACATGTAGGGCTGCGACTAAGGATTATTTTCATAAACGTTTAATCTGCAGCTTATTTTTGGATGTATTGTATTGCCTGTTAAATTAAATAGTTTGTTTCATCAAACCAACTGTCCAAACTCCGAACAAATACACTATAGTGTCATTTAATTCAAAGGAGAGCAAAGTAGGTTAATCCAGCAAATGTCGGCATTTTAACTCAAAAAATGAATCAATTATTAAAACAGTTGAGAATTTAATATCCTAGAGATCAACTAATCAATTGACTAATTATTTCACCTCTAATCCTCTATCAGAATTCAAATACAATTTTTGTTGTAGTAACTAACCTACTAACTAACTTACTGTTATTTGCCAAAAGCCTGATCATAAACAGTTGACGCGCATGCATGGAAACCTGCTCAAGGAAAAGGACATGTTATCTAGACATCAGGATTTCATTCTTTTGGTTAAACCTTGTGTTGTCCTTGCGTCAAATTGACCCGTTTTCCTATATCAATGTTCTTTTTAATTCCCCAAAATAACATGATTGATTCCACACAACGCTCTTTGCCAAGTACAAATCTCTACTTTCATTAGTTTTGGGGCGTCTTATTCAATTTTATAGCATTTGAAAAACAAATTGAAGTGGTTTTGAAATAGTATTGAGTAAAAGTTGACATATTCCAGTCTGTGATTACCCATCAACATACCTTCCTTTAATTTTAGTCTAAATAATTACTGCTTTTTGGGGGTATAATTTCCTATAAATGAGGTTTATTGATCATAAATTACAAAAGTAACTGTGAAACTAAAGTTAATAAGTTAGTGTTATGCAGTGTTGAAAACATCAAAAAAAGTGACAAACATTGAAAAAAGCGTCAAAAGTGTTGAAAAAAGGGACAAAATCGTAAGAAAAAGTTAAAAAAACATTGATAAAAGCGTCAACAAAAGTGTTGATTTTCAATTTTGACAGGAAGACAACACAAGGGTTAAGAATACAACTCACATAATTTAAATATTCCTTTTAAAAGTCTATACCTTTTTACAAATACTGAGATTGCTGCTCTTAATTTACATGTATAGATTCAAACAAGCACAATTCACAGAGCAATTTCGGCAAACAGGGCTGACCCAAAGTGATTTACAGTAACATTAATAATAAAAAACAGAGAAAGCTTTTGTATGATTGTATGTGCATGTGTGAGCATATTAAGTATGAGGAATAACCTTCATTTAAAAGATCCTGCACAATAATTGTCTTCATAAGCCCTATTCAGTCAAGCTTGTTACTGCTGAGGGCCATCGGTGTAAAAGTGTCTCTGTGACTGGAACTAGTAAAGTGACCTGGGTGCCATAGGAGCCCTTGCGGCACACTCTGGTTGGCAGTGAGGTTGACGTGAGCTCCAAAGCCCAGGAGTGCCGTGGTTACCAGATGGCCGTGGCAACAATCTTCAGTCATTTCGCTCACCTGGCTGAATAAAGACTTCCTCTAACCCAGTGCTCACAGGAAATGGTCTCTACAGCACGTCTGCTTTCTCTGCTTCTGCCAAGACTCTTGCTTCTATCCTCCGCTCATGTCTCTGAAGTCGGTTTCAGAAAGGAGAAGGAAAAAAAAAAAGGACACTGATTTGGGCCACAGAGGCTATGAAGATTGCTCAAAACAAGATGGCAAGATAGAGGAATTTGATGTCCCTACATACACCCCTGCCATGTTGTCGTTTTATATGTGACAAGCTGTTCTGGAATGACGCTCTGTAAACAGCTCATTGTGGGAGGGTCTCCTCAGAGATACTACTATCCTTTTTTTGAAAGTTTTTATCATTGTTATGCTACTCAGGAAAGGCTTCATCCTTTAAAGGATTATTCAAATTCATTCTTTTGATATGTTCCATGTTTTGTGGAGCAAGACACTTAACAACTTAGGCACTGGGTGTAGAGCAAAACTTGCGGCATTTTCTCAGTCACTGCATAAATGCATATTATAAATGTATTTGTGTGTTTTATTGATTTATGGTTCTTGGAAGTACAGTATGTAGTAGACTTTGTTTGTTTTTGCCTCGGGGTAGGGTAAAGCAGTGAAACTCCAGCATGACAGTGGCACAATGTTAAGAAATGGGTAAAGTTTGGTCTGCAGATGACAGGGGCATTAAGTTTGTGCCTTTTCTTTCTGCACACATTGTTTTCTTCTATTCTCTTATTCCCTTTCTAACAAAAGGTTACATCAAATCAATGTCTACAAAGCAAAATCAATAACGTCCGAACAGGGGTTCTCTCCCTTAGTTATCTATCTGATTTGTTTGGCTTCACGGAGCACGCCAACCTTATCTAAAGGCATTCAGCAATGCTGAAAATACACTCAATCCTATTGATAGCGTATGCTAATGTCAAACCATAAGTTCAAGACTTGGCATCTTCTCTTAAACTTCCCAATCAATAAGGTTGCCTCGCTTCTCAAGTGGTACTAATGTAAACAACATTGTGGGATGTGCTGCATGTATTCATCTCTGAGTCTCAACTGCCTCCCTCTCCCCTTTTTCACCATATTCCAGTTTCTCCCGTCATCCGAGTGTACCCAGAGAGCCAAGCCAGAGAGCCTGGCGTCACTGCCAGCCTGCGCTGCCACGCTGAGGGCATCCCCAGCCCCCAGCTGGCTTGGCTGAAGAACGGCATGGACATCACAACCAAGCTGTCCAAGCAACTCACCCTGCAAGGTATAGTGGAGTCTAGACTTTACTGCTCCCTGCATTTACTTATTTCATATTTTGGAAAAACAGTGCTGGGCAATACAAACTAAAATCCATATCAAGATGAATGATAATATATACTTCAATACCACTCCATGTAACCATTGTTTATACATCATTGCATTATACAGTAGAGATTAAACTGTGATGAGATTTCTCGTTGAGGTAAAAAGTGTCTCGCGATATCAGTACACAAGTGCAGAGCAGCAGCCCGCATGATGCATGAGTCTGACTTTGACCTAGAAATAAGCATAGAAAATTTTGAGGCAAAAAGAGCATCTCTCTTCACAAAAATCATCTGTTGAGTGTTTGATGATAATTTATTTGTGATGTTCAATTAAATAAAGGACTTTTATTTTTTCTTCATTGAAGTTTACTTCAAAATAGGTTAAAATCCCCTTCTCGTTCTAGTGAACCCAATCTTGTGTCTAGTCTCGTGATCTGGGTGCCTCGTCACACCCCTAGTATACAGTATTTCCTTCTGATACGTTTGTCCTGCTTAGTTACTTCATGAGCAGTGAATGATGCTGGCCTGTTAGTCAATTGGTTGGTTATAGTGCTGGTTAGATGTCATTGGTATTTGAAGCCATTTTCAGTTTAAATATGTTGGCTGACAACGCAATGAGTAAATTTAGGTCATCAAAAGATTTGTAATGTTAAAAGCTTGATACCAACCCCAGTATCAAATATTCTGATGCAAATTTGAAATTGCCTTATGGTTCTTTCAATTACCAGCAATGGCAACTGCTTTTCCTTTGAGGTTGTACACAAAAACAGTAAACAATGAACCTTTCCCAGTGCACACAGAAACACAGCATGACATGTGCCACATTCGTACTTTGAACTCCTACCTTTTACCTACCTTCCTAACATATTAGGGAACTGTTCTGTAACAGAGTAATGGTAGCAGGGATGTCTCCTTTTATCTCTTTCTGAAAGATAAGCTTTCTTTTTTTTTTGTCTTTTCTTTCTGTTCCTCAAAGCTAATGGAAGCGAGGTGCACATCAGCAACGTTCACTTTGAGGATACCGGCGCCTATACCTGCATTGCCAAAAATGATGCTGGTGTAGACGAGGACATCTCTTCGCTATTTGTGGAGGACTCTGCACGTAAAACTTGTATGTATAACTCATGACATTCGTCTGTTTTTATCCAAGGGATAATGGAACCATGCAAATGGGGCTCTTAATAATTTATCCTGTGAGTTCTTAATAGTTTATATCCTGTAATGCAATGATAGAGCCTGCAAGGGAAGTAATGGTGATACTATCTATACCCTCTTTGCCTCCTGGTTTAAAAGTGGGGACAATTGTTCATGCACCTCTCCATCCACTCAGAAAGACATCTTTGTTAATCTCCTCTATGCTGGCATATACTGGAGTTGCAACTAATACATTTTATTAGTGCTGAACAAGAAGAATAATTGGTACAGAAAATAAATGTTACATTCACTGTTTCTGGCCTTTCAAATCTGCAGATGTGCTGCTTTTCTCTGTTTTATGTCTTTGTTAATTAAGTATTCTTTGGTTTTGGCCTATGAGTCAGACTAAAAAAAAGGTATTTGAATACGTCCTCTTGGGCTCTGGCAAATTATATTTACCGTTTTTCCTCAAATGTCTTCCCTAAGCAATTAATGAATTAATCATAAAAGTGATAATCAGATTGATAATGAAAATAATCATTAGTTGCAGTTCTATTGTTCATTATTGATTTAGCTATTTGTATTGTTCAATTAAATAATTGTTTCGTCTATAAAAATGTGAAGAAAATAGTGAAACCTATCCACATCATACAGAAATCAAAAATCCCCTGAGCCTGAGGTAATCCAAAACCCAAAGATGTACAATTAACAATTATATAAACCAGAAAAAAAAGAACCCTCCTCATCTTTATTCATAAGGGAAAACCAGTTTGGCATTTTTGCTAAATAAATGACAAATGTTAATTCATTATCAATATTGTTAGTCATTCTTCTGTCAGTTGATTAATCAATTAATTGTTCAACACGACCATCTCCACAGTTTCCTTTCTGTAGCGCTCCACATCAGTGATTTTTGGCACGCATATTAATTGATTAGGGTGGTATTTGGAGTTAGTCGTCAACTGTCAATATGCAACTGTGTAACAGGGTTGTGACACGAGTAACCTTCTTATTCAAATTTGGAAGCATTTTTTCGACACAAACAATCTGCTCTTGTACCCTCCCCGTGAATAGTCTCGCATGGTAATTAACTTTGACCTTCTCTGAAATGTCAGAATCTGTCTTTGGGGTTCAAGACCAGTTGTTAGTGTGTTGTTGTTTCCTGCGGGTAATTAGGGTTCCCAAACAGCACACTTAGCAACTTTGCAGTTGAGTCACAAATATCACGTGTACACCCAACGTGCTTAGATATCCCCGCGGTACGACGCTTCCTTCATCCAGTCTGTCATGCATCTGTGGATCATGCTCGCAGAGGTCGGAAGTCACTTGTGTGCTTTGAAGCGTTTGAAGCTCTACCGTGGGCCAAAATGGTTCTGGGAGATGGATATTGCAGACCCTTTTTGGTGTGGGCAACCCCACAGGACTGGAGTTCAAAGGGATGTCAGCAGGCAGACGTGGCTGTACTACTACATTACGAAAGGCAGAGAGAAAAACACTGATTTTACTACACTCGTAGTCTGGCATGAATATCTGACTGATTCCTTACTTGACCCACTCTAGTTTTCCTACAAGAATGCCAACTTTATTCAGTAACTTGATAAGAGAGCAAATGGAAGCAGACTATTTATCTTTCCTGGATTGGCTGTCGCTGTGAGCCTGAGGCCTGTGTGGGGTGCCAGCTCACCGCCTGCAGCCCTCAACCTCTGAAACCCTCACCTCTGCTCCTAAAAATATCAAACAAATTAAAAAAGGAGTCTTGACATGTAACTTTTTATAGTGTTTGAAAATGTTTCCAATGACCATATAGATTTTTTTTTTTTTTTTTAAACTATCTTCATAATAACTTCACCTTCAAAAATTCAATTGTTTTGGCCTATACAAAGTCAAAACTAGTATTAAGGGCCCAACAACAGGTATTTAATTAAATTCTTTAATTCTTATCCTTGTAAATGTGATTACTCAGGAACGCCTTGAGGGAGAACTAGATAGTTAAATCAAAACCCGACATGTTTCTGTCTTCTTCACATGGAAATCATAAGAGGTCTGGGATGAGAGACAAAAATATGAATCATCAGATTGTTCAGCTTTACAAGTGTAATTAGTTTAATAGTCAAAAAGTCAAGTAAAGTCAATTTTATTTTCAAAGTGCTTCCAACACAGTTCCATCACAAAGTACTCTACAGCTAACAACTGTGTGTGTGTGTGTGTGTGTGTATTTTTAAATCAAACTTTTTTTGTATAACATTTTTTACACAAAGGCATTTCTTAGGGCTTTAAATAAAGCATAAATACCCAGAAACATACAAAACAAACTTAAGACAATATATATTCTGTATATAAATACATTTTAAATGAATATGTTTTTTAGCATGTAAAGAATTGATTGAGTGTAACAATCTTTTTATTGTGTGACACAGCTGTACATTTATTGATCAACCATTGTGGGGGAAATGTTTGATCAAATGAACTTCAGATGTATGAAGGTATGAAAACACAGTCATCATATACAGTAAATCTGACTGGTAAGGAAAGACTGACTAATATTTGAGTTTAGCCTTGTTTATAACCTGTCATTTAGGAAAGTGCAACAAAGATTTTTGACCTTTTGTCATTTGCATTATCTTGGTATTAGATTAGTCCCTGAAGACGGACAGATATTTGTATTGGGCTCTAAGAGGGCGGCCGGATGATATTTTCTAGGAAAGCTGCCAGCTTGCCGTCAAGTGTTAAAGCCACTAAGGCGTGAGCTGCACAGACTTTTTTATTGTGATGTTGAGTGTTAAAACAGGAATCTTCATCAGGCACAACAAGTGTCTTCAAACACTGTAGCTGTTTTTACCCGAGTTTCCTGTTAAAACTATGCAGTTTTGGCCATTTCTTTGCTTTTTGCTCACAGGTTTCTATATAGAGCCCCCTACAGCTTCGGAATAGATATTTGGCAGCTCCTATGTTAACTTGTGTCTGAATCCTTGCTCGGTCAGTCAGCCGTTTCCTCTTTCTCTGTTCCTCCTACAATCCTTTCCTAAGTTTCTGTTTCTGTTTTGCCGGCTCAGCCATGACGAAATTGTGAATAACTCCATTGCTACCTTGTTAGCCAGTTCCTGAATGGGAGTACGTGTGCAGTGCTGTGTATCAATTTGTTACATCGTGAGACCTGATATCACGCAATACTTCCGACTCGCCGGCCGAACGTTGCAAGAGTAGCTTTTCCGCTCACAGATGCTAGGGGGGAGCAAGACGACCAAGTAATATAACCATTCCAATGACTCCAAAGCTGTTCAGTTAAGGTATATGCTAAGGTAAAAAAGCTAAAAGCTAAAAAAACTTCTCTTTTAATGGGTAATAATATGTTTAGCAAACTTCTTTCATTACAAAATAGTATTAATAGAAACAGAAGAGCTTGCAGTGAATGTTGAGACCACGCAGGGCTGTTGTTGGATGTGTTACAGCACACTCCCCAGTTTCCACACACCGTGTAGCTTCGTGCTCACACACTCACAGGTGATACTGGTTGACTGGTTACATTTTTTCTCCAGACACAACGCAGTTATCTTTTCATAAATAATTATTCCAATAATTAATGCACATTTATTCCACCCATTTAAAAGTGATGAATCACAAGTTTAAAGTCTTCTTTCCAGTTACATGCACAAAAGCGAGGTATATGCTAAGATACTCTCAATCCCACCAACAAGACCAATTCAGTCAGATAAAGAGACAAGCAGACATGTTCAAGCTCATAATTGCAAATGAATACATATAAATACAATAACAAAAAAGACGAAAATACAATTTTTTTTAAAAACAAGTGTTTAGATCGCATAGAATTTCATTATTTATCACGTAATGGAATACCAAATGAATGTTTCTTTTTATGTATGTATGTTGTTCTTTGTCAATTTAACCTGACCTTAAAAATAGAATGAGGAAGAAGATTGATTCAGCTCCAGGTCAGCCATAAATTAACCTGTTTCCTACAAGCACTATCAGAATCAGCACTCAGGTTTTCCAGTTACAGCAGTTGATCACACATCATTGGAAAGAAAATTAGGTTTGCTTTTAAGTATACTCTTCTCTTGAACATAGTACTTACAATTGACGGCTACAAAATACATTGCTATTCCCCTCTTCACTTGGTCAGTTTCCTGCCTACCTTCTGAATAACAGTATCTAGCTATTACGGGGCAGAGGTCACCTGCATTTGTAAAACATCAAGTGAAGAAGCAGATGCCAATGCACTTTAAATCACATTTGAATTAACTGCTGTATTAGCAATGATGCTCACTGACTTCACCTGTTCTGGATATCATCCTTCATGTCTTATCCATATATACTGTTTTTCACTCATGTCTGTTTACATGCACTTAAGTGCATGCTTTTAACAATTAAAATTGCAAAAAATTAAATAAAAAAGTAATATGGCCCATCACCCAGAGTCATGTCAGAATCCCCATTCAAACCCCCATGCTAGAGTACGTATAGAGTGTGAATCCAGATTAGCTCAATAAGGCGTCATGTTCTAGACCTGTAAAATCATTGAGACTTTAGAGAGCCAACGTTCGGGTTCTCAGCAATGTGTTGCAATGTAATTATTAGCTTACCTAGCTATCCTCAAAGGCCTTTTTAGCCAAAGAACGTGTTTGCTTTGGTGAAGAAAAAATCTGGAAGGTAACCTTGAGCTGAACGCTTTCAACTGCACTCTGACACCTCGCTTTTACAATGCTGTGTGAGAGGTCAATCTCTTATGGCGTTTTTCCGTTAAATGGTACCTGTTCCACTCGCCTTTTAGTTTTTCCATTTAGAAAAAAGTCCCTGGTACCTGCTAACAGGTACTTTTAGTACACCTCAGTCGAGGTTCCAAGCGAGCTGAGGCGATACCAAAAGCTGACGTGAAAACCTGCAGACTACTGATTGGTCGGAGAGAATCGTCACTAATCACTGCGCGACAGATGGGTGTGTCCTGTACAAACCTGCCATTTTTAAGTAGTTTAGCAAGCAGTTTTTTTGCTCCCTCCAGCGTCTTTTGAAACCAAATTTGTCTTCTGGCTGTGGTAACAGCACCTTCGACGCTCTGTGTGTGTTGCGTTAGATCACGGCAGTTTCCTGCAGCGTCACTATGACCACCAGACACGCTCGCCTCACGCATGAGGCGGTTCTAAATCTGCAATGGAAAATGGAGGACGGGGAACCGCGATAGAGCTGAGCCGAGCCAAGCAGAGGTGGTCTTTATGAACAAGGGGAGGGAACAGATCAAAGGGAGGGACTTACATGCACACATAGCATACCAGATACAAAAACAAAGAACAGAGAAGCTTAGATTACAACACACACACACACTGCCATGTCTTTACGGCAAATAGTTATTTGCTGCTATATAAATGTTCAAAATCTTATATATAGAACCTTTAACTGTGCCAAACCCAAACCTATCTAAAATGAATCATGTCTAACATAATGCACTAAATCACCCATTCCCAATATAACACCTACACATCGTCTGGCATCCAGGGTCATGGACAGTATAAACTATTAGCATGTAATCATCCACCAAATGTCCTTATAACCTCCAAAAACAGCTTTTTAACTACTTCTGTTTCTCAGATGATTTTCAGCATAATTGTAACTTTGTACCCTATATTGTTTCAAGTGCTAGTCCCTCTGGTTTTCGAGCTTTTGCAATAAGTATTTCATGTTCACAAGTACTGAGTTTAATTGTTTTCAAAGTAGCAGAATCAAGGACGCTTTTAACCAAGAGTTTCGTACTCTGATCCTACAGACGTTGAGATGCTGCTAGGCACGTTGTGGCGCCAGACTTCCCTTGATCTAATACCATTGATCTGACACAGACACAGATTCAAATGACACATTGCGATTAAACTTGGAAATGTTTTGGAAATCTGACTTTGTGGAAAGTAATGATCTCATTCTGCGAAATCATTGTTTATGACCTGCCTTAGGCTTCTCATTCAGACACATTTGAATAAGAGACAGAGCTAAATAGCTAACTAAGCCAGTTGTCAAAGGCCTGAATAAGGTAATAAGCGGGAGATGAACTGAAAAACATGATTTGATGAGCGAGGCATGAATGATCTTCTTTAGATGCTTGAAGGTCAAAACCTTCTCTTCATGGGCGCAGCACTAAAGTGAATTGTTTTTCTCTCAAATTTACCCAAGCGCTTCACTGTTTGGGAAAACCTGAGCAGTCACTACTCTGAGATCTCTTTAACGGAGTCTGTCACCAGCAGGCAGAACACCATCCATCTCTGACAGTCTGCAGCTAAACTGGAATAAATATCTGCCCTTCACAATGTGCCAATTATTTCTGCAGTGTCAGAGGATCTGCGAGGCTCAGAACGAGCGTTTGCTGCTTCAGTCTTTCCACTTTATGTCGTACTTCATGCCTTATATCAGGGACATTCAGAGTACTATGTAGTGTTTATACTGGCTCAAGCAGATGAGCCAGTATATACACTACATAGCCAATACCCCTTCCCTCTTTAACTGGAGTGCCCTTGTGGACCAAATCAAGAAATCATTTTAGAATTATGTTATTTTAAGAGGAAGTCTTAGGATATCATCCTCTAAAGTGCCACTTTTCATCTGTAACTTTCGTTTTTCCTTTCTGTGTTATTGTCTTTGTGCATGAATTGTCTCAATAAAAGTTATTTTATTGTTATTATATCAGTGATATACTGAGCAGTTATGATTAAGGTTTTACTGTGTGGCTATTTTGTTGTTAATTGGTTCTCATTAGAAAGGTAATTAGCATAGAGGACACAGCATGGCAGCAGCACTAGTATTATTTGTGGTCATTGTGGTGTAACAGTTAGCCTTGAACTCTTGCAAATAATTATGACTTTAATGAGATTCAGGGATGTTTTCAGTGCTTACAGTCTATTTCTAATCACCACATTACATTAAATATTTCGGCACTCATAGTTGCTGAAACTTTTTAATGGGCTAACAGTTGACCGGTTACCTAAGGTTAATGTAACTTTATGAATATAGTTTATTGGATACACCGATATATGACAGAGGTAACAAAAAGGCAGAGAGACAAAAAGTCAAAAGGAGGTAATGAAAGGATGAGCCTCAGTTGCAAACTTAAAGCAGCTGGCCAGCAAGTAAATAATTATGATTATGACTAAACTACTCAGCTTCAGTTCATTTGGTTTACATTATCTCCAGTAAGTACCTTTGGCTCAGTTTGTTTTGTCATCTAAGCATGTTTTATGGAATGTAAATCTAAAATTCAGGTTAATCTACCCGTTAACAGTGTAAACAGTGAGTGTACCCTTATGAGGTAATAAGTGTCAGGTTGGAAAGTACTGTTTCATAATCTACTCACTCCAGTATGTTCTCTTTAATCTACTTCTTCTGTTTTATTTTCTCAATACCTCATGACCTCAATACTGTAGAGGCCCAATAAGTAATGTATGACCTTTACATAGCAGGAACAGAGAGTCTTGGAACTGTAGTGGTCTGGAAAGTACTGAAGTGTAAAACCCTCCACTCAGGCTGCTACTGAATCCCATTTGTAGATGGAGTCAGATTATTTCACCAATTTCCAATATAAATTAAGTTGTTTTGAGAAATTAAAAGTTTTATTTTCTTGATCCGTAATCCAGATCTGAATGGTCTGCTATGTGAAGATACTGAGACTAATCTAGGGATCGACTGATACAATTTTTTTTTCATCAGCCTTAGCCGATGACCTATATGGGCTGCTGATTTTCTTGACCCGATATTTGGAGTCGATACTGCTTTTGCTCCCTCAATTTACATCCTAAAAATGACATGATGATGATAAGAAATGTTACAAGTCTCAATTTAAATATATTGAACTTGAAAAACAAACAGAATTTGACAAATAGTAAAAACAGGTGAGATAGAACAAGTAAATAAAGAGTTAAGTGCTAAAAATACAAAAAGAAATATTTAAGCTTAATTAAAATCATGAAAAAGAAATTCTAAAAATAATTATTTAAGCATAAATAAAATAATGTAATACTTAATTTTAAAAGTAACCAACTATTTACAACCTAAAAGTAGCTATTGAAATAAAGTGCTTGATTTGTAATTTAAGACTGCCATGGTTTAAATGTTTCTACATAAAATTAAATGAGCATGTCTAAGGCTAATATGCAAAGACAACATAGTAGTAGGTCTAAATGAAAATGTAAAAGAAGCTGCCAGATTTGTCAACCACAGAACATAAATCAGCAGAGGAAAACATGATGTCAGATGCACATTAAGCAACAAATTGTTCAAGTTTCTGTTCTAAACTGCATCAACGTTAAAAAGGTATAAATATTCAACCATGTATAAAACGTATCTCTCAAAGTTTTAAAAGCTCTTTCAGGTGGTGCAGCACTCTCATATCACTCTGATGTGTGTGTCCCACTGAGTGAGACACACACACACACACACACACACACACACACACACACACACAAACTTCTGTTTGGTTGCTGACACTGACTTAAAAAACTCAACCACCATTGAACTGGATTGATAATGACACGTCAGCAAGCGGCAAGTAAGGCATTCAAGGTGCACTTATGTCTGGTAGGCCTACATGATAAACAGTAACACAAAATTCACTAAAGCTCTTCTTCAGCGGGGAGTTTTTTTTTTGGGGGGGGCTGCGCTCTGATATCACTGCAATGGCAACTCCGCCCAGTTCCAAGTAGGGAGAGAGGGAGAGACACACCACACACGTCTAAACCTCAGCCAGGTGGTCGCTGAATAAAACTCCCACAAATACCACACGTGGAACGTCGGCATTACTTAATCCAATGACCAATGTTCATAACAGATATGGACAGCCTAAAACTCAGCCATTTGCAGCTCCCTAAATACAATGGCAAGCAGTTATATAGAGGAGGACTTTGCATTTTCCATTTGCACATACAGAGCAAGGTGTTTCCACTTTCAAAGTGTATGTCAATATTTCAGCTAAGTCAAACAGTTAAGAGATGCTTTGAAAGTTTATGACTTACTGTTGTCTTGAAGAGCAGACATCCAGCACTGTGCTAGTGGGGGAGGGGCAGTGCATGGTCTTTTTTTTTTTTAAGGCTTTTCCGCCTTCAATAATCTTTAATAAGACAGGGGGAGACATGCAGGACATCGTCACAGGTTGGATTCGAACCCTGGACCTCTGCATCGAGGCATAAACCTCTCAGTACATGTGCACCTGCTCTACCACTGAGGCAGCCTGGCCACGGGGCAGTGCCTGGTCTGCACGTGAACTGCAGCGTCAATAGCATCACTGCAGCATGCCTGTGTGGTCGCCTGTCTGTAAATAATGCTGGGAAAATCGGCAAACGCAGCAGCCGCGCTTCGGCTGACGACGATACACGTAATAACGCAAATATCGGCCGGTCGATAAATCGGTCGATCATTGGACTGATCAAGACCTGAAACGAGGAAAACTGTGTGGGATTATTTGATCCTAGCATGATTTCTTTTCTTTCGCTTCCCTCTTATGAAAAATGAAATGGTACACATGGCACTTGTAAAAGATATTTATTCCAGTCAGATCCGCAGCTGTTCCGCAGTCGGTGGAAATCAGGGACCTCCCTCAACGACAAATCATTTCATCCTAATAAATACCCTTTGTAGCACCCTTTTTTTTTTTTACTAAATAGACTGTGCTTTCTTTGCTCTATATTCTTCTCTGTGTTCTCTATATTTTACCAAGTTCTATTTTCTACATACTCCTTTGCCTTTATTCCAGACTCTTTACAGTGTTTCTGAGCAATCTTTTTATGCCGTTTTAACAGTTCAAAGGCTTTTGTTCCAATTAATGTTTGATTTCACACATTCAAGCAGTGAGGAAGATCTAATCAGTGAAATTCACTGTGAAGTGATTGGTTGGAACAAAACCTGCAATCTCCCATGCCTCAATGGCACACGGACAAGAACTAGTCCTCCACACCAAAGTCTGCACAAAGCTTTTATTTGTTTTATTCTGTACAGTCCGCCATGCAGTCTGCTCCATATTCTCCAAATAGGGAAGATCAGTTCATGCCAAAATAGCGTCCATGTTTCCATCAGCGGTGTCCCTCCCCATCACAGTGGGCTTTCCCACAGTGTTGGACAAGCTGTTAGCAACAAGAAGCTCTAACCAGCACAGTGTTGGACGCCTACTGCTGGTGATATTATTTAGTATGTTTAGTATTCTCTACAAAACATATGCTTAGACCAAAACCAACAAGGACTTGATTTTACTAACAAGTACGGTCTGTGTAGCCAAAGCCTGATTTATCATATTCCCATGTGCCATAGAGCTCCATTGTTGCCCACAAAAAATGGGTGGCATGTTCCTTCAATAGCTAGTAACAAATAAATGCTTTACTCCGGTTTCAGTAACGTTCAATAAAAACTACAAAGCCCAGATGTTTTAAGTAATAACAGAGCCTTAAAAAAGAAGAAGTCGTATATTGTGACCTTTTTTTAAAGATCAATGTCATCAGTATGAACCAATGGGCACAGACAGAGTAGGAAAGTATTGAAGAATGGTCTGGTATATTTTTGGCACATATTGTTTTGCTCTTTTAAGGGGATTTGTTGGCATTAAGAAAAATATGGTATTACCAGCTTTATCATTTAAAGCCTCTGGAAACTTGTTTTCCAATCTAAGTATGTCTTAATAACATTAAATATGCATGACTATATGACCAAAGTAAAAGTCAGAGAAAAAAACTCCTTAGGTACCATTCATTTAAGAGATTACTTTCAACTTCACCTGGAACACGTCTAACTTTTGTGTTAGAGTGTAGCTCCCCATTGCTTATAGTACAAAGCTAATTAAGAACATTTACAGAGTAAGTAATCCCTGATTCTGATCAGAAAAATGTGACAGTTTCATATAATCTATATACAGATAATCAATATTGAGAAAATTAAAACATTTGAGGTAGTAGATTTGAAGAGAAAAGGTAGTACCTTCATGGTTAAATGTATGCTTTAGAATAAAGCATCCGCTAAAGGAAATGTAATAATGTTTAGGAATAAGAAAAGGAACATTTAAGAAAGCAGAACTGGAAAAAGTATTAAAGATGCCATTAATAAATACAAATTTCTGCTGATCTTTAGGTTCACAGGCTGCAGGGGGTTCTGTGGTATCTTAATCCAGGGCTGGATGTTAGTCAAATTTGGCAGATACACCTAAAGTGTTTCTGGCATAGCTGCAGTATATGTGGCGTACCTGCCCTGCATGTCATTAGTCACTGCACTAAAAAGATATTTGTTTTGTACCTATGCAGATGACGAAAAAAAAGCAAGAAAACTGAAGGACTTTTTCGCCAGTTAGTTTCATCCGTGTGTTTATTCCTCGTAACTGCCTAAAACAGTTACAGTGCGTCAATAACAAATAATTTGTGTGGTGCTTATAATTAAAGCAGAACGTAAACACACTGCAGGGGTCAACGTTTCAACAAACTTCTGGGATAATCTTTGGAAAGAGCAGCGAGACCCTGCACCCCCACGGCAGTCCTCCTGAGTTACATTATGCATTTGCATCTACTGTGATCCAATTACTCTACCTATATTATGCATCCGCTGTCTTCTGCCATGACGCTATGGTAAACACCACAGGCTGTTTTGCCCACTGTCGCAGCTCTTGTAAACAAATTGAATTTTTGTAACCTTGCTGATGGGAAGGAACTGCAGAGTCCAGGCTGGCTGGTGAGCGTGGTGCTCCCAATGTTTGGAGCCCAGTGGAAACACAGTTATTATGGCCAGAAAGAGTGAACTCACCGCCTACAGTGGCATCCAGCTTGTTTTGCTATATGGATGATGAAGTTGATGTATAGGCCCCTTGTATGCGCAAAACAGCCACAGTCTTTCTGCCAAGTGATGAATAGCATCAATACTGTGGGCTATTGGAAAAGACCGGGGCATACAAGATCTCATCTCAACTCCTTTTTTCCATTTTCCATTTTTTGGCACATCTCAAATAAAATGTAATGTTTTTTATTTTGCCCTTACTCGCCTTCCTTCTTTGTCTCTATCTATAGACCCCACTCCTTTTGTGTAACTTTTAATGAGGTAAAAGGTATGCAAGAGTGCACAGGAAACACTTGACAAAGCATTTTTGAAAGATTAAAGCTGACTAACGGCAGAGTGGTGTCTAGTTGGCTTTGTTTCCCCCCTTCTTTCTCTACATCTTTCCATACGAGCAAGAGGCTGCGGGAATGAGCACTGCAATAGAGGCGAGATTAGAATCGGATGTGAATTGGGCTGGAGATTGGTTTGTAGACTGAAAATGCCTGAATGGAAGATGGGGTAGAAGCAGGGGGAAGACCGGGGGACAGATGAACAATGAGAGAGAAGGTCACAGTTAAAAAGCCAATGTGAGAGAATAGGAGTGTTACTGGTGTGGTGGAGGATAAGAATGATTGAGTAGCAGAATCTGCATGGAAAATAATTGTATAATGGCTTCATATTTTCTCCTTACCACATCACTCTTTAGTCATGCAATTTTAAGTAATGATATCTTTTCTCTAAGTGCCTAGTGGCTGCTTTAAAAGCCAACAGCGGATCTGCATTTCCGGTTGCTCATTAAAGCACTCAGTGTGTTATGAGGCTTACATTTTACATTTCACACCATTAGTCACCTCTAAGTGAATCAATGAGAAATTACCTGTTATAGGAGACAAAACTGTTTTTGCCACTGAAGAAGGAACACTCTTAATACCTCCTAATGACGTTTGATAATCACCTGAGCTTGAAACTTGTAGACTACCCACGGCCATGGTCATGGTCTTATGTCTCAGGTGGCTTATCCATACAACTCATATTGATGGATGACGACATGATATCTAATATTTTATTTTCGACCTATTTCACATCTCTCTGCATACTTGTGTTGCAGCATCCTCACAAAAAAAAAATCAAATCATAAATCATAAACTGTTTTACAGTACTTGTGTGATGACTGTACTCCATTTTCCAGTGTTTTATATCAAATTATTTCCAAGCAGAGGGCTCTATTGATTGTTTGTTGCACTAGGTGTCAGAGACACAGTTTCCATAAAACTTTCATGCAGTCTGGTTTCCTCTTTACCACAATAGGTGTAAGTGTTCGGGTGTTAGCTCTCACAAAGGGACCCCATTGATTCTTACATTGATTTTTAACTGTGCTTTCCTCTTTTTCTCCCTCACAGTGGCAAACATTTTGTGGCGAGAAGAAGGTACGTCTTGCCTGCCTCTGCTTCACTATACCATTCATTAAATTGAGTTAATTGAATTTTTGTAATAGGGTTACTGAACTGTGATGAGAGGGATTAAATGATTTGTTGCTTTGAAAGTAGATAACAATGTTGTAGGCTTATTTCCGTTGCACATGTTCACACTGTGCAGTCTATTGAGCTATTTTTAGGTGTGTACTGTCTGTAACAGGGCTGTTTCTGCATCCTTTCCAGGTCTCGGCATTGGCAACATGTTCTACGTGTTCTATGACGACGGTATTAAAGTCATTCAGCCAGTGGCATGCGAGATACAACGACACATTAAGCCCAGTGAGAAGCTGCTAGCTCTGCAGGTGAGTGGTTGTGCAAGTGACTCATTTTCATAGTGATTCCTTGCAATATTAGCGGTCTCCTAGATAATTTACCAATAATATAGGTTTATGTTTTGGTGTCATTGAGGTTTAAAATTTCAACTTAGTTTCTCAGAAATCCAAGTCTTATCAATCAGTATGTTTTGGTTTGGTACAATACCTATGACCCTCGGCTGTTATGGCTATGGAGAAGAATTCAGTTATTATCAGTGCTGTGGCAAATTCATGTAAGAATTATCTTAAATATGAGAGTAAACTGATGAACCCACCGTACGCTACCTGCCCAGCACCAAACAGCAGACCGAAGAAGTTAACTGGTTAAGAATGTCAAACATTTATCAGCTTTATATTTTAGTTAGTGGTGAGTAAAACAGAGCTAAAAGGCGACTGAATAACATGCTTAAATTTCTTGCATGGCTAGAAACCCGACTTTAAATGAATGCTAATGTTGCTCAATGTCATGCACAATTTGAACTAAACAACGGCTGAAGGTTCTGAGGTGATATGTCAATATTCTTTTCACAGTTTGTTCTTTAAAAAATGAACAGCATTTTTTTTTCTTCTAAAACACTAAACCCCGGAAATAATTCCTTAAGACTTTGACCCTCTCGCAATCTTTGCCAATTCAGATTAGCATTTGTAAAATGTCTCTAAATAATCAGTAACACACATATCTTTCTTACAATTCATGCCAGCCAAGGACTCACACACCAACCACAGTTGCCACATTGCAGTTGAAATCTCTAATTTATTACATTCAAAAATCTTGTATAAGAACCAGATAATAAAATAGAAGTGTTAAAGGCAGCAATCAATGGTGTTGCAAGACCTTGGCAGGCATAAATCCAAAACTGTACATTCTCCACCATGAAGCAATGACAACAGTGAACTCCTGTGAGAGGGTTGTGTTTATGAATAGCAAAATGTGTTAATGTGCGACTCATGTGATTCATTTTACACTGGCCTTGACCAGCGTCCTCCTGTTGCCTGTCCTAGTAACAGCTACTAAAATCCAACATTAGCAGTTAATATAGTTAGCATAATGATTTATCAGAGATTCTTATTCAAATCAGGCAAAGGTTTAGTGTCCTGCCCAAGACAAGGCTTTGCTGTTGCAACTGCGAATTTAGAGGACAGCCTCCAACCACTATGTTTCAGCTTAGATATAAGTGCACACAGATGTGATTTGTACCCAGATGCATTTGTTTATTTATTGAGAGCACCTGTACAATTTCTATTCCTCAAATGAATAGACAAATAGTTGTAAATTACTCACAGTGCATAACCGGTATTATGATTGATTTTTTTTTTTACTGAAATCCCAGAGTACTGGAGTACTGGTTTGGACAATAATAGCTTTTTAGGGTGAAAAAGACTATGAATCACCATATTTTCTAACTCGTAAGATAAATTAATTGTTCCTTTATATATTGGAAAAACAAAAAAATGCTGCTTTTCTTAATTCATAAGAAGTTGACATTTTGGAGATACTTGGTTTTCATCTAACAGCGACAAAGAATACAGAACAAATAGAGAAAAATAAATTATGGGAAGAGACAGCCATCAAAAACAAAGCTATGAAATTGCACAAATGTTATGAAAAGTTGTTTTGTGTGTTTGGGCTTCAAGCAAAGGAGGGCTGTACAGAGCAGACCTTAAGCCTATTTACAACAGAGAGTGCATTCATTCTGAGTGTTGTTTATGTCCACCTTATGATTCCAATGTTAATGGCCTCCTTTTAACGGCTGTATATTTTCCGTTCTCACTACCTCCTGAAGGAAAATCTGGCTGTACAGTGGGTTTAACAGAGCTGTTTTTGCCTAAAACAGCTGCCTGCTGCTCTTAATCAGCAGTCAGATATTCTTGTATTGCCAGATCTTCCTCCACACCACTGCGGAGAAAAGTCTGGCTAGTCCACAACTTTGCGGGATGGGGGAAATTGGTGGAACATATGTATGTTCAAAAGTTGTTTTAGTCTTGCAACAGAAAACTCAGATTGGACAGATAGTCTACCTAGCTGTCTCAATTTACTATGCAGAGATCCGAGGAGCAGTTAACCATATTCCTCATTAATCCACCGGAGTTTAAAATTACAACACAAAGAAAGCTCAAGGTAGCAGACATCCGGCTGAAAAGCGTCAATCCCAGAAGTGCAACGTTGTGGACATACACTAGCGGTCAGACTGAACCAAAACTGTAAAGTTGTAAAAAACAAAATAATTATCTGAAAGCTGGTGAAAGGCTTTGTCGAGTTGAGGGTAACCGAGTTGAATGATAGATCTCCGGAGGTTCTTCATTACGAGCAAATCCTTATATATTACACATAGTAAATGTTTACATTGTTAAGATAATACTATTGATTAGTGCAGCTTTAAAGTGGTTGATATTCACAAGTTCTTCCAGCTAGTTCTTGCTTGCTGCAGAAATCAATGCCCAGTGGACACAAGGGGCCACCTTACAGCGGTGAGCCTGTTAATTTGCAGGCCACAGGCAGTCAGAGGGGATTTCACCGCTCAGCAGCCTTCCCCACACCGACACCGTTTATCACCAAAGCCTTCAAGCAGCAAAATATTCAGAGCAGGTTGCTGATAGATACCTGTTAGATTTACATGTGTTTTCAAATGGACGTTTTCCTCTGAGCTGCTTTTCATCCAGGAACCCCTGTGCTTATTGGATGGCTGTTATACATAAAGCAATGCCATGAATGCACAACAATCAGCCAAGCGTTCCTCTGAGAGGTGTGATTGTATTAGGATATCAATCACTGCAGGCGCTGTGATGCCAGTTCCAGTGCTGTCATGGGGGATTGCTGTGTGAGCACATGGTGCCGCTCCCAGCATGAAACTCACATTTTCGCCATTGCAGAGGAGCACTGATTGATTTGTTTATGGAAATTGTACAGCCAATCCATTATCCTTAACTACCATATACGGTGTATTACTGTGATACACACAGTAGTGGGAAAACACTGATGTTCAATTGTGGTTGATTCATACCAGAATGTGTCCTCATTCTTCTTCTCATTACAGCCGAGAAACATCATCCATGTTTTTCTCGCTGCCACAGCATCGATTTATGTGTTAAATGGTTATCTTTATTAGTTTAACGTAGGGAGGGTATTGTGTATATGTAGTGTATAATTAATGTAACATGTACACAGGGCTTTGTAGGGTTGTTAAAAACAATCATGTGTTTATTTTTATAATTAAAACAGATACATTAAACAGGTAAAACTTGTTTTTTCAAAATACCATTCATAGGGTCTTCTGTGTTTTCTTGTTGTAGGTAATCAAAGAGACTCTGTTACATAATCAACAGCTAATTTGCACTTTCTCCACATTGTTCACTTTCACTAGAAGCATTTTCGGAGCTCCTTATTTTTTCCATTAAGTTCACATTTACGGTGGTGATCAACACCGCAGGAAACAACCTATTTCAACTAATCTGCACCTTTTTCCAAAAACAAAATCTAGGTTCAAATATGTCAATGAGCCTCATGTATAATATGATATACTTTGCTTCCTTTCTTTCTGGTGAATCAGTATCTTAAAATGTGATGATATTACATGTAATTTCTAATTGACTTATCCAAGTACAATTTAAACATCTTATACAGTATATAGAATGGATGTGTGTAGAGTCAACTATCTCTTTTTGACACTTTGGATGTTGCCGTTTCACATTTTTCTGCAGTTTTTCTCCCCACAGATGATGTGGCTGATGTGTCACAAATATATTAGTACTACAAATCATCCAGTGGTTGAACTGGGGAATATCAGAACCCTCATATTTCTAAACTTACTTGTTTATAATGTTACTATCCAGATTCACAAGTGAAAAAAATGGGCATCTTTTTAAGAAACTTTTTTTTTTTTTTTTTTTACAGTTTCTGTTCAAAACATACCGTACTGTGTTGTACTGATCCTGGTGTGGTTCCAGTGCTAAATACAGTCATATATAGTAAAGATTTTAGTGTATACATGAAACATGTACATTGTGCTGTATGTTGTGAAAGCATTTCCATAACAAAGGAAAAAAACATACCTGCTGCAGTCTTTAGCAGCTGTGAGTTACTACATAAATCACATACATAATACGCACCCACACACGTACAGACATATGCAACACACTAACACGGGGAGGATTACAGCCGCCTCCGTTCACACCCTCAGCTGGGCATCAAATGTTCGATTTCTCACCTCTTAAAAGGTTCAATAAGTGAGATATTTACAGCCAAGAAGCACAAAACGACTACAGTGTGGGATTGCAAGGGTTTCACAGGGTTCAATACCAATGAGTCAAACGATTTTAGATCAAAAACACTGACAGATTGTGCTATAACTGGACCCTGAAAGACATTACAGCTACAAAGAATTGAAAACCTTGTTTTGAAGCCCAAAAACGCCAAAGCACCGTCACTGTTTTAGCATTCTGCATCAAATGACCGACCTACTAGCTCTACTAGAAGGTATTGTTGCATGTCTGCCCAAATGAACCTGAGTTTCTACAGATAAAATGCAGCAGGGGGGGGGACTATAGATGAGATAAATTCTGCCAGCGATGCTAGAGCTCCCCCTCATATAGTTCAATGAAGTCCATACATTACCTAATGCCCCTCTAACTGACAGAAGTTGGCCTGTAGGGAAGGAACCTGTCATGGACTGCCTCTGCGGTTGTAAATATAGAAGGGGGAGTTCATCCTGCAATGCCTGAGCACTTCATTCATCCTTGCTGGCCAACAGCTCCCTAAATCGTCCAACAGAGGTGGAGCCTCAAAGCTTGGAGGAGCGGGGCGAAGCTCCAGAGATAGAAGGGCGATTAAAGTTACCGTTGGCCAGGGAGGTGAGAACTGCCAGGACTGAAAGTTGAACTGCCATATTGTCTGCAGGCTTTGTGCCGTGGATTATGTATGGACAAATGGGAGCGATTACAGAGATTTTCAGGACCTCGCAAAGCTTATTTATTTAAGTTGCCAAGATAACATAACTCACATCAGCAAGGGAGATAAGAATGTAAGTGGTAAACAACATAGAATGACAACTGGATGAAGATAATTGTTTTTTAATGAGACTTTTCTCTGTGATATGGAAAACATTTAGTTGACCAAGAATGTGTGTGTGCTTTTATTTTTATTCCAGGAGGAGGTGTGCCCCACCTCACCAGGAGAGGAGGTTCAGAGGTGTGTGTGGTCATCAGCGGTCAACATCAAGGACAAGTTTATTTATGTGACACAGCCAACCTTGGACCGAGTGCTCATAGTTGACATCCAGTCTCAGAAGGCTGTTCAGGTAGTTTTCAGGATAAATTGGAAAACCAGGTTCATGTCAAGTGTGTCAACAACGCTACAACAATGTATAAGTGATGTGGTAGGAGTTAATTTTACACAGAAATAACTTTTTCCTGTTTGGTGAAAGTGAAGGTTTTTCTGCTTCTATCTAAGCCAAAAAAAACCTTAAGGTTGCACAAGGCGAGTGACTTTACTTTCTCTTTGACTTATTTTGTGAAACAGTTATAATACCAAAAACTACCCAATAGAAAATATTACTTCATTTGATTATGTTGAATTGTTGAATCTCATTAAATCGTCGTTGACTCTGGATTTGATTTGATACAACACATTGTTCATCTAGAAACTCAAATATGGAGCATTGGACTACTTCAACATGCTCAAACTTATACCCAAAGTCCATGGGGAACTGTTTCCTTTTTGGAAGCAGCTTACACATTAGATATGCCTACCCAAATATTCTACTTGAGTAATAATTTAGTAGGATATTAACACGCAAGAGTAAGTGCTGTGGTGTGCTGATACTGACCCTGGCAAGCTCCATATGTTCGGTAGGAGGCATGGCATGTTTGACAGGCGGTTGATTCATTAAATGTTCAGCCAGTGTTTAGCCGGTTTAATTGATAAATGTTGTGCTACTTCTAAATCAGGACCTCAGTATTTGGATCAAGTAGGTTGTGTTAAAGGGTCAAAGTAAGTACACCTGTTACTGTAAAATGTCAAATACATTTAATCAACATTTCATCTCATTTTGAAGTTTTCGCTACAGGTTGTGAACATTAATCAGGCCGCCACTTAAAACAGTTTATGCCTTATCAGCCAACAACAGCTGATTATATATCTTTTTTTTTTTTAGATTTAATTATGTAGAATTTTAGATTCTTGCAAATGTTGATAGCTAAAACATTAGATTTGATAACAGAATTTGAAAGAATTCAGGTTCATTAAAATGCCATCAAACACAACCTTAGTTTGAGTACAGATTACAAGACTTTGTGACATCTGGTTCAACATCTGTTGGATTTTTCTAAATGACATTGTTGGGTTCCCGCTTGACCAAAGCCTTAAGAGTGCTTCACTCCTGCTCTTTTCCACTTGTACTGATGCTCTAAAGTGCTGCTTTTCCAGCTTTAACATCAGTTTTCTCACCTTTGATTTACCTTCTAACCCCTGACCTGACCCATTTCGTACATATTGCTACAGTCAAGACCTACACTTACCTGCTACATTGATGTGGTGACCAAGTAACCCCGAGACCCACCTCTTCACTGATACTGTAACCTGGCAACCCCCTCATAGATATTGTAACATGGCAACTGCAGTTTTCCTCACATATGGTGTAAGTGGCAATCCCTCAAGCACTCTGCCACCTTGCAGCACCATTTATTTTCCTGAGGGGATTTTATTTTGTGAGGCAGACTCAGGGAGTTGCAAAATTCCTTCACGACAACTTTCAGCCCATTTCTAGTGAGCAACGTTGAGTTAAATCATCATTGTCAGTGGGCTTTTGGGTGTGTCAACCTAATCCAGGGTTGCTCAGATCCCTGCAGATGTTTCTGACACCGTGATGACTGTTTACACCTTGCAAACCTCTTAGGGACTTGCCTGTAAGCAGGTTGGTGTCCCAGAGACTGTCACAAGCTCATTATTCAGCCGCCTGGAGGTTTAACTTCACTGCATTATATCAGCAGTTGTTAATTAACCACCTGAATCCGTCTCTTGTCTCGAATAGTAAGAGACATGAGTTCTCGTTTACAGTTTCAGGTTTCACCGCTTTCCATTTTCTCATTGAAATATTGACATGATAAACGACCGGAAACTAATAATAATGAGCAAATTGCATTTTGAAATTTGCAACCGATGAAATGCTCGGTGAAGACTTTTTAATGAGGAGATTGTATTTTGAATGTTATAACTGATTGAATGCACAAAGATCAATGTTTGAAGGTGCTGTAATGCTCTCCACGTTTCATCGCTGACAGATCTGGCACTAAAGTTACACAAACATATTGGCGGAGGATCTCGCTAATCTTTCTCAGCCAGAAAGAACTTGTTAGTCAAGAGAAAAAGAACAACATGAACACCTGTTTTCTCCGATGACTACATGCTCAGAGATTAGTTAGATTTCAACAGATATCCTCATCTTTGCAATAACCCCCTCAGGAGCTGTTTGCGCTCTCAGTGATACAATATTTATTTTGCCTAGATAAACAATAATATTAGAGCTGTTTGGCAAAACAAATAATATAGAAAATAAGCTGCAGTCAAAGGATATTGTGGGAATACAGGGATGCAGTAATTTTCTTGAAAAAAAAGATGATTGCTTTTTCTTGCTGCTGTTGAGGTTGTAGCTACTGCATGCCATCTTCTCCCAGGTGCTTTCCCTTTGAGGTGGCTGTCTATCTGCACTCAGGTTGACTTAATGCACGAGGAGCGCTTCTTTGTCACAAGTGACTCATCTATTGTTCCGACTTGGGATATTGCGCCCATGTGTCAAGAAATGGATAAAGACTGAAAGCAATTACTTCAGTGTGGTAAAGCAATTGTGTCTGTCACCACTTGATTTGAAATGCAGCTCAACACCAAAACCACCGTATACATAAAAAGCACACCTCTGCACTGCCTTGTTAAAAGAAGACTTGCTCCTGTCGACCGCTGACGCATTAGTCTGCAGGAAAACTTTTCAGAAGCATTACCACTGCACATCAAAAAAGGATCTCTTCAAAAGCAAAGTCTAGATTGCCTTGAATTCTTATTCTGTGGCCCAGCTGTCTTTAAAGCTCAGTTTGGTTGTATTTGATTGTGTGTGTGTCCCCTCCAGACGGTCAGCACAGACCCTTATCCTGTGAAGCTTCATTATGACAAATCTCACGACCAGGTGTGGCTGCTCAGCTGGGGAGACATGGAGAAGAACTTGCCTACTCTCCAGGTGAGTCCACAATTCACTATTTATTACACTTAAATGATAGTTATTCCTCTACAGAGTATTATGCTTGTGAAATGGTTGAAAGGCAGAACATTAGACATTCAAGGGCCAGTACATGTGCTTGTGTTGATTATTTGGTGTATTTTATCGATAAAATGTCCGTCAAGATTTTCCCAATCCCAAAGTGGAGTCTTCTAATTGTTTGTTGTGTCCGACCCACAGTTCAAAAACAAAGAAAAACTCAGTTTACAATAATATAAAACTGAATTTTATGTGCTTAAAAAGTGGCTCAAACAATAAATGGATTACCAAAATAGAGGCCAATTCACTGACTAATTGTTTCGACCACAGAGCATTACCAGTTGCATAGGTTTGTCAACAAAGGCAAGGTCATAAAAACCACAATGATCATATTTACACTTATAGACTTTATTCTACCTACAACAAACTAGGGCTGGGCGATATGGAGAAAATCAAAATATCACCAGTGTTGACACAAAATATTTAGACAATGAGATTTTTGATAAATAATCATCAGTAATGTGGATATAATGACTAAGTGGGTAAAAACAAAAAGAAGAGATACAGTCGGGTAAGTTCAGAAAATGACATCACTTTACTGTAATGCAGCCTTTAAAACCAGGAAAAGACGTATGCCATAATACAATATCCAAAATCTAAGACAATATCTAGTCTCATATCTCAATATTGATATATTGCCCAGCTCTACAACAAAACACATATGCATTATTATAGCAACACACATACAATGTATAGTACATAAGCGTAATCCCCCATCTTGGCAGGGCATTACAACTAATTAAATGTCCTGTTCGTCCCCTTTTCTTCAGCACAACATGAATGTGGCATTAATCGCTGCAGCCTCCCTTGGATATTTAATTGTTCATTTGTTTGTTTTGCTTGATGAGAGGGCAATTAATAGTCACTTAGTGTAGTGTGCAAGTGTTTGGACACTGACACATTTTCAAATGTTTTAGCTCAGAGCTCCAGCACATTGGATTTGAAATAAAAATGACTACTGAATACTGAATGAGGGCAAAATGCTGTTTGGTCACATCTGTAGTCAGAATACTATTGCACAAATACAAATCATAACACATCAGTCAATAAAAATTACGACTTCATTATTTTAGCATTTTTTATCGATTATGAAGTAAAAATTTCAGATTTTTATTTTTTTAAAACCACCTCAATTTGACCCGAGGGATACGAGAGGGTCCCAAAAGACAATACAAGGGTTAAATGATTTGTGACCATGATTTTGATTTACTCAGCTGTTTTAACAATAACCCCAGGCTATTGTGGATGGCAATTTTCATGTAACATATGATCATTCTTATATAAAAGCCAGTATTCAAATAATAGCTGTGGCCAGTATGAACAAATAAAGGGAGGTCACTAAATACTGGATAAAAAAAATGAAGAAATAAACAGACTGAGGGGAATGGAATTACCTGCAGCTTACTAGATCGGCTCACATGATACATATAGTATAATGTACTTTTCCATCAGTACAACAGAAACATATTATACTCATCACTCTGCTGCTCTGAGTTGCTATTTTTTTAAACAGAAATAATGTTTTCATTTTAATTTCTTCTTTGCCATACTTTAACGATCTTAAGCTACCATCGACAAACCTAACTTGTTTTTCACATTAAAAACCTACATGTAAGGGAGGAGCGCACAATTTGTAAAGGAAGACTGTGGAGGAGGTGATAAGTTTATTGTTAACACTTTATAATAATGGTACATGAATTATAATGAATTCATACACAAAAAAGCATGAATTCATTCATGTAGTACTTTATAAACTATCAATGTACAAGGATTAATAGTATCTCATGCATGAGTTAATGCAGGAACAATACGTTAAGTAATGCTCAACCAATTAAGATATTTCAAACATCCTGATTTCTTAAATTTATAATTGATCATGTATTCTTCATATGTTACTCTGTAGTTAAAGTGACTGAATGGCAGTGTTGTAATCAGGACAAACATTACTTCATCAAGTGCTGACCTGGTCCATCTTTAACCTTGATAAATAAGATATGCATATGCAGCTTTCATCTTTTGTGACCCCTCAAATAAAAAAATAATGTGAAGACATTTCTGGTGTTCAGATACTTGAATGCATCTGCTGTATACTTTATTTTATGTCAATGTCATGACCTCAGTATTATTTTTGCCAACCCACTCCTATAATTCTTAATACATTTATTGCTATGCCATCATTAATCATATCTCATTCATCAATGTTAAAGATGGACCAGGCCAGCAAACATGAAGTTATGAAGAAGTATTGTTGAGTTAACCATGATTACAACACGGCAATTCTTCAGAATATATGTATACTGCTGTGACTGGTCAGTTTTTTGAAGACACGATGATTTAAATACCTTAATTTATGCGTTAATTAATGTATTAAGTCATACATGAGATACTATTAATCCTTGTACATTAATGATTACTGGCATTACTGTTCATGAAGTACTCATGAATGCATGAAGTTGGTGATATTTCATATACCATTATTATAAAGTGTTAACAGTTTCATTAATGGTGTCTTAACATCTTTCAAATAAAAATGCAAAAGTTGAACTGGCATTACTCTTGCTTTACTGCTTGAATAAGTGATGTGGGAATTGACATTATATTGAATTAATCAATCAACAGGTAAACATGGAGGAAGTTGAGTTTGCATTAACTGACAAACAGAAATAAAGGCCACATTCTCTGTGGTGCTGAGGTATATGCAGGAGATTCATGGTGTCTGCAATAAGCTGCAGGACAATGAAAGGGTTTTAGTTACTACACTGCTCACTTAATAAAGATGTAAATGCCCTCAAATTGAATGACAGCATCATTACTAATTTATTTTAGATCTAGTGTGCCGGAATACAGAACAGATGAAATGTGGAGGCGTCCAAATACTAATTGCTGATACTAAATGTCACCATGACACAGACTTAAAGATCATTTCATAAATAGAATAAATAAATATGTCTGTATAAGAGTCGTCTTGATTCATCTTGAGTGTTGTTTTACTTCCTTAAAAAAAAAAAAAAAAGAGAAATTGCCTGCACAGAAATTTCTAATGCAGGGTTTGGTCTGTGGCAATTTGCTTTGTGCATTGTGGCACAATCAAAGCAAACCCTGCCTACACACAATCACATCTCTGCTCACTTCCATGCATGCACAAGTATTATTTAGACAACAGTAACAACAGCACACATCGCCTCCAATCTCAAGAGGCTGAAGGCTTGTATTTCAAATCAGTGCACTCCTGCACAGTTAAACATGGCAGCAACATATTGTGTGTGTTTTTTTGAGTGTATTTCATGGTTTAAATGAAATGAAACTCTTACTTTAAATGAAAAACGTCAATTAATTAAGTATTACTCCCTTGTGATTGTGAACTACAAATATACATGCTTAACACCCACCACCTTTTCATTGGTGTTCACCAGGTGATCAACCAGGCCAGCGGGAGAGTCTCCCACCACACCGTTCACACACAGCCGATCGGCAGACACTTCGACAAGGTGGACGACTTCTTCATTCCCGCCTCCAGCCTCATTATTAACCACATCAGGTGATCCAAGAACACTCCTAATGCAAATTCATTTGCAAATCACATTCACCTCATTGGCATTTTTTTCACTTTTTCTCCTAGATGCTACAATAATGATTTGGACTGAATGTGTGCTTGTCTGTTAAGGCGGTAATTGAGGTTTTTGGAGAAAGGACAAGAGGTCATATGAGCTGCAGAGGAGACCGGCTGATCACCTGAAATAGTTCTGAAAATAAACCGCACCTGTCAAATTAACTTTTTATACCTGAATTTATAAATCCAAAAGCTAATTTTAACAACTGACATTTTTTAAATGACTAAAAGATCAGTCTTGTAATTCATCCAGTAGGGATGGGCATTAAAACTCAGATCACCATGGAAAAATGTTCTTGGTTAAAAA
The DNA here is from genome assembly GCA_013375575.1 of Percina caprodes. Taxonomy (NCBI): domain Eukaryota; kingdom Metazoa; phylum Chordata; class Actinopteri; order Perciformes; family Percidae; genus Percina; species Percina caprodes. The sequence continues at coordinate 7,231,159 of JABXJD010000003.1, read as the reverse complement.
AAAATAATAAGTGTTTCTGTGATGTATCACAGAAACAAAGCTACAAACCCCTAATTCCAATGTAGTAAGGACATTGTGTAAAACAAAAATAAAACCAGAATACAATCATTTGCAAATCCTTTCCACCTAGATTTAATGGAATACACTACAACAACAAGATATTTAATGTTCAAACTCAAATATTCACTCATTTTGAATTTGATGCCTGCAACATATTCCAAAAAAATGCTGGGACACTTGTCTTTGTAGTGTGTTCAATTAAATCTAGGTGGAAAGGATTTGCAAATCATTGTATTCTGGTTTTATTTACGTTTTACACAATGTCCCAACTACATTGGAAATGGGGATTGTACTTATATCATACTGTATATGGTATGGTCTGGCTACAAAGCTTATCAGTCTGGGATAGGGGAGAAAACACTCAGGATTGTTTCTAGTTATTTAAACCAATCAGAATCGCCTTGGGCGGCGCTTAGCCCTGGATACAGCAAAGGTGCCCTTGCAAAATAGATAGCAGAAAGGCTTTATCTCAGCAATGCACATGTGGGGAGCCAGATTACTTGAAACATAACTCAAAATTATAGTCCATTTTCTTTTGATTGATTAATCAAATATTGTTTTAACCCTAAATTAGATGGTTCCTACTTTAAATCTAAGGCAAACTAGATCACTGGAGTAAATTCTTAAAGGCAGGGTTGGTAAAAAAAACAATTCTTGCTTTTCAGCTAGCAAGAATGTTGTTGTTTTTTTTTACACCTTTCCAACCAAGGTGGCAGTGGCAATTGTTAACAGGTTTTTTTCCCCCTCCATTCTCCACTAGACTCAGGCTTGTTTACAGGAGGGGTAGAGTCCGCGTAGCGTGGCAGGAAGCATTTCATTGGCTCTTTCCAAGCGGGCTGTGAGATAGTGATTAGTGGGCGTTTTTACAGGATTGCAGCAGCTACAGATGTCGGATCTTTTTTAGCTCCTTTTTCAGAGCCCATGAGTTATTTATTGCTGTCTTGGTGTAAAGACCATTTCAAACAATATCAAAAAAGTGTATATTGGAAATAGTTACCAACCCTTCCTCTAACTGACAAATCCCTTTGCCAACAAAGACAGTAAATACGACAAAGTGTATCACACTTTATCATCATCATCCAATAAGGCACTCAGAGAGCAAGCAAACCGTCTCAAACACAAAATCCAGCTTGTTTTGCCACTGACAGGCTCAGATTAGTGTCTGACAACATTATGGAAAGGATTTCTAAGGACGTAGACCTTTCTGTTAAAAAGTAAGATTTGTTTTTTTAAACATAAAAACATATGCGAAAATTGCGTTAACCCACCAAACTCAATGTAAATCAATTTTAGCATCATATAATACACTTCATTCAAAGTTCAAAGAAACAAAATAAAACTATGAAAAGCCGTTTTGGGTCGTCTTTCCACTTTTCCAACCATCACCACTTTAGTTTTGGTTGAAACACAGTTTATTGATTGACATGTGAAAATATAATCTAAGCCTGTCAGGGGTAAAACAAGCACTTTTGTGAAGTTAAATACAAGCTCAACAATTGACTTATTAACTTACATTGTAGCTTGTTTCGCTGCCGCTGGACTGCAACGTTCTAGCTTAATATTGGACCAATGTCAAAGATTGTTGTTCATCAGTCAGACACAAAAACATAGAAAAATAGGGTCCAGGTTGAGGGAAAAAAAGGTAGTTGCCCTTTTAAGTCTTTGTGGCAAAGAGTTATGTATGTTTTTTCACAATTACATAAAACTTCTGCATAAAGCTATATAAGACAGCAGCCAGAGAGTTGGCACCTCTCCTACTCTCAAATATTTTAACAATTTATTAAGGTGTGGTATTTATAAGTCACAAGTTGTCATATTCAGGCTGAACTTGGACAGTGAAAAGCCCGTCCTAAACGCTTGACAAATGTCATGGAGAGGCCAGGAACAAGCAGGAGGTCTGGAGGATTTTAGGATGTTAACGGTCCCCTGGAGAGGAGGAACGTGCTGTGTGTGTGTGTGTGTGTGTGTGTGTGTGTGTGTGTGTGTGTGTGTGTGTGTGTGTGTGTGTGTGTGTTTGTGGCACAGCTGTAATTAGATCCACTGAGGCCTGCAGGAAAGATTGCAAGAAAGTGTGTTACCATTTTTAATGCAGTGTTACAAAATTGCCATCTTTACAAACTAGTTGCTCATAACTTTTAATACCCTTAAAAATAAGCTTACTGTATGCTACTGCCAGGTCCTCTTACTGTGAATGTTTTTTTACGGGCTCAAATGTAAAACACATTCCTCCTTTTTAATGGTTTTAATGCAATTCCTTAATTAATTTACAAACCATTACCATACATTAATGTGGTACAATTTTCATATCCTTAATTTTTTTTCAAATTTATATATGTACATATCTGTGTAATCCACTTAGTGATGATGATGATAATGATAATAATAATAATAATAATAATAATAATAATAATAATAATAATAATAATAATAATAATAAAAACACCCCTCATAGCTATAAAAAATTAATAACTAAGAGTACAGAAATATATCTACGTATACACATATACACCTTCACCCCAATCCACTTCTAGACATACATCTATACATATTTACATACAGTATATACATATAATCCCAAACTTGTTTCTAAGAAATATAGGAGTCGATTTGTGTGCACACACACACACACACACACACACACACACACACACACACACACACACACACACACACACAACCCACCCACCCACCCACCCCCTTAACTTAAAACCCAATTACTAAGTCCATTCATTTATTATTGATATTTGTATTACTTTCAATAGTGTTACATATTTTTCAAAGAGCTTTTTATTAGCTTTATTATAATTTTTAATCAACACCACTATTAAGGGGTGTTCTTCTCTTGTGGCATAACTTTTGATATTTTTTTAAAAGATTTGACCTTACTTGCAGACATTTGTAAAAATCGCTGTGTTCAAGGTTGTACCTAGTGACTGAAATGAGTCTTTATTTTCAAGCATTTGTGTTTTATATATATATATATATATATATATATATATATATATATATATATATATATGTTGTCAATCCTTGATGCCCATATTTTCAGTATATTATCTATCTTGCCAGGTACAAATTCTGGATCCCAATTTCTCTAAAGTATCTCAATTCATCATGAATTATTTGATTTTTATACTTTGCCAACTTTGGCACTTTTACTACTTTTAAAGTAAAATCTACCCATCTAGTCAGTCCTATTATTTGTTTACTCTGCTATTATTTATATACAGTAATGTTTTGTATGAATATTGCTATGGATTCCTTTTGTATTAGTAACCACTTTCCTGCTTTATCTTTTGTCCATAACATTACTGTATTAACCTGTGTTGCTTGAAAATAACACAGATTGGACACGCCTTTTACTTTTATTGTTCCTAATAAAGCTAGTTATTAATGGCTTCCAACGCTTAAACAATGCAGCTCATACTGGAATTGGTAATATCTGAAAAACTAAAAAGGACATGCACATTGTATAAATCTTGTGCATCTTAATAGTTACACAAAAAATGGCAAGTTGATGTGTAGTGCTTTAACTCCAATAACCATACAGGTAAAAATGTCTTCTCATTGTATAGCTGCAATAATGTGGACAGGCTGCTAAATTGAACTGATATTAGGTTATTCTGTCACAGTTTACTGTACTGTTTCTCATTTCTAGAGCTGCAAACAAACAATGTTTTCCATAACCTATTCTACCAATTTTCTCAATCAACATTTAATTAGCAAAATGTGAAATGCCCATTGCAAGCGTGACTGTTCAAAACAAAAGTTAGTTAGCAAAATCAGATTTAATTCATGATGTGATTCAGGACATTCAGATGAACGCAGGTGGAAATGTCACATTGAGAAGCTGTTGGTTTTCCCTGTGAAGTAGTTTTGTTACAAACTCATAATTCAGACTTGGTAACAGTGGTGTACAGTAGTCTTCTTGCTGGGAGAATATATCAGTATACAGCTGAAGTACAAAGAGCTTTAGTACAATATGTTCATGGATATTTTTTATTCAGACAGCTGTTTTTACTGCCGAAAACTTTAAATTAAGTGCTGCCTTGTGGCCTTCTTTTTCATCTTTTACCGAGACAGCCATTTGTCTGTTGGCAGGAACGCAGCATTGATTAGTCGATTTAGTAACATGAGCAGAGTGCGAACAGCCGACATATATTCAGCAACTTCCGCGGATTGTTTAATGACTAGGGGATTCCCTCAGCAGCTACTATAAAGCAAGCAGGAACTTCTGGGGGCTGTCATTCATTAAAACCATTGACTTACAGTCAGGCTATTGTGCATGTCAGCAAAAAAAGCTGTTATTTCATATTTTTACCCACAGTACACAGTACCTGGCAGTAGCCAGAAGCTCAGGCTGCCTGCACCTATTTTTTGCACAGACACAGGCAAAACAAGCCAAGCAAGATGTTGATTCAATGTTTTTGCGCTGGAGGATGGCTGAACAAGAATTGCTGTGTTACAGATATCTTTCACTGTGCAACAATCATTAATGTTGCCCGGAACTGAACTGCAGAGCAAGTGTTGTAACCCAGTCATTTTTAAAAAAAATGAAAATATTGACATGATGATAATAAATTGGGAAGTAGCTTTAGTTAAACATAACCCTGTTGAGAAAAAGCAGGGAGAATCTTTAACGCATTAATCATTTGTACAAACGGCAGCTGTCAGTTTGGCTTAGAGCAATCTGGGTCTGCCTTTGAAGCAACCCAGCTGTGTTCACATTAGAGCGAGGTCAAACAATGTCTGGTTATTAATTTCATCATGTATCAAAATGAAAAACATCTTGCTTTTGCTTTTCTTGAAAATAATCTTATTATTGCAGGATAAATGCAGCATTGACCTTTTGCTTCTCAGCATGTTACCAAAAGTTCACAGTATGTGTGCGCTACCATTGTCACAACAGATACAATCAATAACAAAACAATTTCAGCAGTGTTTGACAGGCAGAGCGGTTATATAAGTATGCAAATCATCAGTGGATGGAATAGGCAGATGGTTTCAGATTTAAACTGCACAGTACATTTATTTTACAGTGTTTTATTTTTTCTAAATTCTTCTTATTTCTTATACAGGTCCTGCCTTGTCCAAGGCAGGATCAAAAACCAGTCTAATTAGTATCAGAGCTCTTTGTTTGGAATATATATATAACACATTCAGTTTACCAAGTCTTATGTAGCCTGTTTGGTTGGTTTGATGAGGACAAAAGTTTAGTTTTATTTCTATCAAAACACAGTCGAGACTACTGGTAGCCACAAAACATGAAATACAACTCCAACAATGTTAAAACAAGCTCACTATAGTTTATAACAGATCTTTTGACAGCAGCCATGTGGGAAATCTGATCAGAGAACTACTCAAACTACAAAACAACAGACCACAATTTATGTCAGAAATACATCAGATTGTCCGACAGCCACTAGACATCTAACTACAACCAATCTGACGTAATTCTAAAGTAAGACTTACAAAACACCTCAGTGCAGGCTTATGCCGGGACCCAGTGGTCAGAACTATCTCTGGATCAATGACTCCATTCACAGGGGATGATAATGTGTGCCATGGATTTCAAATAGCCATTTTCTGTTCACAGGTAGAGACAGCTTGATGTTCAAACGGCATGAAAGATGATGAATGATGGCATGATTGAAGTGCCTGTCAGCATCGTTTCAGCTGGTATTCACATTTAATTGAGGCCTCTCAGGTCCTTGCAAATTCCCCATTACCTCGTTCAGCTGTTAAAATGTAAAGTGCCATTAAGATTCTTTAGGTTTTTGTAATGAATATTATTTTCACTGATCCATGCCCACATATTAAACTGCTATAATTCTATTAGAGGGTGGAGGGGGGTGTAGATGATGCTAGGGTGTCAATATGAAGATTGTCAGGGACTAGAATTTGGCTTTTGAAGTGTTAAATGGATCTCTCAGCAATCATTATATTTCCTTTTCCTGAATCTCGTTTAAAAATGATGCCAGTCAAACAATTCTCATAATTACTAAGTACAAATCAATTGCCATTTCATTTTTTCAGGTTGATGCATCTTGATATGTGGATTGCACCGTTTTGTTTTAAGATGCTACCAATTGCTGCTTTAGAATTAATGAGCCTTGGAAACAAAAAGAATCATCACTCTTCACTGGCACATTTCAGAAGAAATACAATTTTAAAATTACTTTAACTCACTTCCTACTGCCTTAACATCTAAAAAGACATGAGTGTTGGTGCAGACACCCCTCAAAGTATTATCAAATCATTTTGTTACTTATTAACAAGCTTTGCTGTCAGGTTTTGCTGCTCTACTGTGGCACTAATTGTTAGCTACTCTGAGAGACTACAGCCACTGTCCCATCAGCATGCTTACATGCTTCTCATGACAATGCAATGTTTAGTGTTTGCGTTCACTATCTTAGTTTAGCACGTTGAGCATGCTACTGTAGGTAGCACTCAACAGAGTACATCTGAGGCTGATGAGTAGGTTTTCAAGGTATTTTAGTCATGAACTAAAGTATTAAACATGTTAAAAATGTGACCTAATGATGTCGCTAAATGAGTTAACTGATCACCAAAGTTGTTATTCCATTAATCCTGAGGCGGACATGAATTTCATGGCAATCCTTCCAACAGTTTAAGACATTTCACCATAACTGGTGCTCAAAGTCAGGGGATCACTAAAGTCATTAAGATACTAGATGATGATATTTCACTGGATAAGAACTTTGACCTGCGGGTGACCCTACATTTAAAGTTGGATCCTTACCAAACTCTGCAGACTTCATCCTCTGAGAACCACGGATCTCTGCACAACATTTGATGGCTATCTATCCTGTAGTTGAGATATTTCAGTCTGGACTGACCGATTGTCCTTGCGATCGAGCCAAGTCATAATTTGGAGTTTACAAGAAGTCAAAATGTGTTATTGATTAAATCATTTTCTTTGTTTTTTCTCATCTACAGATTTGGCCTCATCCTTCACCGAAATGAGCCTGTCCTCCACAAGATCGACCTGGAGACGACATCGTATGTGAAAAACATCAGCTTACGGGAATATAACTGCATCCCCAAGTCTGTAGCTTACACCCATCTTGGCGGCTACTACTTTGTCAACTGCAGGCCCGACTCCACCGGCGCCACGCAGCCACAACTCATCTTGGACAGTGTAACAGATAGTGTAATTGGCCAAAACCGTGATGTCACCGGCACTCCATACGTGTCTCCAGATGGCCACTACTTGGTCACTGTTGATGATGGCGACGGCCTGATGAGGATCCAGGTGATCTCAGAGCATGGAGAGATACAGGAGCCATTTGACATCCACACCAACCTTCACCTGTCTGATCTGGCCTTCCAGCACTCCTTCACCGAGATCCACCAGTACAACGTGTTCGGCAGCTCCGGCCGTCAAACTGACGCTCTGTTTGTGGAGCTGAGCACCGGCAAAGTGAAGATGATCAAGAGCTTGAAAGAGGCCACCAAGTCGCCGGAGTGGCCGTGGAGCAGCAGGAACAGGGTAATGGTGGGCAGCGGACTGTTCGGACAGTACCTCATGACCCCATCCAGAGAGTCCCTCTTCATCCTGGACGGACGACTCAACAAGCTCAACTGTGAAATCACTGATGTCCTCAAAGGAAACGTGGTGGTGTGGGTTGGGGATTCTTAGATTGTAACGTCAAGACCCATTGAGCTTTCTTTTCCTCAAAAGGTACTCTTGCACTGAATTCTGTTGCAGATTTTGTTTTATTTTGTGGGAACGCAAAAGCAAAAACCACAGATTCAGAAACCAAATTGGCCATTTGTAAATCCATTGGATGAGAACCTGTCATCCAAAAAAATATATATAATAATAATAATAATAATAATAATAATAATAATAATAATGAGGGAGAAATTGATTGATATGGTCCCAAAGCCAAGTTTTTTTCCCCCACCAGGTGGTTCACATTTAAGTGATCATAAAGTTGCTTGCTGGTAATCTTTTTCAGGAAGTTTTGAATCCATAAATATGCTAAGAATATTACTATTCACAATCGGTTGTATTCAGTGTGTTGGGAATGCTGTAGATAATCTTTGAGCAAAACAAATATGTAAGTGAATTGGCAGAAATATATATACTGCATATGTCCAGAATAACTTGTAATTTACGTTTACCCATCACCAACTTTTTCCTGTGCCTTCAAGGAAAATTCCCCTCCATCAGAGGAATTAGCGTAATTATTCCCAGTGTGACTGCAGACTACACCTCCTCCTTTGACCCCTGCATTTGTGGTGAGCGTGGTTCCTCACAAATCTACCACTCTCGTCTATCCGTCCATCCAACGCTACCGATTCAGTCTAATTAAAACGAGCCCTTGCTGTGATCCCATCCTGTTTGAAGTGGAGGCCTAGAGACTAAGTGGTTCATTACGGTTGTGCACTCTAACATTTGAATAAAAATTATAACCAGCGTTGGAAGGTTTTGAATGGTATTTATATTGTTTTCCTTTTTAGTCCAAAGCAGAAAAATGAAAGTCAGTGGCAATGTTAGTAAAATTGTACCATATTTATACGCTTTGTATAATTAGAAGTACGTCAGAACGTTCCTTTGCAATGAGTCAATAGAGCATGTGTGTGCGTGTGTGTGTGCGTGCGTGTGTGTAGAAATCATAACTAATATCCCAGGACCAAAAAAATGATTAGAAAAGCATTTTAGAGTGTAATAGAGTGAACTGTTGAAAAACAAGCATGTCTGCTCAGTTTGACAGCATGTTTCAAGTGGATGTTTTAATGTGAAGTAATGATGAGCTAGCTCACTGGGGAGTGGTGTAGATGTATTGTGTAGAGGGGTCTTTGAGGCTTTGAATATGAAACTCTTTCTGAATGCTCCTGCAGTAGACACATAGCTGGCCAGTCAATGAAACAGTTTCCTAGCTGGATACATTTCTATGCATTTTCACCCTAGCACTCAAAATGGGCAACGGTATCTCAAATTTAATAAGGACTTTTGATGTGTACAGGTTATATAAAGGCATTCTTTCTTTCCTGTTTAACCTTGTTCAAATATATGATTTTAATTTTCTTTCCCCTGTCACATGGTTTCCAACCTTTAAACCCGACTGTACTGCTGATGATAACCTCTGACCTTCTATTTATGTTCTGTACATAGCGGCTGACCATTAGGTTCCCACTTAATGTAAAGATCCATGCAGGTTCTGTTCATGATCAACACACTCCTTTTTATGAAATGGAAACACACAGCTGTCATTATCTACATCTTGTACTCCAAGCACATTGTGAACACACACGCTGCTTTCACCTCCACATAGCCATGTTGTATGTTCCTTCATGTGATTGTTATTTATATAGAGAAGACACATGCTTGTCATTTTACCCAACAATAAAAATTAGACCATGAAAAAAGTGTATCGTCTCTTGTCCTCGTTAACACAACTTTTTAAACTGTAGATGTTTGTACACAGACACATCACGCAATGACAAGTTTCCTATAGGAGTTAAAGCAGCCAGTTGCTAATTATTATGCTACAAGAGATGCTACAAGAACAAGGTCAAGACTGTTGTCCCTTTGGGTATATTTATCTTGCAACGAGGCATAATGTATTTTTAAAATTAGCAAACAAAGAAAATACAATTGTAAGACTTAAAGATCTGTTAAGTGAAAGAAAAGCAGACAATTACCAGGAAAAGTAAGGCAGTATGGTTTGATGTAACTCGTCATGTAGTTAGTTTGCAGTAATTTACCTGATAAAGGTCTAAGACCGAAACGTATTATCTAAATGGTTAGTGTGCAGGATTCTTTCTAAACTTCTGATCTGCTTCTTTGCCCGACAAAAGAGGAGCGCAAAAAGCTTTCCTACAGGTTACAGTATATCAAATGCATTAAAAAAAATTGTGATTGGCATGGATGTGACTGATCCTATGACTCCCTAAAGGCTAAATAAAAAAAAAAAAAGATACACTTCCTTATCTCAACTTTGAGCTGGTAGTAAATTTGGGGAGCTCAGGGTGATTAAACTGAACTAAAGCTCACCTGCAAATGCTAAACTGAAATGGTACAAAAGAACAATAATTACTATTCATTACTATACAAGCAAGTGGTTTACAATCAAAGACATGGTAAAAGTCTTCCATTCAAAACGTTTCCTGAGTAAAAATACGCAAGGATAATAAGAAAAATGTATTTAAAAGTATCAGAAGTAATGGAAATAATTGTAGTCTACTGTAGAGTATGTTTCACTGAAACCTTTGCTAATAGGAAGTGTCTGTACCGAGGACTAACATAGCATTTACATGTAATGGTTTTCACAATGTATGCAGGATCAGCATTTTGTCTTTAAAAATATCGAATTATGAATTTTGCAAACTGAAACCTTGTTGTGAATATGTTGGCAAAGCAAGTGTAAAATACAAATTATTATTTGCTGTGGCCATATTTGCCCTTAAACTACATCTGTCATCTTAGGTAGAAATGTTATTATTGGTTCTTTGCTCAAAAGAGAGCAAATTTAGTAAATTTACAATGAGTTAAGAGTTGCAAGGACATTTTCTTTCCTTTCTTCAGAGTCAGATGTGAACATGAAATATCTCAAAATCAGCTCATCTGTAAACAACAAAGAGATCTACTACCCGCTCCAAAGCCAATTTCATTCACTGCATTTTTCTTTATCAAATTTACATTCAAGAAAGACAAATCCAGTGTATCATCAATAACATGTAATTTTCTTCTCAACGATTTGTGTCAGGAAAGGTTTCTCTGCTGAAAACATTCAAAATGCTTGTGTTTCACTACAGCTAACACTTTCAGATAGACGGTATGTTACTTTTCCCATCGGGGCTTATTCATCTTTAAAGTGTATGTGGCTGCAGGTTCAGTCAGGTGTTTTGGATAAAAGGATCCTCCAAACTGCATAAAGCTGTAGACTTATCTTTGAAATCTATGTGGAGAGGTACTTCCGTTTTAACAACCCCTACATCAGATAAGCCTCTTCCACTGATGATGAAAACCTACTGCATTCAACCAAGTCTATGCCAAAAAAGAAAGTTATTCTTATTCTTTATTTTATAAAAAGGACAACACACATTTATTAACATTTCTGTAAATGTGCACGTGTCAGCCGGATAATTTTAAACTTGAATCCTTAGTCCAGATGATTTTAGACCACAGCAACAGGAAACAGCATGACATTAGTACAGATTAAACTATACAGACTAACACATCTCAGTAAGCCACACAGATTCCTTGCTTCTGTATTTACTATACAGTTAATTTATGGTGTCTTTAAGATGTAGACCTGTTGCTGAGACTAAAACTGCTCCTTTACTAGATCAATAAATATTCCAGGCTGTTCTATCGCTATGCGTCGTCGTTGCAGATACATCAGTATAGTTTTTATTGTTAACTGTTAAATGTCTCTCAGTAGATGTCTTTACTCAGTAGGCTTTTGCCAATTGGCAATCACATCGTATATAGACAATTAAAGGGATGATCCACAGTTGTTTTTTTCCTATGCCGATATCTAGGCAATTTAACTTACTATGAGAACTAAGATGTTACGAAAATAATCTCTAGAATCTGTGCCCTACTGTTCATTTAGAGATGTTTCATTTAGAGATGGGCCCTTTCAGAGAGTTACATTATTACCATTACATAAGTGGGTTAATATTATTGTTGCATTAACAAAATTAAGCAGAATGTTACTGGTTTTTAACAATGGATCAGATTTTATAACAGGGTTTCTTAAAACCAATATGAATGAAATGTAAGACCTATATATGAAGACAATGAAATGCAGAGTCACAAAAGTACTTAAATAAATGTATTCAAATCGAATAAAAGCAACATGGAGTAATAATAATCTGTACGTATACAACAAATTATATTTGGACGAGCAAAAGAAATAACACAGAATTTAAAAAATATTTCAGTTAGCATTAGAGTTAGCATTACAAGGACATAGCAAAATTAAGACCTGTTTCAAATTATTTAAGACCTAGAACACAAGACCTTTTAAAAGCGTAACTCACCAAAATGCCACCTAGGGTCTTTTTGTGAATGTACATAAGTCAAACTTTCATTTAAAAGCATATTTAGGACGGAAGTGTCACTTTTAAGATTGATCATATTTTCGTTTTCAGTCAAATGGCATTTTGAATGCGAGTGCTAGGGGCACTTCTATGGTAGATTCAAAATCAACGCTTTTTTGAAAACAGTAAGTAGGCTCGACACAAAATGAAATGCTCCAAGTATCACCACAGGCTCTACACATGAATGCAAGCATTGAGAACATTGTGTTGAAAAGTGTTCAAAAAGAAAGGATTTGATTGATTCACTTTAGCAGCTGGTTTTTCCGCTCACCTCCATTTTGCCAGTCAAACATAGTTGAATCACACACACACACACACACACACACACACACACACACACACACACACACACACACACACACACACACACACACACACACACACTTTATGGTATCAACAGAAATAACCCAGTACCAAGTGGTATTGAAATGTCTCCAGTCTATGATATCTGCATTCAATCCTTTTTCAAACCCGGAACACACAAGAAAGACTATTTGTATGGTTTGCTCGTAGCCCAAAAAAATCGCCACACTCTTCAATGTAATGCAACATGTGATTGGCCCACTACCGCAGCAGCTACAACCCATACAGTCTGGGGCGTGATGAAGTGGAGCGAGCACGGTGTGTTTAAAGGAGTTCAGCATGCAGAGATGCTTCCATTCACATGACGGGTATGGAACTAAAGGTATTAAATGAGGTACTCTATTGGCATCGGTATCACTGTAAAGGTACTGGTATCGTCATTTTTTAAACAATACTTACATAACTTTAATACAGCAGTATAAATGTGCACATGAAAGCCCTTTTATATCTGATGACATGTGTTCCGTTATTTCACCTGAGATCAACAGAGCCGAAGCTTCGGTGTAGAAGTGTGATCATGATCACCATGCCCTCCTGCGCTGCTGATAAATGCTCCCTAATGCAATCCTCCCCCCCACTTCTTCCAATTTATATTCATCTCCGAGTCACACAGGCTGGTAGTTTATATTAATATTCTTTCTTACAGAATACCCTTTAATAAAACAGCCATGTGAATAGAAAAGATGTTCTTGCAGTCCCTTAATTATCAATTGTCAGTCTTTTATCTTCTCACATGGGAGGGCCTTGGACTCCACCCCACCCAACCCTCGCCTCCATCAGGAGAATTTAGCACCACACTCTGCCTCTCTCCATTATTCCATTCATAATGTGAGCAGCATAATCACGCCGCTGGCTCCTTAATCATGTTGCCGGGACCTGCCAACAAAACAACCTCTCCGCTCCATCCATACCGAGGCACCTCATGACTGATTGAGGCCACTGGTGGCGCTGAACCTTGTGCCGGTTGTAGGACCTCATCCTGCCTGCTTTCTCTCTCTCTCTCTGCCTCAAGAATAATCTGTGTAAACTTGTGTGGTGGCAGATGGCAACAGAAAATGGATTTTGTCTCAGAGACAGCAGCCTTCCTCAACTACAAAATGGACTTGTCATGTAAATATAGAAGGTTTTTAATTCAACACAAACAAACAAGCACTTTGAATGAAATTACAGGATGCCTAAATGTTGCTCTTCTGTGGAGTTAATTATTTTCATTGTTGATTATCTGTCTATGTTTAAGATGTCCAAAAGATTGTTAAACTATTCATCACAACTCAATGTGCTGCCTTCAAATAACTTGTTTCCTCCTATCAACATAATAAAATAGAACATAACAAGTACACAGCTTTGCAACCAGTACTAAGTAATGTGATGTGAAGCAAGCTATTGTTAATTAACACAAAGTACAGCTGATATTGGTGAATGTCATTAGTTTTGCATGAATCATGAGTCATTTATCAAGTATTGAACATAATAATAATGTTGATCTGATGAATGCTGGAAAAGTCAGAGGACCACGAAAGTTATTACAATTAATCCTGAGAGGTGACATGGATGTGTGAACCATATTTCATGACAATTTATAAAACAGTTGTTGAGATATTTCTCTCAAAGCCATACATCTCTTGGTGACGTTAAAGTAAGGTAATCATCAAGTTGGGAATTATCAATACATCCATGATTGGTTGATAAATGTCCCTACACAATTTTGCATAAATCCATCAAATAGCTATTTCAAAAGGATCAGTGAAAATGTTGATGTTCTTTACGAGTCATTCTCTGGGGACCATGGGACCATGTCCACCACCAAGTTTTATGGCAATCCAACAACTAGTTGTTGAGGAATTTCAGTCTAGGGCAAGTACAGAAGTGGTCTGACAAACTAAGGGGTTAAACAAAAAAAAAAATCCTTATTTTTGAAAAGCTAGAACCAGCAAATGTTTCAATGTTTTTCCTGATAAAGGACTTAAATTAAGTGTTTAATTTATTCATTGGACATTCATAATCAGTCCTGTGGTGAATTAGATTGTTTGAACGGCTCATTTATTAACTATTTTTGTTCTATTGCTGTTCATGAAGCTAAACATGCATTTTTATTTTTATTTATTTTATATGTCAATAATCGGTGATCGATACTCGAATAATTAATATTTTCAGCACTGCATTTTTTTTTAATTGAGGAATCCAGAGTGTAAATATCTAAAACCTTCCCAGTCTCGTTGTATCTCGTATGGACCCCCTCTCAGTTGTGGCCATAGTTTAGTTGTCTGCCTTTTCACATTTCAAATCACTGGATAATACTGACTAGAGATGCTAAATACTAATGATCATTTTATTTATAATTTTGTCTTCATATGAAAACCTGTGAACATATGGTGATGGCAGCAGCCCAGGATGTGGTTTAAGGTGCTGACAGCAGACGCCTCGTCTCCTTTAGTTGTCCTATTGTCATGCTGAGCTGGCTGTCATGATGGCAAGGCCAAAGGACGCCTGTGGACACTCGGCAGTGACAGGGACGCAGGCAGAGTACTGTCATCCGTCCTGATAGCGACCAGGTCGACCATGACAGGAGCAACCGTCTCCGCTTAGTATGCACCTTGTCTGTCCTTTTGCTGTTCAGTGTCCTGCGAAAAGGCAGCAGAGGGGGTGCTCCATAAGGCCGAACCAAGTAGGAAAAACAAGGGGAAAAAGTCTCAAAGTTAAATCCAGAGGTCTTCCTCAACTGTTTTTACACCTTTTCTACCACATTTGGTCTGAGTACAGAGTACAACATGAGTGCTGTCAGACCAGAAATTTACAAACACAGCACTGCGTTCATTTGTGTCATGCTGTACAGGTTTCAGCACATTAGGGAATGTAGTGTTTCTGTTCTCAACCATTCAACCTGAGCCCTGTGAGGTTAATTAACTCCTGTCCACAACTGACACATTCTGTAAGTTTTGATCTTTCTTAAACAAGGAGGTAAAAGAAAAAAAAAATCTATAACTTAAGTTTTTTTTTGTCTTTGAGGAGGCATCAACAGATTCAGTCCCTTCACATCTCATAATGTTATTTGTTGATGCTCAGAATGCTACAGCATCATGGAACAAATATGACTGGCCTTACATTCACCTTAGAACTGTTTATTTTATATTGATTAGTGTATAAATAAAAAAATAAATGAATAAAATAATCGTTTAGTCTTTTGAGAGAGAAAAAAAAATCCATTGGATTCAGCTTCTCAAATGAAAATGTTTTTTTTATTCTCTTGAGGTTGTAGGTTTTGGACTGTTGGTCAGACAAAACAAGACAACTTGTTTAAAACTCATCATGGGCATTGGGGAAAATATCATGCAAATAGTCAATCATGTTATCATCTGTAGATTAATCAATTAATCAATTAAGTATTTTCAGCTCTGTTTTACATGATGGCTGGATATGAGGTAGTATTTTAGTAAGTTTTAAAATAGATTTACGCACAAGTTTTTTCAAGATACATTCTGTTAAACAGCTAGGTATCAACCCTCATGTGTCTTTGGTATTTGAGTCACATCACATACTACCAAAGAAAAAGGGTTTTGTAAAGCAACATCTGTATTTCATAACTTATCTCCCACAAAAGCCCGTCTGAACCCCAAAAACCAATGAATTTGGAGCTCATTTTACTTTCATTTTCGCGAGTGAGGGGACCATGGAGCGTGAGATTGGTCTGAGAATCGGAGCAGCTGGTGCGGTATTACATTCAGTTTATCGCACCGTTGTGACGAAAAGAGAGCTGAGCCAGAAGGCAAAGCTTTCGATCTACCGGGCAATTTTTGTTCCTACCCTCACCGATGGTCATGAAGGCTGGGTCATGACCGAAAGAACGAGATCAAGGGTACAAGCGGCTGAAATGGGTTTCCTCAGGAGGGGGGCTGGCGTCTCACTTAGAGATCGGGTGAGAAGCTTAGTCATCCGAGAGGAGCTCGGAGTAGAGCCGCTGCTCCTTTGCATCGAAAGGAGCCAGTTGAGGTGGTTCGGGCATCTGGTGAGGATGCCTCCAGGGCGCCTCCCTAGGGAGGTGTTCCAGGCACGTCCAGCTGGGAGGAGGCCTCGGGGAAGTCCCAGGACTAGGTGGAGAGATTATATCTCCAACCTGGCCTGGGAACGCCTCGGGATCCCCCAGTCGTAGCTGGTTGATGTGGCTCGGGAAAGGGAAGTTTGGGGTCCCCTACTGGAGCTGCTGCCCCCGAGACCTGATACCGGATAAGAGGATGAAGATGGATGGATTTTACTTTACAACTTTAATAGTGATAACTAAATCTGGACACAAAACCATGCATTCTCTCTGTACATCTTCAGGATTTGCCCAGAAACAGACAACAGACATGTAAGATCCAGAACCTAAACTTAGAACTGTAATTTCCTTTTGCCTAACATCTGTCCAGACCCCTTTGAACATGGAGCCTTTGAACAGCCAGCAAGTTAGCCATGCAGTTCCATATCACAATTTCCACAAACAGGGGTGTGTTCAGGGTCTTGCGCCCTAAAAATGCATGAAATGACCATCACATTTCTGTAAGCAAGCTCTGCTGCATATTAAAAATGACTGTATTGTGTTTCTGCATCTCATCACTGCAGACTTCTGACTCAGTGGTATCCACTTAGGAAATAAAATGTTTGTGGGAAATAAGGTTGATGAGATGTATGTTTGCTGTCTATATGTTGGTACACTGCTAAAAATCTGATTTGACTGCTTGAATGTTTTAAGGCGATGTCTTTGATGTTAGATTTTCTGTTAAAGTCTCTTGTTTATTCAGCCATGGAGGATTATTGCTGCTCAAGGTAATTATAAAACTCTTCAGTTTTCTATTTTAAAAACAAGATTATGTTGCAGAAAAAACACCCTGATTCTTAACAACACATTTTTAAGTTAAGTGAAATTTGCTTTAAATTTGTGTTTAAGAAATTAACAAATTCAAAACTATAGTGAAATTGAAGAAAATGCTGCTGTGATAAGGAAATTTCCCCGTTGTGGGATGAATAAAGTATAATCAATCTAATATTGCAGCTATTGATTATTATTTCATTTCTCATTAGTAAAGCTGTTTTGGATGTGTGTGTGTGTGTGTGTGTGTGTGTGTGTGTGTGTGTGTGTGTGTGTGTGTGTGTGTGTGTGTGTGTGTGTGTGTGTGTGTGAAACAGCAGCTAAGATTTAGTTTCCCCAGTCCCATGCTAGGAAACACACACACTCTCAATATACATGGTTATGCATCGTTAGAAAATACCGTCTGCCCCTTTACAGAGAGCCCCACACCCGGTAGCAGAGGGGTCTAAAAAGTCACACATTTTGTCAAGAAAGTTTCTAAGCATTTGAGTCGAAGTGATGTTATAACTTATTTTTAGGGACAGATATTAATACCAATTATTTACAGCACGACCAGTCAGTACCACAATTCACACTGCGTGGACAAATGTCCCAATGTATGGGGAACTATCTCAGAAAAATAAATAAAACTAAAGGAACAAGTCAAAACAAACACTGAGGGTATTAAGCATATCATCTGATGATTTCTTGGCAAAAATTTTTTTTTGACATTTACAGTAGTGTCTATCATCTATCTGGCCGACAACTTTCAGACCACACAGTGTGACCTCGGAGAAAACAACCAGCGGAGTGAAATGTCAGCGAGACATGCTGCTACATGTTGTGTTTCAAGCCTTCCTAATTTTCATGCAGGCAATAAAAACCTCTAAAATGTGTTCACCGTTTTACAAATCATGGAAGGTCTCCATCTTTAGAAGTCTCTCTCCACTAGAGCAGGAGGCCATCTTTATACCCAGGCCCCGGCGGATCGGGCCGCTGGCCAGCCGGTCGTCATTAGGAGGATTTACTTCTCACTGCCTGCCGCTGCCGAGCGATGGACCAGATGTGATGCCCGTCTCCTGGGTTGCCAAACACAGCGAGAAGCATCCTCCACTGGGGGAAACCATCCAAGAGCAGCTCTATCACTGCCAGGAGGAAACATTGCACAGCTCTCTCCAGCTTGACGGCTCCTAGCCAAAGAGCCAGCTGTTGAGAAAGGAAGTCTGAGTGCACAGAGAAAAACAAGTCCTGTGGTTTTAAGGCCAAGAGGGACTCTTCCAATATGTAAAGCTCTCCAGTAAAGAGATAAGTGAAAAAAGGACAGTCATTGGAATCCGGCTTTTTTTGTATACACTGTATATGTCTACTGTATTTCTCTGTCTGCACACCAGTCTTTAATTCACTTGGACATTTTTTAGACGTCCTTGTGTTGCTATTAAGGCTGCACGATATGAGGAAAATATCTAATTGTGATTATTTTTGACTGATATCGTGATATCATTCACAAAATTGGAGGTAATGATTGTTTTGGTATCATTATTCTCACTGAAAATTAACATCAAAAGAAATTAAAATGATTACAGTGTGATTTTGGCAAGGCTCTGTATCAAAATGATTTTTTTCTTTAGTCTGTAGGATATGATTTGAAGGCCGGGACAACTCTGCAGCACCACAATACTTAATTCAGAATGGTTTGACACATACTTTTCCATTACCAAATATTATGGCCCTCTGCAATTTGGATATTGCACTAGTCCATATTGCAATTTCGATACAATTGTGATTAATTGTTCAGCTTTAGTTGCAGATGAGTGAATTATAAAGCTAGAGATGTGAATCGAGGGAACGTTTGCGATGAAAATGTAGTTGTGTTGCCTTTCTAAAAAGGCAAGTTCAACTCTCATATTAACTTAAATTAAACTAGTCACAAACCGCATCAGGAGACTCAGCCGGATGAAACACAGTGTGGCTTTACTATGAAATGGCATGACTAGATGTGATTGTGTTTTTCTGGGCAGGAAGTCAAAAAGATCCCGCTGCGGCAGACGGGATATATAACTTTGTTTTTGTTTTTATTATACAGTCTGTTTTTAACACATGCTGGTTCAATACATCATTAAGTTAACACTGTAAATGACTGTAATGTTGACAAAATATTGCTGTAGAGGCAGGTAGGATCATGTCTTATTCATTCTCTCTCATTGGACGGTTATCAAAAGCCTCAAGAGAAATAACTATTGTTCTTATAATATGAAACAGAATGATTGAATGCAACATTAGCATGCTAGCAGGCTGACATGGGACTGAAACAGGGCTGTAATGTACAGCTTAGACCAATTAAACCTGAGCAAAGTCTGACCATGTAGAGTTGAGCCTGACAACCACTGTGGCAAAGTACAGGCTCAAACAGCTGCTAGCATGGCTGCAGACTCTTAATATTCCTCTGGACATCTTCCTTAAGCATGTTGCTCTTTACAGTTTTACCTACCTGGTTCAAAGCATACATTTCACACTCACACTACTCTAAATGCAATCCTCATGCAGTACATCATGCTACTAAAGGAATATGCTGTAAACATAAGTAAATAATACATAGCCCCAGTGGCAATTGTATGTCTCCTGCATGCTGCCATTCACAGTCTACCTGCCAGTGACAGCCGATGAAATAACATCCAGATTAAGGATGTCATATCAATATTAAACAAATAAAGAGAATGCTAGCCTGGCACTATCCTGCTGTAAATGGACATATCATAATGTGGTGTCATTAAGCTTTTAAATACACAGCTTGATTTGGTCTGCCCTTTGGGATTCTGCCTGCAGCTCCATGTGCTGCCACAGAAATTCAAAACTATTCTATCTATTTCGTTGTCACACACACACACACACACACACACAAGTAATTGATGTCACTTGCTTGAGAACTAATAAATAACGCTGTCCATCACACTCACACATTCTGCTGAAATAACAATGCCTTTTTTTGGGTGACACTTGACTCCATAAATCATCAGTCTTTCCTACTGATCCCTCTCAGCTCCCTGTTCTGATGTAATCCATTTAGCCAGTGGTGGAAAGAAAAAGTACATTTACTCAAGTTCTGTACAATTGTGGTATTTTTACTTAACTTGACTGTTAATACTGCTCATTCTGTATATATCTAATATTGATACTCCTTACTGTTTAATCCACATAAATGTATTCTACATTGTATTCTGTAAATTACTCTGTCTGAAGTACATGGACAGACACTGATTAAGTCTCTCGGTGGATTCTGAGGACTGTGGATTGCATGTGGAGTGGACATCTCTGTCAAACACGGACCAGAGTGATATTTTCCTCTTTCTGTGAAGGTAATTCAAAATAATGAGAGTATCTCCACTTTTCAAAAAGACCCCATCTTCAATTCCACCCCTCATCAGTCCTCCCAGCCCTTGTCCGTTATCTCATGCTTACAGCAGCCGTTGCCAGGCAACAGTTGACACAAGATTATAAATATCAGTATATAAACAATGTTCAATAGACCATGACTAGGCAATTAAATTACAACCATTTAACACCTTACGTTATCTGATGGTACGACCTAGAGACACAACTGCCCCGGAGAGTAACATTAGCAGCAGTGTGTGAACTCTGCAAACAGCTGATCCTGGACCAGAGACTGAATGAACACCGGCGACGGATAACATCGGCTGTCTGTCAACACCAAACCAAAAGGGCAGTGGTCACAGGTCATCGTCACATCCAACACCAAAGACATCTTTGAACACAGACTGGGTTTTATCATGTGACTGAAGTTCTTTACTGTAGTTCACATGATGATAACTGAACCTAATTCCATGACAACTGGCAAATAATGTCCGCAAGTAGCACAATTGTTTTGTTTTTATTCCGATTGGGAAAATGTGTGCATTTACACACACACACACACACACACACACACACACACACACACACACACACACACACACACACACACACACACACACACACACACACACCTGCAGAAATGTATATATACAGAATTTGAGAGAAACATGGAGAAAGCGTGCACTGTGCCTTCTTCGGTGTGTGTAGTGTACTTTTCTGTATGTTGTAATCTGGATCAATGTTTTACACTGTTGTTTGGCTGTAAAAAAAGTTGATCACAAAAAATAAAGAACATGAAGAAAGCGTAGAGTTTGCGTTATCCATTCTCCACCCAACAACCAATAGCACTGCATTACATGATATCAATATTATCTTAAAAAATAATACAGCCTGTTTTCATTCACTCGGTACTCAGACACATATTTAACTTAAAATAAACATTAAGTTAGGGCTGGATGATATGGAGAAAATCAAATATTATAATAAATCTAATACATTTTTGACCAAATACCTCGATATTAATACCGCAACAATATCGTAGTGTTGACCATTGGTGCTTTCACAAAATATTTACAGAATGAGATTTTTGATAAATGATCATCAGTGATGTAGCTATAACAACTAAATAGATAAAAGGCAAATAATAGAAAAGTTACAACCTAGTAAGTTCAGAAAATGATATAACTTTACTGTGATGTAGCCTTTCAAACCAGGAAAAGACAACTTATGTCATATTACAATATGACTGTATCCAAAATCTAAGAAAATATCTAGTCTCATATCCCAATATCGATATAATATTGATATATTGCCCAGCTCTACATTAAATACAATTGATTACACTACACTATTATGTTAAATAAATAAATGTTACATTTATTTCATTAGCTTCAACATTAAAATGTGCTTATATTTAAGATGTAAAAGAACAAACTATCCTTTGTCCTTTAAGCCGTTAGTCGAGCAGTGTTTTAGTTTTAAGGTCCGAGGTGTCCCAGCATTTATTGGAGCTCTGTTTACCTAAGAGAGTCTTCATCTTCGACAGTCCCGCTCTTCAAAAAAAGCTGGAAAACATGTTGCGTTACACAACTGCAAATTAAAGAGAATTTTTAATACTGGTGAGTCCCATTTTGATTTGTTTGAAAACATCCAATCATAAAACAATGTCAATTTTGTGGATTTATTTAATGTGGTGACAATAAAACACAATTATATGAAAATCTTGAGGCTCCCACTTTGGGAACCACTGCTCCAGATATCTGTTCCTGACATCCTTTATATTTATGGATGCCTATTGTATTCCTTTTAGAGACAATACATGTAGGAAGAGAAAGGTAGACAGTTGACACACCACTATGATCTAGTCAAAAGAGTGCACGTCTTGTCCCGAGTTTTCCATCCCAGCGTCTGACACACTCGCCTTGTTGGCTTCAGGTCTGGGCTTTACATATTGTGCTCACACTGGCATGCCTTTGTTTTTCTACTCCCCTAAGGTGAAGTGCTAGCACTGGTACAGGCAGTGGTAACAGGGCCGCAACCCATTGTGCAATGAAACGCATTTGCCATTAAAATCTGCGGAGACGTTTGATTTACATTATTGGCCACAAAGCTGTCAGATCGTTTACTGATGTTTGACACTGTAAGGTTTTAATTTTCTTTCTCACTTGTCCCACAACCAAAGAAGCAGTTCGTACAATGGAAATTTAACAGGGCTACTTTATATGGTGCTCAATTTAGATTTTTTTTTTTTTTTTACAGCTAGAGAAGAAAACACCACATATGGCAAGAGTATAAACAGTTATTCCCTCCAGGAGAATGCTATGCGCAGGTGAGTTGGAGGCAATTCGGATGCAATGGAGCAAGCAAGCTTATATTTCCCAAAATAATATAAAGCCAACCAATACTTGCAGCGTTTCTCAACAGCCTGCCTGCCTGTGACCCACTGCACTCCCCTCCCATGGGATATCAGAGTTTTGCTTTGGAATATATTGAACACGTAAGTACCTTTCTGAAGTCTGCATGTTCATTTATTATTGCACAGTCCTTCGGTGCCTGCAGACTTTAGGAAATTATCTGGTGATCCTCTCCTTTGCAATTTTATAGAGCTGTGGGAATATTGAGGTGTGATACTATAAATCTGAACATGTGTGAAGAAATGTTTTTGTAACAATATGTTTGTTTTTGTAGTATGTGTGTGCATGCAAGGAATAGAAAGAGACTTATTTATTGCCTTATGTTCCATTTGTTTTTTCATATGATCAATAGCTCACACTGACAATGCTAACATGCTGATGTTTAGCAGGCATTATGTTCACCATCTCAGTTTAGCATGTTTTAATGCTTACCTGCTAATTAGCACAATAAACACAAAATACAGCTGAGCTTGAAAAGTCAAGAAAAAGTAATTATGATCAGGCCATTTATATTATTGTCTGTTCCAATTTTCATGTTCATCCATCTAACAATGTTGAGATATTTCTCATGAAAAGTCAGAGAACCACCAAAGTCATTTGGCGTCATCCTCTGAGAACCATGAGTACCTGTACAGTTGTTTTGGGTTGATGTTGAGATATTTCACAAGGTAACTGAAAATGTCAACCTGATGGTGGCACTAGAGGAATAGTCAGGAAAAGTGCGAAACAAATGGGATTTATTAAGTTTGTATACAACAGAAAAACATGGTGAAAGTGTCTTTCAACCAAAATGTCAGAAAAATAACACGGATGTTTTCACACAACATGAAAAAATAAATGATCAGCCCACTGCTTTCTTTAAATTTGGATGTTTTGTTAAATTTTATAGCATTCAAAAAAAAGTTTTAAAAATGTGGGGGCAAAAAAAGAAAACCCACAAAAAATGTCAAAAGGCGCAGATAAAAAAATGACGAAAACATCAGTGGGAAAAGCAATAAAGGTTTAAAAAAACAAAACAATCAAAAGGTTTCAATTTTGACCCAGAAAACCCAAAAGTTGCACGGTCGACGAGAAGACAACACAAGGGTTAAATCTGTTGTACATGAATGAACGTCCGAACGTCCGTTACTTTCACGCCATTGCCAAATGAGTTGATACAAAGCTAATTAAAACTATCAGCTCCACAAAACTCCCTGTAGGTCTATTTCTCAGTTTGGTTTGGTTTAGAAATTGGTGTACGCCGACTTTCACGAGTAGAAACTCAAGTTCAAGAGGGGTGGGGGTGGTGCGCGATCACGGAAGGCTTGTTTCATGTGGATGCACCGACAGAATTGTTGTCATTACTTAGAATTCCTCATGGGGGAGACAGAAACTACACACTACTGCTTTAAGGACGTGAATCATCAATTTAAATAAACAAATTTCCCAGCATACATGTTAAATCGTCATTCTTACTGTAAGATACTAGTTGTTTTCTGTATAAATTGTCTTGCCACTCCTGGTTTCCATTTCTGGTAGTCACAATGACAAGCCCAATCAGGCAGAGACAGCTAAACTGGTTTCATCCTTTACAGCTGAGGTAATTAAGCTGGTACAGAAACGAGTGGCTAAGATTTCAAGCAATCAAAGACACACCTGCACACAGACAGATCAGAGACCTGGGTACTACAATCATGATGTGATGAGGAACCTGAATTACCAGCTTTCTGTGTTTGGGATACAACAGAGTATGTATTGATCTTACAGTCTCCGCTAACTCCACATTTGAAGTAAGTAGGAGTTGCTAGTGCAGCTCTCCCATATTTGAATATGGCCAGTTGTGCTGTTTTAATGGTTTCTGTCTCGCCTCCATTAGAGGCAGAATTATTGTCGTAACATCTCACCATACATTAATTTAATCTTTATAAACCATTAGCACTATTGAAAGTAAAATAAATCAAGTCCAAGACGCATCTTGGTTAGACAAAAGAAACAGAACAGTAAACCAGAGAGCAAGATCATTCATGTGATATTGCCTTTACTTTGACAATCATCATCTGTCAAAATCCATCCATCTTACATGCTGTGCTGTTGAAAATGAATGCGTTTTAAATGTGAGACCCCCCCCCCCAGGGTTGTGTGTTAAAAGACATTTACTGTGATGGGTTGCCATTATTTGTATGCATATTGTGGACCCTTTATTACTTTGACCTTGATTTTTATTGAAATATGAATTTAGTGCACTACTGTGCCCAGCGTGTAGCTTACTAGAAATTGGTCTGATTAAAATCTCTTAGCTGCTGAGAGTGAGTAATATTTGATTATCAAAGAGAAAATGTTTTTATTAAATTCACACATTTTTATTGTGACAGTCAGATGTAAAAGAACAACACTGCTCAATTTTGATTTCGACGAGTGCAGGGATGCCGAAGGCCTGCACTGTACAAAACAAAGTGAAGTAGTTCAAAATTGAAATGCTCTTCTCTGTCTGTCACAATGTTTCCTTTGTTGCCTCTGAATTACTTCATGGCTTGGCATGTCCATGGGGAACTATCAAGACGTGTTGCTCGGTTTGTCCTATTCATTTGCATTTTTCCACTGCAGAACTGCATTTAATTATCACAGAAAGAGCCCATTTACAATAATGAGAGAAAGACCAAAAGCAAGCATAAGTCCCCATTACACAGTTGCAACAAGAAAAGCAACACTTGCACTACACCCATTCATTTCCCCCTCCATATGTTCTCCTTAAAGAGAACAGTCACATATCACTCTTTTTTTAGTACGAGAAGCCTTACTTGGTCACTGTAGGGCAGAGTTGAGGATTAATGAGGGCATATAAAGAGATCAGTCCAAATTAAACGTACATTTCCAGCTCCCTTGCTTGAAACATCTTGTTTGAAGGAATAAAATAAAATCCTAAAAGCACATCTACTGTACAGCCCCAGATATCATTCCACAAAAAGGTAGGTTGGACCAAATGTAACTATCTATGACAGCAACATGGCAGAAATCACAGTCTATAAACCGGAATAAATTGTCTAGCCGTATGCTGTGTGGGTTTTTCAAGTAATCTAATAAATACCTTCAACATGACAGCATCACTGCAAGCCTAAACATTTCCTCTTCTCAGCTGAGCTATGTGACACGGGCAATTGGGTGTGTATTGTAAAAACCTCTCACAGGAAATGCAATTTAGATATGGTGTGTCCGAATCATCTGGTTACCAACAGACAACACCTGGTTCATGCAACAATTGAGGCAGCAGAGCCAATATATATAGCAAGTGTGTAATAAAATGTGTTTTACTTCTGAGTTACAAATAAATATTTACTTGAATTTAGTTTCATTTATCATGCCTAAAGATCAATAAAATTGATGAGTAAAAACAATAAAGAAGGTGCAGAAAACATATTTTGTAATTTAGATTTATGAAAGCATATTTTAATGTCCAGTCCATCCAATGGAGGTACCTCATTGATTGGTTTATTGATTTGTCCATTTACCATATTTGTGAGTAGTTTCATGAGCTTGTCGTTTAATAAAATATAATTTAAAGTTTTCGAAGAGTTGTAGTTTGCTTTGTCTCTAAGAAAATTGTATTTTTGATAGTTTTTCTTATTCAGTATTGTCATTGTTGCCTGGATTATTGACCTATATTGTTGTTAAAAATAAATCTTGAATATTTGAATACATGTATGCTTATTGTAATTTTTTATGTAAAATGCCTTATGAAAAATGTTTTCCCAAAACTAGCTATTCAGTAAAGTGCTGACAATGTATTTAGAGCAGATTGTGTGTAACTTGGTCTCACTACATATTTAGGGATCTTTTTTCTTAAAGTCTACAAATTGCAATAAAGGAAAAAAGAAAAGAAAAAAGGTACAGCCACATCTAGAAGACACCGTCAATCACTGTGGATAATATTTTTATACCAATCTGAACCGTTCAGGTGAGGAGGCAGGGATAATTGAATTATTCTCAGAACACAATGACATACAGTAACATATTTATACATACAAACATACATATATAAATATATACACACACATATACACACACACACACTATATATATATATATATATATAAATAAAATATATATAGATGTGTGTCACTCATACAAGATCCTCGAAGAGTGTCTTGTTGACAACCCATCACAATCATTTCAATAATCGGAGCGAGGTGAGATCCCTCCAGAACAGTACTGTAGTTGTGTAGACACCAGCTGAATCGATGCCATAGTGCTGCAAAACTCCTGGCAGCATGAAGGTACTTTCAAAACTTGTCTTGGACGTTTTCTTTCTTTGCATTTATCTGGACCTCTTCGCTTCATTGAATTAATATGAAGTGTATAACCTTTGGTTGAAATGTCCCCACTCAGCCTTGAATGTAAAGGACTTTGCCATCTTACTCTCCTGACACCTTACAGCGTACTGAGGCGTGAGATTCTGATGCAACGTTAGCTCTTTCCATTTCCTCAGCCAGTTTAATTCACCATGTCAAGACAAGTTGCATGCAAACGGTGCATATCTATACTATTCACATAGTATAACAGACATGCATTGTATGACTACTTTTGTTTGAGACCTTAACTGATAAAACTGCGAAAAATGAGAAAAAAGAAAAAATGATTGGTTCTACGCATGTCAAGCTTTTCTTTCTTGCATGGCACATATTAAGTTTACAATTATAACGGTGGCAGAATTAGCACTTGAAAATCATATTAATTTTTGAAAGAATGTGTCTGTGATTTCAGATAGAGGCAAAGGCGGCTTTCTTATTTTTAGCTGTCGGATGTCAATTTTTGTAACGAGCTGGCTAATTAATGTTGTATCCGTGAGCTGGTTAACTTTGTAATGTTTAAAACTGGCTCATGAAAGATAACTATGATACATGATATAATGCTAAATAACTGTGGCTAAAGCTGCATTGACCCATTAAAAAGTCAGCACCCACATCAGTTGATGATCCTTGTAAAAGACCTGGGAAAAAGCAACAGCATTGTTGTTGTATTGCAGTGTAGCGCTAGTATTTTAGGCCTAGTATTATATTATGATGAGAAAGAAAATGTAAGAACAGACTGTTTTGTTATAACATAACACTGTCAGGTTGCTTAGATTACGTGTCAGTATTTTCCTTTTTCAACATTACAAGAAACAAGGCTTTTTGGATTTAAAAATAACCACATATCCATATCCAATTCAACAGAAAACACACTTGAGTAATATCTCTGGTACCATTGGATGCAGTGTAAACCTCCCCACATTCAATACAGAGCAGGACACATCTTCTAACATTAACCTAAACTCTGTTAGCATCCAGGATTGGCAGGGGGGAAATACTGCTATGTGTTTTTTGTGTGAATAAACTGCATGACATAATTTAGTTTGTGAATGAAATGCTATCACTTGTCCTTAAAAATAATGCTTGGCTATTACTACAGGTAGTAAGGTAATCGGACAAACATGCAAACGGTTCCTAATAAAAAGCAGATAACTACCCTGTTTTGTGAATTCCTTATAGTTTTGCTGATGTTTTTGTATGTGGAGAAATTCAAAGACTTGTCATGCCTGCTTACTGTCGCTGGGCTATTGAATAATCTCTCAAAACAGGTCATTTTTATTAGTAGTAGTTGTAGAAATGTCACAATGTCATATTACAGTGTTTGTGGAAATCACAAGTGAAGCTACAATTATTTTCATTCTTGCAAAAGAAAAACATGAAATGTAAATTCAAATCTAATTAATTCAGTTTTATTTTTAAAAAGAAAATCTGTGTCTGTGTGTGTGTATGTGTGTGTGTCTTTCAGACTACGCAGAGGGTGTACTGAAAATTTCATAAAAAAATAATTTTTGCTAAAGCACAAAAAGACATTGTTATCCTCTATGTTCTTGTAATGGGTCGTAAGATGTGCCAGCCCTACAGAGTCCCACACTGAGCTGTCTAGAAATGCCTAATCACTCATGCAGAGTAAATACAAAAATATTGTTTTGTCTTTGGCAGACTTTTCAGACTATGAAAAGTTAATCATGCAACAGTAAGGTCAGTAAACATTCTTTCAGACATTATTTGTTCTTGGCAGTTAAAAGCCTCCTTTAAAAAAGATTAATAATACCACAAATCTTAAGGATTCTTTGCCTTTGTGTTTAGCCTTTGAAAACTCCTGACATTATTGGGTCGTCGCTTACAAAGAACCTGTTATCACACCTTCTTCGGTATTCACTCTGCTCGCCTAAAAAGGAGAGAATAGTGAATCCTTTACTCTGTGAGACATTAATAGCTCTGCTTCATACAGAACCTATTCATATGTGAGATTGGCTACTAAGAATGCGAGAAAGATGAATAAGGCAAAGGAGAACTATGCATGATTTGAGAATATAAAATGAGTCACTAAGAGGTTGCAACCATCACAGATCTGTTGGCCTCTGGCTGCTTTTTTTAAAGATTCTGTCAAGGAACAAAGGTGGATTGGATATCCATGCATAGATCACCATAAAAATCTAATGCACTGTGTAGCCTCGCAAGAACAGTTGCCATATTAATGAGTTAGGGTGAATATTACATTGCATTTACTGAATGCTATTTGCTGAATTAATTGAATTTGAGGTTTATGAATTAAAGAGGAGCCAATGAAATTATAATCCTCAATTCACTTGACAACTCAGGCATAAAATCCATTTTCATCTTCAAATCTCATTTCTAAGTGCAGTGCCTGATCATGTCTCTGAGCATTAGTGCAGCTGGATCTGACTGCTGATAAAATGGAGTCAAAAGACAGAAGAGGCTGGTCCACATTCATTAAGAGATGATTGCACAAACTCAGACTAACACAAACTCATATGCTGGACTGTATGCAAAAGCTCAAAACACCCCGGAAAACATATATGCAAAAATTGGAGGTCTGATTTGAATTAGACATTAACTTCATCATTCTTATGAATATAACAAGCTCCTACTCACTCTCACACTCCTCGCAATCGTCAGGCTCAATATTAGCTTGGTGCTTTCCACCCTCAAGACATCAACATAAGTCCCTCGTACACCTGCCTCTTCAAAATTGCTCCCATTCGGCCAGAGGTTCGGCTCCATCAGCACCAGGCCCTTAAAAGTTTTTCTTCCTATGGACGTTACGCACCTCAACAACCCATTCTAGTTCTCCTCCCTCATCACCTGACCGTGCACCACGCATATCGTCGCCAAGGTGCACAGAGATTGGGTAATTAAACATAATTGGCACTCGTAAATGCCACATATATCATGAATCTCCATTGTTGACATAGCCTTTTATCAGAAAAATGTGTTAGTTCATTGCAGTCCTGTGGAGCCTCCAGACAAAACTAATTCCTGTAGGTGGATACTGGTACGTAGTCTGAGCTGTCACGGTCTAATCGCCTGTATTGTTCATAGTCCTAATCACTATCTCCTCTTCGGAGGCGGACAGAGCATTTGGTGTTGTGCAGCTTCTTTATTAAATAAATTACAGTTTAAGCCCGTTTACAAGTTTACATCATAATGTCCCCTTGTTTAGTTTGAAACCTATGTGCTGGAAAGCGATGTGATTGATTTTGAGTGTCATGTTGCTTTAGTTGCAAAATGCAATAAATTATAATTTGTACAAAATCTTTTCCCTCAGTAAAGTTTGCTGTGATAGAAAACTACATTACGGTTTAATGCCAATTCTGCATGAAAATAAGCTTTTTCCTAAATGACAGCTAAACTCTTGTATAATCATGTAAAGCACATTTTGAGTAAAGTAAGCCCAAAATAATGCATATTATGATGGTTTATGGTTAACATAAATGAGCTCTAACAATCTCATTTAAATACTATATATATATATATATATATATATATATATATATATATATATATATATATATATATATATATATATATATATATATATTATGATTCAGTCAAATATAGAAAATTCAGTAATGTCAGAGACATTTCATCAAAATAACTCTGGAGGATAGGTGGCATCCTTGTTTTATCATTATGGTCTAACCAAAATAAATCAGCTGAAATGATTTCTACTCTACTTTTCTTCTCTAAGTACATTACTCATCATAAAGAAGACACAAAGTGAACTTAACTTTGTTTTTATCAAGAGAGTTTCGGTCCTCTTTAGTTCCACTACAGGGTTTT
This sequence comes from Percina caprodes, assembly GCA_013375575.1. Taxonomy (NCBI): domain Eukaryota; kingdom Metazoa; phylum Chordata; class Actinopteri; order Perciformes; family Percidae; genus Percina; species Percina caprodes. The sequence continues at coordinate 7,199,921 of JABXJD010000003.1, read as the reverse complement.
CTTTAGGATTTGTTTTTTGCAGTGGGGGCAGGTCTGTCCAAACAACAACCCCCAGCAGGATAATTCAAAAGGCAACCGCAACTACATTGTGCGTCGGCCCTGTTCCTGATATTGTGGCGGAAAAATGTTGCCATGACGGGCCTCCACTACAAATTCAACATAGAGGAAACACTGCACTAAAATGTTTTGAGTCTGCAGCTAATAATTGACAGTGAGTGTTTTTTTTAAATTTATGTTACATGTTACACATCTGCTAACCTTTTGTTGGACAGATGGGGAAGCTCAAGTGCGTAAAGCGAATGCACATCTATTTTTCAACTGGCCGATCTGGAATCCACTCTCGCTGAAACTCATTACACACAGTGGAGACTGTGACTGATAAACCTCTGCTGAGTCCATCTATTCTGCAAGCATATTCAATTAAAAAATGAATTTGTCTGAGGGACTTTAATGCGTAATGATACTGTGATATTCATGAAACATCACTGTATATGTCCTTGTCCTTTATAAATAGAAAGTGTCAAAGAATCTTTCCCCTTCATAAATTAATAATTTTTTTTATTTCTGTTGCTTGTGTAGGTGCCATGTTTGATTTGGTACAATTATGCTATAGTCACTGAGAGACCCAAGGATGACATTATGTCACTGCTGACAAGTATATTACACTGACCAAAATTATAATTGCAGCACTTGTTTTTGCCCCCATTTTTCATGAGCTGAACTCAAAGATCAAATCTGTCCAAAACTGTGTTAGTGAGCTTTTCTCCTTTGAGAAGATAATCCATCCACCTCACAGATGAGGCATATCAAGATGCTGATTAGACAGCATGATCCAGAGCATCCCAAACATGCTCAATGGGTGACATGTCTGGTGAGTATGCTGGCAATGCAAGAACTGAGATGTTTTCAGCTTCCAGGAAGTGTGTACATGTCCTTGCAACATGTGGTCGTGCATTGTCATGCTGCAACATGAGGTGATGGTCATTGATGAATGGCACAACAATAGCCCTCAGGATCTCATAACGGTATCTCTGTGCATTCAAAATGCCATCAATAAAATGCATCTGTGTTCATTGTCCATAACAAATGCCTGTCCATACCATAACCCCACCATGGATTCATCCATTCATCTGGGATTCATCCCTGACGAGAACACCTCTCTAAACTGCCAGACGCCATTGAATGTGAGCATTAGCCCACTCAAGTCGGTTACAACGACAAACTGCAGTCAGGTTGAGACCCCGATGCGCAACAAGCATGCAGATGAGCTTCCCTGAGACGGTTTCTGACAGTTTGTGCAGAAATTCTTCGGCAACGCAAACCAATTGCAACAGCTGTCCAGGTGTCTGGTCTCAGACGATCTTGGAGGTGATGATGCTGGATGTGGAGGTCCTGGGCTGGTGTGATTACACGTTGTATGCGGTTGTGAGGCCGGTTGGATGTACTGTATGTTGAAATGAACATTTAATTCATGGGCAACAACTCTGGTGGACATTCCTGCAGTCAGCATGCCTCAAAACTTGCAACATCTGTGGCATTGTGCTGTGTGATTAAAACTGCACATTTTAGAGTGACCTTTTATTGTGGCCAGCCTAAGGCACACCTGTGCAATAGTCATGATGTCTAATCAGCACCTTGATATGCCACACCTGTGAGGTGGATGGATTATCTCGGCAAAGAAGTGCTCACTGACACAGATTAGTGAGCAATCTCTAAGAGAAACAAGCCTTTTGTGTACATAGAAAAAGTCTTAGATCTTCGAGTTCAGCTCATGAAAAATGGGGGCAGAAACAAAAGTGTTGCGTTTATAATTTTATTCAGTGTATATACTGCATACACCATGTTCAGGGGGGTGATATTAATTATTTGGGTCGAATAGTCAAAAGGTCTGCTGAATAACTCAGAATCTACCAACCAGATTGTTTTATTCCACAATTTATTTTAATAAAATTGGCAAAAATGACAATAATTTATACGGTTTGATCCCCAGTGGTGAAATTACAATTTACACTGTTTTGTTAATCACTACACAGAGGCTTGAAATACACACACACACACACACACACACACACACACACACACACACACACACACACGCTCAAGACCTTTTTATGCACAAATGGAAAGATGTCAGAGTGAGTGGGCTGCCAGTGCTGGGCCAGCACTCTGAGCTGTTGGGGGGGGGGGTATGGTGCCTTGATCAAGAGCAACTGGCAGCGGTGAACTAGCGTCTCTCCAGTTACCAATCCACACTCCGTACTTTGGTCCGCAATGGGACTTGACTTGAACCAGTGGCCCTTCAGATCCCAACCCAACTCCATATGGGGGAGCTACTGCCACCCCAACAACAAAACACTATAAAAATAACTTCTATAATGCCCATGTTTGCGAACTTTTTGATGCCTTACAGGCATACAGCATATTTACATATTTTGATATTTTTGCCTTGGAAGGTTGTTTTTTTTGCTTGTGAGCCCTTTATACAAAGCAATGTCTACTGATGACAACTTGTCAGAGGGTGCATGTTTGTAAAGAGCAGCGGTGGAAGACATATTCAGCTCCTCTACTCGAGTAAAAGTACCAATACCACACTTTGAACATACTCCACTATGAGTAACATCCATGCATTAAACACCTTACCTAAGTAAAATTATGTTAAAGTAATAAATGTAGCACTACTTCAAAGTGTCAAAGTCATTCTCCAAAAAAATGCTCCCTGTCAGTGTTTTAATTTTATATATGATGTTTATTATGATGCATTTGACCGCTGTAGATGTTTAAGGTTATGCTAATTTAAAATGCTACTGCTCAGAAAAACACATCCTCCGTTTTGAACATTAGAATACAAAAAATCACCAAATTTGGGAGATACATATTTTTCACTGGACAGGAAGGGAAAATCTGAAAAGTATTGTCAGACAAATGTAGTGGAGTAAAAAAAAAAAAAAAAAAAAAGAGAAAAAGAATCACCATATTTTGACTGAGAGGTAGTACAAATTCTTTATAATTTGTACTTAAGCACAGTACCTGCAGGTACTTATAGAGGCCTGGATAGTTGAAACGGCATTCCAAGAAAAATGGGAAAATAAGATTAAATTCATAAAAATAACCCATTTTGTGGGAGAGTGTGATGCAATAATGCAGTAGTCATAGAGAAATGTTGATTTGACAATTGCACAGAGAGACTAGCAATTCATCTGGAGCTTCTCTGATTATTTTAATTTCATGCCTGTGCAATGAAATCTGACTACAAAGTCAAGGAAGGTACTGTGTGAAATGCATCACTTGTAGAATAATCTAATTATATCCAGATAAAAATGATAACCTGCCTCTTCATTATTGCTGTAGATGTTCCCTCAGCATCCCAGAACCTCCCACAGTTGTCTCAGCTGCTCCAGCAGCTCATGGGTCCAAGAGGAGATTTGGCAGCATTACAAGAGCAGGGCAGACATCCAAAATGTTCCTGAGCTTCCAGTGGCTCCTCCTCGAATCCTTTCACTTGTACGGTCCTTTCCTCCCACCTCAGCGTCACCTTCTCCCTACATTCCACCTCCTTCCGTCTCCTCTCGGAATCCACTGATCCAACCTTTTCCCTCCAGATACCGATGTCTCAACAGAAAATCAGTGCTCTTTATTTCTAATTAGAATATTGTAATGATGTCAGAGATTGCTGTGGTGCTAAGAACTTGACGGCCACCCAACATGAATTTTATGACATGGGCAAATACTTGACATGGATTGGTCACATAATGCATGCAATAAAAAGGTCTGTATCAAAGCTGAAAGGATTAATTGGGGAGTCAATCAATAAGAAAATAAATTAACTATTTTAATATTTGATTTTGCATTTTCAGCTTCAGCTGTGAACATGTGTTATTTTCTTTGCTTTGTATCAGAAGTTAAATGTCTCTGGGTCAGTTTGTCAAACCAAACAAGACGTTTGAAAATATCAGGAGCATTTTGTACTTTTCTGACACTTTTAAGACTAAACAATCCAATAATCGCCAAAAATATGAAATAATGAAAATAACGGATTAGAGCATCCCTCTTTTCGCATCCAATCCATCTTACCATCTCTGTGTATTCCCAATTTCTGGGTGTGCCGCATATAAGTGCTGGCCAACAGAAAACCCTAAATTCAGATTCAAATGGCAACTTCCAGTTTTATTGTTCGGAGGAGGATGATAATGATGATGATGATGATGATGATGATGATGATGATGCAGTTTTTGAATTAACTCGTCGGAGCTGGTTTAATTTATTGTGTTACCATTTGTTTTCAGTAAAATTCACTAGAAAGCAAAAGTTTGCACTGTTAATGGTACGGATTTCAGTTAATCTAATATGCATGGTGCTCTAAGTAGACAAATGAATGGCTCCTTTGTTAAGTCTTTCTTTTAGTAAAAGGGGTATTTTCTTGGTCTTTGTTCTCTTCAGCAAATGGGATTTTTTTTTTAGGATTTAGCTGTTCTCTAGGGAGCCAGATGATCTGAAAGCCACAGTAAGTTCACTGTCTCTTAGCTTTCAAGCTTGTGACGATATATCTGCCATGCAGGTGAACAGGACAGTAAAGAAAGATGATGTGAAGAGAGAGGAAAGATGATCTTGCTGCCCCGAACCCTCTTGCTCTTCTTTTGTCTTTTCTCGGTAGCAAGTGAGCATCTGGCAGAGCTAAGCTTTCCCGGGCTCCTCGTCCATATTTCTCTCTTTCATTCTCTGTCTTGGTTTCTGTCGGGCTCTAAAAAAAAGGCAAGCTGGCAGACAAATTCAGTCAAGCAGAACACCATGCTCAAATGTAAGACTATTTGTTTTAGTCCGGGATGTAGTCTCTCCTTTTCTGCTTCTCTGGCAATTTTGGATGGAGTGTAAACGTAATAGCAGCATCAGGGTAATGGATGAAAAGCTAAAGCAGCTCCAAGAGTTATGAAACAGTCTCAATTTAATACTGATTGTTCTATATGACCTATAAAAACAAAAGATCATCCAGAAGATTGGCTATTTCTATAAGCAGGGTGAAAAAAGCAGGGGGGGGGTTCAAAACATCATCATTCAAAACAAAACATGCCAGAATTAAATCCCCCCCATCAATACCATGGATAAAGTGCCACACGGCCAGCCATGCCAAATCACTTATTAATGAACTTCAAAATGAAAAATAATCTAAAAATGAAATGGCACAATGGAAATACTTCACCCAGGAAACGCTCTTTTCATTCCTCGATCTTTATACTAAACTTAACTAGCCATTTTGGTGCCTAAACTTTACTGTCATTGCTGCATGACGCTTACTTTTTCTAGCTAAACTCAACTCCCGTGGCCCCTGAAAGAGCCATTCTGGCGGTGCCTGTACCCGACTCAGAGTCACCTATTGGCGGCTAAACAACTGCCACTGGTAGCCTGAATCCCGGAGCTGTGTAGCAGCTAAATACCACCCCCAACTGTCACTCACATTTTATTGTTCCATGTGTTCATGTTACAGTGCTTTATTAATTTAAAATACTTCCATTTTTTGGTATAAAATATATGGTCTATTGGTGAAGTAGCATTAATCACTTTGAGGGGAGGATACATTATGTCCCCACAGGGGAGGACAATAACTCAGCAGAGGCAGGGATGTAGACCAGAAGGTGCCATGTCATTTCTCCGATGCTCCATTGGTCCGACCTCTCAATAACCCGAAAAATTCCCTTTGGTCCTACAGCCCACTAGTCCAATGTCCCTTCGTTTCAAAAAAATAAACTCTTTGTTTTGACATCCCATTGTTCTAACCATACAGCTGGGCTTTTGTGGATCCCCTTCCATAATCTAAAAATCTGAATCAACAATAACAAGTGAAATTAGTTTAAATGTTTATCTAGCCTAATCCACACAATCTCTGCAACGGTTTGCATGCAGTTTAGTGTCCCAAATATCCTGTAACGTAACCCCATTTGTTCAGGTCCCACCCCTGACCAATCGGCTATCCTAAACTACATAAAAAGCCTATATGATCGGAACAATGCGACGTCGGAGCAGAGGGTTTCTTTTTTTGCAACAAAGGGATGTTGTACCAGTGAGCTGTAGGGAATTTTTCGAGTTATTGAGAGGTTGGAACAATAGAGCCTCGATGAAATGGGCAGTGCCGGACCAGAAAAGAGTAAATCCAACTCATTGCCCCAGAAAATCGTTGTCTAAAGGTATTCTTAATTGGTCCAATTCCCAGCAAAATCAGGCCAAACAATTTACAATTTATTGTTTTCAAGGCAAGGTTTGGCAGTGAGTAGTACGTTAGCCAGTTAAAAGAAAGCAAGAGATTATCCTTTACCAAATTAGATTTTTGAAGTTATATTTTGTGGTTATTGCGGACACTGGGTCAGGATTAGCAAAAAGAAAATGAAAATATTTGACTGAAAAAAAAAAAGCTAAAAGGAGACAAAACTTAAGTCAACCTTTGTTGATCATTCAACAGGATTCAGGGATTGAACAGATACTGCATGTAATAGTTCCATTTCATTAATGCAATACATTGCAAGACGTGGATTAACATCAATATATGAATGTAAATTGCTGGCTTAATATCGTCGCATTATAGTCAAACAAAGTTAAAAATAGACACATTAAATCAAGCTGTCTGCAGACCGCTGTGTTTAAAAAAGAAAAGTATTTTTAAAATAAGTTGTGTCTCTCTTTCAATCTCTTACAGAACAAATGTATGCAATTGCCAGATCTTTACAACAAAAAAAGCAGTCATGCTGATAGAAACGCCACAGCTTTTCTTCATAGGGGCCTCAAAAATCAACACAAAATGAAAGTTCCTTATAGTTGCTTCAACCTGAGACAAATGATTTGTGCTAACTTGAAAAGCACATACTGTACATCCACAAAAACCTTACAAAGTCAAAATAACACAAATTCAGGATGAAAGGAAGCTCATTTTAAGTATTCAGATGCCCTGCCCCCTGAATCAACACCAAGTCTGATGGAAATGCTCTAGATGATTAGTGACACACATGACTCATCTGCATTTTAAAAGGAGGCACATCATCAAACAAATGTGGCCCTGTGGCAAAGAGAACAAACACGGCTGGATATGGATTCATATTCATCATGGACACTTAATCACAAACCTGATAGGACCGTCAGGTAAGTGGAGCTGTAATGTTGCACTTCAGTGATTTCAGAAAATCACTTTGATATATATGTTTCAAAGCTGAAATAGACAACTTATCTGATCAGCAGGCACCTTTTATGATAAATTATATACAAGGTAGGGTCAAAGTAATAGGACCACCCAATTGTCAACACTCAAGTCTTCCCCGAGTGACAAATGGGATTTCTATTCTAGAGTGGCTTCATTTCCTGGCAAGTCATCTGCCCTCAGGGAGCTGGATTAATTGTAGTAATTTCTTATACAACACTTTGTGCTGAGTACTTGCATTCTTTCACGTGATTATTGCTCCACTGTGATAATCAAGCAGTTAAAGGAGAACAAAAGAAAGACAGAAAATGGGTCTCAATTTGCTGATAACATTTGGTGGATGATTTTATCTGAAATAAAACACAGGTAACAGAAATATTTTAGCCAATAAAGCTTAACTTGAAACATTTGATTCTTCTATCTAGAATCTTCTCTCAGGTACTACACACTCTAATGCTTCTTTCTCGAATCAAACCATTACTTTTTGGTGCCAGTAAGACATGTCATTTGCTAAGCAAAAGCAATGTGACAGAGTTACCTCAATGTAGTGACAATTAAGCCATGGTTAAGTCACTATTCCCAATTAATCCAATTTAAAATAAGGTTGGGCATAGCAGTGCAAACCAATGGCAGGAAAGAATTAGTCAACATTGTAGTAACAAAATAGCAAAAGTTAATCATCCTAACTTAATGTAGTAAGTAACTACACAAATTTGGCTTGATAAGAAGCAGCAGTTCTGTGGAACAAATGGGATACAAATAGCTGCTTTTCTGGAGTTGATTTGCATTGATACAGAAATAGGATATCGAACGTTCTGGAAATGTGTGGCTCTGTGATACAAATATTCAAACACAGAATGTTGTTTAGGGATAATAAGAAAGATACAAATTATGATTTAGTCTAAACTAAGTAAATAAAACAGGATGATGCTGGTAGAACTGCTTTTTGGTTAAGAATATGTCTAAACATATCTTTTAACTATTCCACTGTATTTTCTGATAAATTTAATGAAATAATAAAGCTCATTTGAAATGAATGTTCTGAAATGGATGTCCTAATATACCACAAATTTTCTACATTTTTCGTTGGCTCCGAATACCATTGTCATCTGTTGTGTTCATTTATTGACAGCCTTTTACAGGAATAAAAAAGGTATGAAAATGTTTGACTAGCCCGAGCTAATTTTGCCAGCTGCCATATGTACAGTATGCCACACAATTCACCTCACATACTTGAACATGTAGAGACTGCAATTGGAACCAATCATTGTAATTTGATGTAATGACAGTGTTTTTCCTCCAATCAACAACAGTGTAATCAAGCAATTGGCAAGACGCTGAGCTCAGCAGCTTCTCATCATCGGCAGTTCTTCTGGTTTTCACTTCATTTTATTTTTTTGACACAATAATCACAGGAAAACTAAAATCGTGTGTCCCCCCCCACTGTGCCTTCTCAACTGTATTTTCCCTTCCTTTGCAGTACATTTACACAACAACGGAATAACTGGCTGGTAGTAGGCATGTTAGTTGCTGTAGGATTGAGTCGGTATATCTTCCAGTCAAGAAAGCCCATACAGGCAACTTTAATGAAGAAAAAAAAAAAGAGTTTAATTCAACACTGACGTCATATCCAACAGACAACATGTTGTGTGAGGTAGAGTCAGTTGATTTAGATGCAAATGTCTATTCAGAGTGGAGGTTAGACTTGGCACAGGCTGAGTATTCACAGCAGAAGAGCAAATGCTAACTGCACAGAGGAGGCAGGCTTCCTCCAAAATTCTCTCTCTCTCTCTCTCTCTCTCTCTGACAATTCTGCTGCTTTATCTTGCCTAGGGCTCAGAGGAGACTCAAACTGACACATTACAGCTGCTTCTCTGCACTATAGCTGCAGACAAAATAACAAACTGCCAACCAGTGAAGATGTGCAAAGGGATGCATTCTGTGTCCTTAAGGATTTATGCCCTGGTATCTTTGAAGTGTTACTGCGGTCTCTGTAATTGTCTGGCCTTTGTGGACTAATTGCTTGTCTGCTGCAGCGTGGCATATTGCAATTGCTAAAAAGAGGACTCACTTTAAAAAAAAAAAAGAGGGTGCTGTCTTCAAGAGCTGCTGGTTTGAAATACAGACATCATGGACTGTGTGGTGTTTCGGTTTGCTCAACATTCTTGAGAAATGCCAAAAAAGATTACAGTACTACATTCCTCAAAAATATGTCAACCAACAGGAAACGTGGAAACACAAACGGCATGAAATCTGACTAACTGCAACTTCTACAAATAGTACTACTAACACTGCTTTAAGTAGTACTACAGCTATTCTAAGTAGCACAACAATAGAAACGGCTACAGCACTGATACAGATTCAAGAAACAAGAGTACTATTGTGTGAAATTGTAATTGTGTCATCACTCCAATAATAATAATAATAATAATAATAATAGCAGATTTCATGTTATCCCCTTACTATAACAAAACAATCTATTATTACTACAACTCCTGCTGCCAATACTACTACTGCTTCTAAGATTACCTTTATTACTACTGCTACAATTACAGCTATATAAATAATACCACTCCTACTAGTTCCATTACTGGTGCTATTACTATGCCTGTATATACTAGCCTACTACCACTCCTGTTGCTACTTTACTGCTATTATTATGCCTGCAAATGCAAATACTACTACTACAACAACAACACCAACAACCACCACAACTATTACTCTTCCTACTCCTACCACCATCTTTATTTCACCACCTTTAATGCCACCACTATTGCTACTATGTCAATGGTAACTAGCCTTCTACAACTCATAATCATAATATTCAATTATATTATTATTTATTTGTTACACAAAATTAGCGTGCAAGTAAAATGGCACAAAACGTGCACACCCTCAACAATCATACCTGCACTGCTGCCTGCATTAGCCCTTATAGCTTGTTGTGGCCAACTCAGCAAAATGACAAGGGCTTGATTGGACCATGTCACATTATTTTCAACACTGTCAGACGCAGAGTGTCGACACAACGGTGTGTGACTTTTGTGATAAGGTTGCCATGACATTTTCCAGATGGTGGGTGAAAAATGTCGGAAACAAAAGGCTGGTTTAATGGATTCCATCCTTTGCTGCGGGTTTGACGCTGTCTTATCGACGGACTAATTCCCTGAAGGAATAGGAAGTGCCAGGGGAGGAGACTAATGGAACAAACGGTGAGTTGTATTCCCCAGACACCCTATCTGAGTCTAAACCCGCCTGCTGATGTGCTGCAGTGCTGCCCAGCTCTCTATCTTTTGTTTTGCATCACTTAAGACCTTTGGGCTGGGTTAAAAAGGTCAAATCCACATGAGATTTCTCTTTATGATGTTTTTGAAAAAAAGCTGAATTATTCTCTCCACCTTGAACATTTGGGAAAGAGAAAGATAAGGCATTTCTGCTGTTGGGAAAAGTACAGAATTGCAGCATGTAGAGCCGGACTGACAATGACACACAACAATGATTACTCTTTGGGTGCTCAGACTCCTGGTGAGATTGGATCCACAGTGACAACACAGCAGTATAAATAACTCCAGCAGTGGATTAGATGAGGGAACTCATAACAGGCTGCTCATACCATTTAGACTAAAGCAAATAAACACAGGCAGCAAGTGACATGTCCAACAGCTACCGCACCGTTGACATACAGGACTCCTGAGACAACATGCTGAACTCTCTGCATGGGTAAGACAAAAGGACATATTTCTTCCTCCTCCAATCTGCACATTTATTCTCAGATCCAGTATGTCTTGAAGTTAAGATCACACTTATGAACAGAAGATTTAAAGACTAGCTAGTGCTGTCCAACAACAGTGAGACAATTTGGCAGTTTTAGCATGACACAACAGGGTGTGCTGTTCATTTGTGAAATGAGCAGCGTTGCAGTTGTAATCAAGGCTCCCCAACAAAACCCAATCTAGACCTAGTCATAAAACAACCAGGGATGACAACAGCACCATCAAAACCAAGGTCACCAAGAAAATTCCCAAACCATGATCCTACTTACGTTTGATTCACCAAAAGAGACAAATGATGAATCTAAGTACAATGTTCACTCCTTGCTGAATTATATAGTAATTCAAATCCATGGTTACAGTTAGGGCTGCTCGATAATGGAAAGAAATAATAATCACGATTATTTAACACTTTCTCATTAACCTTTGGATACAATGGATAGTGTCCAGTGTATAATGTTAGTGTCCTTTATCTCACAGAAAGAGTCTCAGAGGGGCCGCAGGGTTAGTTAACATTAACTGTCCCTAGACAACGGAGTTGGTTTTGCTTCTGCCATCTTTACTCGCGCTGAGTTTTTAAATCCCAGTGGATGATATGCACACAACTTGCCTCCCTGACTGTATAGGCTGAGAGAGTTTATGGCTTCAGGAGAGGGGGGCAGATGTGTGCATGCCCTCCAGAACACAAGATGAAATAAGAGTCTTCTTGGAAAACAAAACATGGCAAAATAATCGTTTTTTTTTCTCGATTATACTATTTTGGTGATTGTTGGGAGGCAAAATTTAAATTCAATTAAGCCCTAGTTACAGTGTGCTGGAACCGAGTTGAAAAGTTTTATAAATTCACAAAGTATTATTTCAAAGTTGTTTAACTCATCGGAAGGTCAGAAATTAAGATGAACTCAATTACTTTACACAATCTCATGGGGATATGCCCTTTGTGTGTGATTATATATATAAACAATGTGTGATAGGATGAAAAGTGAAACCTGCTGGAAGATAATGTGTCAACACGGTGAGGCTGATGAGGATGACTTTGTGTGGAGATAAAGATGTCCTGCATGACACCGCGGGGTGCAGAGACATCAAAGCGCTGAGGATCAGGTAATCTCAATCAATAGCTTTTCTGAGTGAGAAATGTGCCAGGGAGAGAGACGGACACATATAGAGCCGGAGAGTGAGAGATTCAACATGAAGAGGTTTAAAATGTGTTTTAAGTGCATTTATGTATGTTGACGACTGAACAATTTGTTGCCTACATTTCTAAATGACTAGTATGAATGCATCTTTGCTAAAACACACGTTTAAGATCAACAAACCTAGAAAAATGCAGCATTTGGTGGATATAGGATTAAGTTGCTGGTGTGAAAAGACAAACTGTATATGAAAGTCTGTCTCTCAATTCTTAAAAACAGTTTAAAGGCTCAGTTATTTGCTAAAATGTCTGCACTGTAGCTTTTACCATGAAATATGTGCTAGTTGTAACTGAAACAAAAGTAAACTGAATTTGATGGAGACCATTTTCAGCTTTGATAAGGATTGATAATCACTTTTTTTCCTTTATATATCTTTATTTTCTGTTCAACTTCTGTTTCTCAACTGTTACAAATTGTTTCGACGCAGAGGGAGAACGTTTTAATGTATGGGCGTCACCTTTGATGAGATTGATGGGTCATTAATACCTACAGTAGTTATCTAGTGGTGCTCGATGGTGGACAGTAAGGAACGGCCACTGCCTTTCACTACAAACATTTCAAGCAGCTTTTTCCAAATGACAATAATAAAGAATATTTAGATTCTGTATACTTTTCATCTAGGACTTGATTTAGTTCCAAGGCAAAGCCAACAAATATACAATATAGTACAAGATGCTTCTATTGGTGACGTTTTCTGGAACTTAGCAGCAGGTGAGTTCTTCCAAATTAATTGTGAATCGCCAGCGATACTGTACTTGTTTCTGTTAAATTAACTGGACAACTCGAGCACCATGGACATTTTACGGCTTTGGATTTAGGTAAAATTGTAGAGTGAAGCGCCACAAAATTAACGTGTCCATCTCCAATTTCCTTCCACACAATGAACACATATTGCATAACGCAGGAGGCAGGCTGTGGTATTGACTTAACTGAGATGTTGCTGCATTTTCAATTCAATTTTATTTATATTTCTTAGATATTTCTCTCCTTTTTTAGATTTCTACTTTTGTGCAACAGGCCCCAGGTCTAGACTGTACTCTGTTATGTTATTTACAGAAACCCACCAATTGCCACCAAGAGCAAGCACTAAGCGACACAGGCAAGGAAAAACTTCCTTTTAAAAGGCAGAAACCTTGAGCAGAACCATGACTCAGGATGGGCGGTATGCACATTCATGGTAAATAAACATTAACCATCTTGTGATTCAGAGCAGGAGGACATTTTTTCATATGTTCTGGTCGCAGTATATTGCAACCATTTTGAAGTTCTGTGATCAATATAATATCTTTGTGTCCTCAGTTTGATATTCTAATATTATCTCACCTGTATATACAAGGCAGAACTAAAATACTTGGAATTAGTTAAAAAAGAAATATATTACATGTTATATAAAACACTAAATTAGAAATCTTAATATCCACCTACACAATACATGACTGGCTAAATGAAATTAAGTAAAATTCCTCTTGACAAAAGTTATAACATCAGAAGTAAAAAAAAATAAAAAAAAGGAGAAAGTTGTCTTCTACAGTCAGGCCAGTACAGTCACTGACACCTGATCTGTGCTGTAAATAAAGTATGTTGGTATACCTATATGATCTATGTGTGAATGAAAACAAAAGTCTGAATGTTTTCCTTTTTCTTTGTGTTGAATGTTATTGTATTATGTTGTGATTAGACTTAATAATTTGATTGACAAACATTTAACCACCAACTATTTTAATACTTTGATAACTGTCATTTTTTTTAAATTCAAAAATGCTGACATATTAGCTGGTTCCAGCATTTCAAAATGTGAGAACTTGTAAAGTCCTTTTCTTTGCTATATATAGTGAACTGAATATTTTTTGGGTTTCTGTTCAGACAAAACCTGCACTTTAAAAGACATCTCCTGGGGCCATAGGCAATTATAATGAAGCTAAATGCTCAATATAATGCTGTAGTTAATGTTTAGCTACCTGTTCAGGAGTAAATAAGCCAACTCTGAATCCTTTTGGGCTCTAAGCTGTCTCCATCCATTATGCATCTCCAATATTTACCCGGGGTTTCTAACGTCGCTGGTCACAGTGACATTAGAAACCTGCCATTTTTTAGGTAGGGTAGAATCTCTCTCTATTGATTATGTTCATTTTTTTGCTATTTTCATGGCTGTACTGACTTTGCAGTTGCAGCACGCTGGGTTAACATTGTTACAGGTACTGGATATCTGTCAACCCGGCCTGGCTGTTGATAACAACACTCAGACAAAAACACCAACAGAGATTCTGTCAAGGAACGGAAGAGATAATACTGGCATTAGCATTGTTGTCAGAAAAGATAGAATTTCAACTTGGCGTGTTTCCTTAATATCTGATGATGCTTTGGGGTAATTTTTGGATTTATTACAGTAAATATATTACATATTGGACCTTTAATGCTCCTTAGGTACAAATATACAGTTCTGTCGCCATAACAGCTGTAATCCAAACAACTATACAGCATCGTGATTACGATGGGCTGTCACACAACAGCAGCAGACCCCCTAAGCTTGGCAGTGTCAGGTCGATGCTCTATTGAGCTACACATGTGATAAAACCCTTAATCCTGGCAGTGTTAGTGCATCGCTCTGCCCACTGATCTTCAAAAAACATGGGATACCCGGTCCTGGAAGCACTGAAACGTCTCAGTAAGCAGGATGAGATGTAGCAGAAAGTCACGAGACAAGGTCCAAGGACAATAACAAAATAAAATATAATGCAAAACATCCCTGTACCAAACCCAAGATCGAAATTTCCCTGGGTGAGCCGAGACTAGGTGCCCTTGTGGTTTAAAGATACTGTGCTGTAATTAAAAAGTCACAAGTTAAATCCCATTAGCAGCACACATCCATCGACAGCCACTTGTCCTGTTAAAATGTCTTTACTACTAGTTTGTTACATTTTGCATGCACAGAGCACCCTGGCTATCGACCAAATACTCTGATTAAGGTCTAATGTGGATTAAGCTATTTAGAAACAACGTATCCCTGATTGAGTATCCCAGAATAGTTTAACATAATATTGCCTAAGCTTGTCACCTATTCCCATTATATCTGACTAAGTAGATGGCTTTCAATAACAAAAGAAATAATTATCCTATGAGTAATTTGTGCAATTTTCCTAAAACAAACAATAAATAGGTGTGTTAATGCAGATTCTGAAATAAACCCTCTAACAAATGTAGGGACATTTGCCTTTGGTGGATAATTCATTAAGGGTCATCCACCATGCTCTGTAGCGTTGAGAGATAATTACATTTAATACCATGGTGATACACAGTCTTTAGCCTACTGCTTTTGTACCTGCTGAAAATGTAGGACCATTTCAAAGCACAACAACACTTGTCAAACAGGCAAATAAATTGGCTGTTACTCTCTTCCTCTGCACAGAACCTGTGTCTTATCTCTGGCATTTTTTGTGTATAATTGTTTTGGCTGATCCATGATTTTGTTCTCGGCAGTTATTTATTATTAAGTTCACCAGGCGCCCCAGAAGCAGAGCCAGAATGTGCATTTTTGGAAATGGTAATAGGCATTATTTCTGATATTGGTGTCAATAATGTTAAATGTTTTGAGTTGTTGCTGCTTGAGTATGAGCTTGCCTAACTTATGCTATCTCATCAGGGTGTTGTGGGTTGGGTTTGTAGTTGGGATTACTGTGTCTATTTGTTCTACTTCCTGTTTTATTTTGATAGTTTAGTTTCCGGTCTTGTTTTGTCTTGTCTAGCTTCGCTTTGTTTGTCTGATTGTCCAGCTCTAATGTAATTCACCTGATGTCTCAATTACCTCATTACCTCTTGTATTTAAACCCAGTGTTTCCTTTGTCTGTTGTTGGATCATTCCAGTTTGTTGTCCCGGCTGTGCGCCTAGTCTACCTGTTTGCCTAAGGATCTCCAGTTGGCACTGCCTGTCCTCCTGTCTTTTGTTCCTGTGATTTCCCCGTGAGTTTTCTCTGGTTTGTTTTTCCCCCCGGTTTGGATATTTGCCTTCCCCTGTGCCTGTTTTTGGTTGTGGACTTTTTGGATTTTGCCTGTTGTTTTTGTTGGACTTGTCAATAAAGCCTTTTCTGAAGCTCCCTCCTGCCTACTACTCTGCATTTGGGTCCTCCTTCCGCTACCCCCCACAACACAGGGTTTGGTATTTGGTTGAAGTATAATTACAATATAACTAAAATGTTGAGTTTTCTTGCTGTTAAAAGGCTGCATAAGAGTAAAGTGATAACATTTTGTAACTTTTGACATCTACCTGAGTGTCGAAATGACCATTAAATCATCTATGTAGAGGAATATGGACAAAATATAAAACTGTATTATGGCTCAGTGTTATAAATACCCTATGATGCAGCTAATGATAGTTTACATTTTTAACTGATTTATTGTTTAATTTTTCAATTAATGGATCTATATAGTCTAAAATTTTCCCAGAACACAAGTTGGCATCTTTAAATTGCTTAATAGGTGTGACACAAATTTAAAAAAAGTTTAGTTATAAAAAAAAAAGTATTTAAGAAACTGGAACTACAAATCTTAGGCATTTCTGCTTTAATATTCATCATTAGAAAATCCATTGATTATCAATTTCTGTCAACTGGCATTGACTGATTATTCTACTCTCACATTTCTGGCTCACATGTTGCACATTTCCTTTGCCAAACCACAGGAATATTCTTCACTTTGATATCTGACCACTACCTATACATTTATGTGATGAATTGGCTGTCTGAGCTGTCAGTGGCCATGCTGCCGCTCCACTCATTCTGTTTGTCTTATTTGTCACACCAGAATACAAGTGTAGCCTGTCCGGCCATAACCTCAGCAAGTATTTTTTTTTTCACATGGATTTGTTTCACAAAGCTGATTAAAATGCATAACATTCAGCGTAGACATGTCGTTAACCATTTCAGGAACAATTCAATATCGCTGACAGTGACTGAAACGGAACAACTTTTTGCAGCCAGATTTCAGACCGTTATGCAATCATGTAACCTTCATCGACCTACAGGGTCATAAATGAAGTCTATGCCTTCAAGAATCTATAGCTACAACTCTATTTAGTTGAAGTAAGCTTGATACATATTTCAAAAATAATATTCATATATTAATTGAAATAGGCTGGTAAAAAACATTCACCGAATGACTTAGATCATGTGTAAACTACACTCTCTATGGAGTAATGTTTTTACAACTGAGTCCCTACTTTGTTTGTATTGTCCAGATGCATGAGGATGCACATGCATGCACGCAAGCACACGGATGACATGATTGACATGTTGTAGGTAGTCTCACGCTATTCCTCTAATCAACCACTGGTGGCAGTAATGAACCAAGAACTGTAGCAATTCACTAACAAAAAGGTATGGAAGAAGAAGACTGCAAGCTCGTAAACATGGCTGTAAACGATGCAGGATTTAAAATACTAACAAACCGGCTTTGCAATAGTTTTAAGGAAAGGAAATGCATTCAGCATCGTTTGTTGGACAACGAGGCATTTTGGGGAACAGGTTCAACTGTTTTAGGGGTTAACACCTCTAACCTTAGTGCTCTGTTACTGTATGTTATTTATCAAGGATTTCCCCCAAGCAGTTACCCGGAAATTCTCGCGAGAACACAATTTGAATTTGCTCAGCGAGTCACTCTGGCATTCAGTAATGATGCTCATTAACTATGCCCTTGTAGCCGAGCTGCACCAATCACATCGATGTATCCGATATAGGCGCGCCAGAGGCGAGCTAAACAGATGACAGCAATTTTCAAATGCATGCTTGGTGCCAAAACTTTGCTGGACAATAAATAGTCCCGGAAATTATTGCGATAATATTGTCGTGGACTCTCAATCTCTGTTAACAAAAAATGCATTTGAATAAAAACCAAACAACCAAAAATAATAAAATGGAAATTAAAACCACACACACAAAACAATGAAATTGATGTAAACAAAATTGCACTTCAAAATATATTAAACATTAAGTTCAGACATAAAGAGTGCCAAAGAGATGAAGCAGATGCCTCAACAGGCCATATGCAAAATTTTTACAAAGAATTTCTCCAGCATAAAGCTTTGCTCAAATAAAGCGAAAGTGAATTGCAGTGTTTGTCCACAGCAGGGTGTGCACCAAGGACGAGAGAGAGAATTTGTCTAAATTCCGGCTTTTCAACGATGAAGCGAACTACAATGTCTGAGAGTGCTCACCATTTTGCACTATCCTGTTTGTACTTTGTTTGTTGACTAAACTCCCAATGACTGTGTACTGTAGGGAAGACAAAGACGGCCCATCTGACGGAAAACTGCCCCAGATGATTGTACCATGATTGTACCAGATGTGTTTTAGGTGCTTATGCCTGTTTGTTTAGTTGTTACTGTTTTACAACTAATGCGTCATACTGGCTCGCTCAGGTTTGAATCCAAAGTGCTCCCACACTGCAGCGGTCGATTTTGGATTTAAAAACAATTCCAACTTTTTTCCCATTCCTGCAACTCTCAACTAGAGTTTTCTCCTCACGCGGCTTTTTGCTGCACTCTGTGGTAGGCCACGCCAGGAGTCCCGACTCCCCACACAGAGATCACGCCGCTGACAAGTGACTAGAGGGCTCACTCCTCGTTACGCTAAGGAAACAAGAGTGGTCATCCAGTATTACTGGGAGGGAGGGAGGAGGGAGGGGGGACATAAAAGCAAACATGCAAATCACATGATAAATAAAAATTAGGTTGACTATTGCGACAGGCCTACTGACAGCTATCTAGATTAGATAGTATTTGTATTTTCAGAGAGCTAAATACTTTTTTGCCATCAGTGATGAGATGACGAATTTAACCGTCTGCATAGCAACTCAGAATTATGTCAACAGCAGCAGTAAAATAAAGCCTTTTAGTCAATAGGCCTTTAAGAAACAAGCAATCAACTTTAATTTAACTTGTGTAGAAGTGGCAAATCTATTGATTGGCTTTCATTCTCAAATGACTTTTCCTGTATATTTGATTGTTCCAAAACTGGACAAAGCCAATATCAACCTTAAGAAATAACTAATAAATTAATCCTGTGTTTCATGCTGTTTGGAGGTAAATGCACTTAATAATTATTTACGGAATTAAACGGCAGGAAATGCTATACAGAAAACATCTTCACATATCTCAATCTCACTGACTCCTTAGATAGTCCCTAAAGTGCAGTTTATACTACATTGATTCACTAATGTACCAGTAAGAGGTCAGTAACACTGATTAAATGTACTGTATCACTGTAGTATAGGAAGTTGTATATACATATTGAGCCTGTGTTGAATGCTTTATTTTTTAACACAATGGGGATCGTGTAGATTAAAACCCAAGTAGTGTGATAAAAAAAATTAAAAAAATTGAGAACAGCAATAACAATGGCTGTTGGGAATGAGCAACAATGGAGGCTGAGGGAACGCAAAGATTAGGAAGACATTTGATCGGTTATAAAACTGAAGATCTCCAAGACATCGAAACGAACTGCCTAATATTTCAGACTAACCACAGATGGGTGCACAATGGGATTATTAAATAATTTGGCCAGCAAGCATTTACACATTGCAGAGCCTAAAGCCATTACAGCACTTTGTTTTCCCAGCAACTGTAACCTTTCAGTTCATACAAGCAGTGAAAGCCGAAAGCATAGCAGAAAATATGCCGTGGTCATTAGGGTGTATGATGACATCAACAAAAACTAACTAAAAGTAAACTGTTAAAAGTTTAACACAACGTGTTCCCTGTGAGTATAGGGGTACTTTCACACTCTGATCCCTCAATGACCTCATCAACCTGCCCCAACCCCCATCATTCATCAATGTAGGCATTAAACCTAATGTCCTCTGCAGAGCTGCTTCATGATTTAATGGCCAGCACTTCTCACAGAGATCTTGGTTAAAGGTATATTGTTTACAGATGAAGAAAAAGACTGTCGGGGTAATGAATTATCAAACTATTTACTACCCGTACTTTTGTGTTTGGAATACTATGTAATACTCATTTATGCATACCACCGCAGTGATATTGATATGAGGCTAAAATGGGCTTGCATATTGTTGTGGCAAGTTCCTGCTGATGTGAAGATAAAATAAACATGAATTGAAATACAAATGATGAGCTCCATAACCATATGTTTACAGAAGAAAACGTGTCAAATCTATAGGAAGAAAGAGCAAATTAACCTGAAGCCACAGTGAAATCTGTCCAGATATATATCTGCATACACTATGTGACTTAATGAGGAAAAACACCATAAGCATGGCAAGAAACACACCAATAAATTACTCAACCACCAGTGACTATTACCATGGAAATCTGATCTGATTGAAGGATTTATAGATAACAACGTTATACAACCCTTTCCACTGCAGTAGTATTGCGGTCTACATAAACCACATAAAGATGTGGTAATGTGTGTGAAGGCACTTGGAAATCAAATTAGTCCTGCGATGCAATTTTGCAGTGTGGAATTTCTCTCCCAGAGATGTGACATGTAAATTAGATTTCTGCATCTCAATGAGATGAGAGTGCAGTTTGGTCCTAATGACGCTGTAATACTTAAGGTTACTAACCAGCTTTTAGGCCGGAGGGAAAGTGCAAAAGTCTGAATACACTTCGGAGAAAAGTCTAGTCACTAGTCTATTAGTCACTGATTATATCATTATCTTTTTGATGAGACAGACAGGTACGAGAGGATACATTTGTCTGCTGAACAGTCCAGAGTTTGAGATTTAGCCCATGAGGGCCACTGTCAGTGTTTTATTTGTTAGATTTTATATTCAGTTTAGTTGACAGCAAGATCCTTCTCCCTCCTCTCACAGGAGGCATAGTGATTGTTGAAACATTGTTTTATGTCATTACAAAAAATGTCAAAAAAAAGAGTTTGGGACTAATATAATGTTCAATTCTCTGAAAACGACATTGGTGATGTTTGACTATTTTGCCTGATGAGAAACCTCACCTTTGTGTTGATGAACAGCCAGTGGAGAAATAAACACATGGAGGACACCTTCTGACAAAGTGTGCCATGGTTTGTATTCATGTTGTCCTCGGGTCAAATTTGACCTGTTTTCAGTTTTTTTCATCACATAAAATGGGCCATTAGAAATATCAAATAATTTTGGAAAAAACATTAAAAACAAAGGACCTGCAATGTTGAAAAAGTGACAAAAATGTCAGAAAATGGTTGAAAGGAAGACAACACAAGGGTTAACAAAAGGAATGGATGTCATGGTTCCCAAACCACAGTCTTTCCCTCCATAACTGTGGCAGGAAGAGATAGGTGATTGGTTTGTGACCCATAGGTGTGCAGTGGACACATCATCTTCATGCAGCATTCTTATTTTAAAAACAGAAACCTAAGCTCATGTAAATGTTTTGAGCAATGAGTAGAGTTATCTTTTAGCGGGGTAAATGTGATCATGGTCTCTTTTTTCAACAGCAGTTGATTTCAAAGCCATCTGTTGTCAAAGGCATTATTACTTTGTAATTGCCACTATCTAAAGTAAAAAACTCTTGCACACAGGCAGGGACATTAGAATGATTCTTCCTCTCTTGGCGTGTGATCCACAAAAACTGTATTCAAAGACAAGTATTGAGTCCCCTGCGTACATCACTCAGCATGTTTTAACAGATAGCCAAACAGATGGACTAAGCACTGCAAAGATTAAATAAAGCGCCCCGACATTACAGTTCAGTTCAGTTGTATTTACTCGGGGTTCTTGGTCAACATGTTGATTAAAATGGAAAACATTTTGCAAAGACTTATAGTGTACACAATTCAATTTTCTGAAAGTTCTTGCCTAACCACAATCTTTGTTTTTTACTGGAGTACTCTGTATTACAGAAGTTTTCTCAAGCACAACCTTATCATGTAAGTTTTGATTCAAAGGTCCTCTAATGCCCCAGTGTGTAACGTTTGTAGTTCATTATCAAAATCTGTGTTGCCCGTCCACAAACTTGTCCTTTTTTTATAAATATTGACCACCACCATCAATTTCATGTGTTCCTATTGGCTTGAAATTTTACATTTGTGCTTGCATGAACTGGGGTAGACTCTCCATAGTCATGCGCCATCTTGAAATACGTCAGCCGGTAAGGGACACACAGGCTTTACTGCTCGGCCTTTCGCGTTTTCGACTCACAACTGCTGCTGATGGATACCGTTGCTTCCCGGCCCCCGGCAGATGCAGGAGGGGGAAAAAACAGAGATCCGCTGCAGATAAGACCCACAACACAGCTCAGTATGAAGGGAGCAAAACACCAGAAAAGAACTTTAAACTGCGTGAAATCAAACTTGTCGCACTTGTACGTAGTAAGCACGTCTGTATACTCACTGTGACACGTCTGCCATGTCCCTTCACCGTCCCTGCCAGATGTGTGTGAGTGCAAATTACAGGTTAACTGTAACACAGGAGGAGAAGACGGTCCGAGGCTGGATCTCAAGGTGTATGACTTTCATAGACTTTAATTATTGCATGCTCAGCATTACTGTTTGAGTGCAAGAGGGGTGCAAGGGCTTACAATGCTGAATGGGAAACCACAGGGCAAGCAGCTGTGCAGCGCTTGCAGGTGAGATTATGTTTTGGCTTTCCTTTTCATTTCTATTTTTTCTTTTTTTTTTTTTTTTAAATTAATGATACAATCCTACAAATTTTGAATTATTTCCTTAAAGTAGGGATTAATATGGATTTTTTTTAGTACCGATACCGACCGATTTTTTCTCCCCCATCAGCCTTAGCCAATGACCGATACCGATTGCCGACATTCTTGACCCAATATTTGGAGCTGATACTGCTTTTGCTCCCTCATTTTACATCATAAAAATGGCACAATGATGATAACAAATGTTACAAGTCTCAATTTAAAAAAGGAATATTTATTGAATAAAACAATATTTAACAAATTCTAAAAACAGGTGAGGTAGAACAAGTAAGAATTACAAGTAGATAAACAAGATTTGAAGTATTTTTCGTCCTTCCTTTTTCAGTTGTTGTGGGGAGCCTTACCTGAAGTAGAATGCATAAAAAGCTTCCACACTGGATTTGTTTTCAGAGTGTGCCCTGCCATTTCTTTAAAAAGAGAAAACAAAAACACAGATCAGTGTCACTTCTGCAATCATCTTACATTGATATCACCCAAATTATGTGTGCAATGTGCATCATACAGATGGGTGCACTGCACATGGTTAACTGTGCAAGGGTAAAAGGCTTTCATCAACATCTACAACACAGCCTTGATGATGCGTTGCTGCTGACATATAAGACCGATATAAATCAGGTCATCACAAAATGCCCTTTGTCAACACATTTAAATAATTTAAGAAAACAATAATCCTGAAAAGTAGCTATTGAAATAAAGTGCTTGATTTATAATTTAAGACTGCCATGGTTTAAATGTTTCTACATAAAATTAAATGAGCATGTCTAAGGCTAATATGCAAAGACAACATAGTAGTAGGTCTAAATGAAAATGTAAAAGAAGCTGCCAGATTTGTCAACCACAGAACATAAATCAGCAGAGGAAAACATGATGTCAGATGCACATTAAGCAACAAATTGTTCAAGTTTCTGTTCTAAACTGCATCAACGTTAAAAAGGTATAAATATTCAACCACGTATAAAACGTATGTCTCAAAGTTTTAAAAGCTCTTTCAGGTGGTGCAGCACTCTCATATCACTCTGATGTGTGTGTCCCACTGAGTGAGACACACACACACACACACACACACACACACACACACACACACACACACACACACACACACACTTTTTGATAGCTGACACTGACTGGAAACCTCAACCACCATTGAACTGGATTGATAATGACACGTCAGCAAACGGCTCTAAACACAAGTAGGCCTAAGGCATACACGGTGACGGTGCACTTATGTCTGGTACATGATAAATGTACTCTGATGCGCTCTGATATCACTGCGATGGCAACTCCGCCCCAAGTAGGGAGAGAGGGAGAGACACACCACACACGTCTAAACCTCAGCCAGGTGGTCGCTGAATAAAACTCCCACAAATACCACACATGGAACGTCGGCATTACTGAATCCAATGACCAATGTTCATAACAGATATGGACAGCCTACAACTCAGCTATTTGCCACTCCCTAAATACAATGGCAAGCAGTTTTATAGAGGAGGCATTCAGCGTTCACATTTTCCATTTGGCCCCACAAACGTGCTTAGCTATAGTTGCAAGCACATAACAGAGCAACGCGTTTCCGCTTTCAAAGTGTATGGCAAAATTTCAGCTAAGTCAAACTGTTAAGAGATGCTTTGAAAGTTTAAAACGTACCATTGTCATGAAGAGCAGACTTCTAGCACTAGCATTCTAATTTATATTCCTACAAAACATGTAGAATCAATGCAGAAAGTAATGTGACATTCATATTGTAAAGACAGAATGAATAGTGTGGATGTCAAACAGGGATATGCTTTGTTTTACTCCTGTGAAGAGTAATACATACCAGCACATAGTTACATGCACTGAACATCATTTGGATTATGTGATATTATCAGAAGAAAACATTCTAATGTTGATTTCAGCGATAGTTTCCCAGTTCGGCTGCCTACAGCGATGTAGTCACTTTGAGAAGTAATTCTCAAAAACCCTTCAATCCACTCCAAAACTCCACGGCTTTGTCGCAGTCCCCACTTAATTCAACCACATTGCAGGAAAAGGAGCAGAGCAGCAGACCGTAAAGCTCTTAGGGAGTGATGTAAGGAACAAGAAAATATGAATGGCTAGTATGGAAAAGGGAGAATTGAAACGTCGAAAATGAAAGCCTCTCTGATGTAGTCTAGAAGTCTGGTGGTGCTTTTGAGAGTCATGATTGGCATAGAGGTGTTTGGAGACGAGCTTCCAAAGGCATGTTACTGGGTGAGGGGTGTGTGTGTGTGTGTGTGTGTGTTGCAGCATAGTGCCCAAAATAAAGACTTCAGTACCAACCTGTCCGAGAAAAAAACAAAAGAGGGGGGATGTACTGAAGCACAATTTATAACCACGTTGCTTTGATGTGTCACAAATGGGAGTTTGTGGGTTGAAACCAGAGAGACTCGCACAATAGCTTTGTGTGTTGTTCTGCCAGCACTTCCTAAAAATCAATGACATTATATATTGATGAGTCAATGCATTCAGCAAAATAGGAGACATAATAACTCCTGAAACAGGGACAAACTTGTTTTCCCTGCGGAGAGCAAAGATGAATCCATCTAATAATTTCAGAGAATTGATAAAAAAGGACTCTTTATTTATTCATTTATTGCTTTTGCATCATTTAATTGATGGATGCAGCGGCCTCTTAATACCATCTAATCAACTTTACTCAGACCGCTCAGTGCCACAATGGATATTTGCTGAGCTATACCGGGAATACTCTGCTACACAGTTGTACACTTTCTGCAAGAGGATGTGGTTTTCTTCCCCACTTTTTCTTCACTGTTTTAATGGAGCGTGTAATTCTGAAGCAGTTGTTCTAAGATATACAGAGATAAGACATTAATCATATACTGGCACACAATACAGTAATTTCATTATTTAATGATTTGCATTGAAAATATCATTAAATTTAGATTAGGGAGGAAACCAAGTGTGGGTACCACACAATTATTATGAATGCTCATATATTCTCCTAAACTAACCTTTTTAAATCATGTACGTCCCAAACATTAGAGGGCAATACCGTGTACTATTTGGAGTCACAAATCCCACCTAAAACTAGAAAATGTTGTTTTAAAGAGGAAGATGAGAGTAACCAAAAGTTAAAATGACTAACCTAAGATAATCTGAAGGAACAGATGGTGTGAATTACAGCCACTGCAATGGGAGATTTGATAGAAAACTACAGTGCCCAGCTTTTTAAAAAGGAAATGATTTAGCCTTTTTTTAAAATTTTTTTGAGAATTTACCTCAGCAGTTTGACTCCCCCCGGGGGACCTTTGTTGCATGTTATACTGCTTTCTCTCACTCCCATGTTTACCGTCTCTCTACACTGTCAAATAAAAAGGCAAACTATTGTGACTATTTGTGACACATCTTCAGTGAATGAAGGGACTTGGGCAATAGAGCCAGCGACAGGTCTTGAGTGGTTTTTGGCCCGTTTTTTATGGAATATATGGAATTACCGTATATACAGTACTGAGAAAAAGTCTTAGGCAGGTGTGAAAAAATGCTGTAAACTAAGAATGCTTTCAAAATGTAAATATGATTGTTTATTTTTGAAATGAGCAAAAAAAAAAAAAAATCTAAATCACATCAATATTGGGCATTACTACCCTTTGTAATGATATGCAATATGAGTGAGAAGTAAGAATTGCAATAGTGGATGGCTGCTAGCTGGCTGGGGGCTGACTGTGGATGTGTACCCGGCCGGGGCTGTAATGATAGTGGATGGCTGCTAGCTGGCTGGGGGCTGACTGTGGATGTGTCCCCGGGCCGGGGCTGTAATGATAGTGGATGGCTGCTAGCTGGCTGGGGGCTGACTGTGGATGTGTCCCCAGGCCGGGGCTGTAATGATAGTGGATGGCTGCTAGCTGGCTGGGGGCTGACTGTGGATGTGTCCCCGGGCCGGGGCTGCAATGATAGTGGATGGCTGCTAGCTGGCTGGGGGCACACCCCTATCCAACTCCTAGAGTTATCCTTCTAGATTTTTGGGTTATCCCCCTTTTGTCGGGTAAATTTAGCTTACTGTAAAGATGTCTACACTATGTTTTCGTGCATGGTTGAGTCACTTGGCTGTTTCTATGTCGGAGGTATGACTTTTTGTCTGTAACCCTTCTTCTACCTGGGTCTTACTGGTTTCTGCCAGTTCGGAGCTGATGTCACTGCTGGACATCTTCCAATTTCAGAAAGGAAATGAGCTTGATGGGTTTTTCACCTGCGGCACTAAGTTTCCTTGGCCGACCACTGTGTCTGTGTGCCTATAAGAATGGCTGGTTTGAAGGCAAATGTAGTAACACCAAAATATTGATGTGATTTAGATTATTCTTTCGTTGCATCACTTTGCATTTTGTAAATTGATAAAAAATAAAACAATTTATATTTTTGAAAGCATTCTTAGTTTATTTTTTTCACACCTGCTTAAGACTTTCGCACAGTACTGTGTGTGTGTGTATATATATATAAAACTTTAATCTTCACGTTCCACTCCATACTCCACATCTACTAAGTTTATAACCCTCAGACATTCAATGACATTTCCATCTTCTTAATTATGTTAGAATGAGATGAGCAAACAGCTGGTGTTTCATCAAGACATTTCAGACAGTATAACCTGCTGCAGCATTTTAATAATAAAAAAAGTAATATAATTGCCTTGCTTACTTTCTTCTGTTGCAAAAATGACTGCATGTTTAATATCAATTGTTATGTGGCAGGTATGCTAGAGCAGGACAAATTGATAATATTAGTTTGGGGTTTCACATTGGTGACTTTAAATCCTCTGCAGGCAGCTACTACCCTCCTATAGCCTCTACATGGCAGAGACACAAACTGAAACAAGGCATGAATTGTCAGATTTCCTCCCTTATTCTTACCCACCAGTTTCTTGCCATCCATGTCTCTGTCAATCAGACCCTTGCATGTTCCCTTCAGTGACAGTTGGTGTGATAACGTACAGTGTCAGCAAGTTGACACGTCTACTTCACTAAAGAAAAGGGAGCTGGTACCTGCAGGCTCCAGGGGTCTTTCCTAACCTTTTCCAGGAAACTAACTGTTCCTTTGGAGAGAAGGTCTTTAAACTGACTGCAGTCTTTGGAGAATGTCATCACTAATTACCTCTGAAATCCATCTCTACCCCCTCCATCCCCCAAACCTGCCACCTGTATGGATTCCCTGTGTTTGTCAGCTAAAGTACTGTCGATTAAGCTGTCCGGCAACTGTAAAAGGCATTTAATGTAGAACAAGTGCTGCTTTTAAGCTTTAAATTTGTGAGTGGCTGTTTTCTTCTGAGGCTTTTTCAGGGACATATCTTAAAAAAATAAGCAAATAGACAAGGTTGTCTTTAACTGACTCATTGTCATGAGAGGATTTGTATGATATCGTACGAAAAGTTATGCACACTAAAACCTTTGATATTATACAAAAAAACTAGGAGACCTCCAACTGGTCATGTGACATTGGCTACAAAGCTTCATACCGCAGAGCGCCAGTTGCTAGCTGTTTAAGCTAGCTACAGAGCTTCGTACCAGCGGCTCAGGTGCACATACCGCATGATGCTCCGCCAGGTCAGCGGTAGTTGGTGGTTCAGTTACCCCAGAATAGGTGACTGTGTGCTGGGTACAGAGCACTGCGAGCTGTCATTTCTGCTGATATTATGCACCAAAAGGAGTAGTTAAGTTTAGGAAAAGATCGTGGTTTGTTTGAAAACACTCCAAAGGAACACCAAAGTCTTTTGCTTTCCCCGGGAAGAGAACTCCGCTAATCCTTCCTGCGTGGCCAGCTGCATTCTTATACAGAAGCAGTCAATGTGTTGCACACAGCCAAAACAAGAAAGACTGGGTAAATCATGCAAATTACAGTGTTTCACTTTTTGTAGCTTTTCAAATGTATGGTTATTGAGAACAGGCTGCTAGAAAATAGAAGAAACCACAGAAAAATCAACAGATTCCCAAACAATGTCAGACAGACAGACATGTATAAATGCCATGTGTACAGAGTAGACAAATATAGTAAAATTCCAATTTAATGAAGTGAAATTGCTCTAAATTTCTGCAGTTCAATAAAGCATTGCTTAATAGTCTATATGAGAAAAAAGAAACCAATAGTTGAATAATACTATTGAACAGCCAAATCCGTTGTTACAAGTTCGGATGTGCATTTTAATGACTTTGATGATATTTGAGAATATTAAAATATAAAAGACATTGCAATTAGAAGGCTTGTCATTAAAGCTGCAATAATCACCATTTTTGGATTTACAATTGATCAAATTACCATTTTGTGGTTTTGGTTTAGTCATTAACAGCTACAGCAGGCACTGAAAAAGCTCTGGGAAACTCATACGTTTCCTGTATAAGCTTTGGACTGCACCACAGTGCTTGAAAATAAATATAGACCTGTAGTTAATGGTGACCTACTTTTTCCAGGCATCCAGGTAAAACCTGATGAAACTGTCAACACTCAAAAGTTTTAATATTGTACACTGCTCTGAGTCTCAATGTTCCCCAAACTGATGGCGTCTACACCTGTACAGTGAAAATACAGGTGTGCAGAGGACAAAGAACTACTGGGCCTTATCGGTGCTGGCTGTCAGTCTGACATTTTCATTTTAACAAACTCATAATTTGTTCAGTTATTAAGAAATATGAAGATCAGCTAAAGGAATGTACATAGCTCCATTTTCAATCAATCACTTTTTTAAATTAAATATTTTTTCTCATGGTGAGCTAGAACAGATATATGACAACTAATTAACATTTACTGAAAAGGGTAATCTGTGAAGCCTTTCTTTACAACTAAATGCAATTACGACTACCTCAGCTCCTGCTCCTTCCCCACCACAAATCCAACTATACATTATGACTATCATAATTACATCACTATATTGTTCTGCACGTTGAAAACGGTCCAGACAACTTTATACAGACGCAGCTGTCCTTTGTTCATCTTTCAATCTGTCTCCTAACTTCATTGGCAGAATGTGATCGTTGTGTGAAGGGAAGTGGGAGTTACAAACTGTCAGTAATATTTTTGTCAGTTTAATCCTCCCCCTTTAAATTGAGTAAGTGTGAATTGCCCAGCTATAGACCCCGACGGCATATTTTTCGCAGCCAGTCTCATTAAATCTGTCAAATGCCCATTTCTGTGCACAGTTTCCTGCCCTCACATATTAATGAATATCAGGAAGATTACAATAGCTTACAGTTATAGATACTTGTGGTATGGGGTAAAACCATTAGTCTGTACAGAGAATTTCATAATTATGGCAAGGTGGTGACTGCATTCAGTTGATTCCCCCCCCCCCTTTAGGGTTTTTTTTCAAAACAGAAAATAAAAACAAACTTTTACTTTTTTTAAATGACTCATTTGGTGTATCACTCCTCTGAGACCACTGGTGAATTAGAAGACTGCACTCTTGGCTTAAACTTTATTTAGGCTGAACACAATGGAAATAAGTCCTGGACTTTGTGTTTTTATCCTCGATTGTATTGAATATCTTTTGCTTTGTAAAGGCATTCTTAACGCAATTAAATAAATCAAATCCAATTCAATTGCACAACTAGAGGGCATCCGTTTTCTTTTAAGCCATTAAAAAACAAATCCATGTCCCGTTCTTCCTCCTCTACATGCTCCATTAACTTTATATATACACAATTCTCCCAGCCCAAGGATT
This sequence comes from Percina caprodes, assembly GCA_013375575.1. Classification (NCBI taxonomy): domain Eukaryota; kingdom Metazoa; phylum Chordata; class Actinopteri; order Perciformes; family Percidae; genus Percina; species Percina caprodes. The sequence continues at coordinate 7,169,428 of JABXJD010000003.1, read as the reverse complement.
CCTATCTTATGACCTTCGGCAAAGTGTTCACAATTTGCATTCTCACCGTAATTTGCAAACACGGGAACACTAATAAATATCCCTACAGCTCGTACAGAGGAACCCTGCCTAAGCTAATTCAGTGGCGTTGCTCCATAAATGTATTTCTTCTTCTTGGTTGAATGCCACTTTTTAGGAGAAGTATCAATAAACAGTATTGGCCTTGTGGAGAGGGCAGAATTACAGTTTATTTGTTGACTTCCCACAACAGATATGAGGTTTCACTCCCTTCCTTAAGCGAGACATAAATCTAACCAACACAATAAGGTCAAAATTAGAGATCATTAGCAAATCTCCCTGAGTGTCAAGTTTACCCTGGGAAATCTTGACCTCTGAAGACTTTTTATTGAGGACAATTTGTACCCTGTTGCAGCTAGCGGGGGACTAGTATTTCATTGCTGGCATTGCTGCTTCCAGATTTTTATGAGGTCTTCAGCCTGTAAAGGCAACATCCCGCTGAATGGACAATTATCTCGTAATGCACATTGCAATTAGATCTGGAGAGACGGGGAATTACACGGCAATCAACTTGAATCTTAAACCACGCTATGCGCGCAAAATGTTAGTACAGTATGGGTTGCTAATGGCATTTTACTACACTGCCGGCATATATGACATCTTTTTGGTTCATAGCTCTTTGTCAAAGCTTAAGGAACAGATGCAATGGGCATAAGTATCCTGTGCCTAAGTGTGAATATTTTGCATTTTCTCACAAAATAAAGCATTTACTCTTTTTGTTATATTTACCATATGATGGGATACATCTTTGAAAGCAGAATATTATTTAATGAGCACACATTTGGTACTAAATGTTCACCACATGTTGAAATTCTTTCAGTGTTACTGCATTTAGCCTAACTGTAGCACACATCAATGTAACAAAAAGGTGGAAATGTCAGGCATTTTCATTAAGCTTTCTGGAATTGAAATCAAAAACGTACTGCTGATAAACTAGAGCTTCAAAAGCCTCCAGATTTGTGTTGTTTTCACCCTCGGTGGCTGTTGAAAAAGCAATGTGAAAAACGACACAGATTTCTATAATGCACCATGACAGATTAAGATGTGAGACAGATAAGGCCGTGTAATTAGTCTTAACTTACAACACAGACGGTGTAAAACCTCATCACAAAAGTCTCAGCTGACAAGAAACATTTTATTATTTATGGATATAAAATACTGATCTTTTGGGATGAGCTTATACCTTTGTTACTATGGGCAATACGTTGGTTATTTTCTGGTTTAATACTGTATTGGCCCAAATATAAGACAACATTCTTTTCTGGAAAATGCATTTGAAATATTAGGGCTCACACTAAACTACACAATTGCATACTAACTACATCAGATATATATTTTTTTTTTTGAATAGTGAGATACTGGAGTAACACCTGTTCCAACAGCGAATGCATTAAGAGCTGTTTGTAGCCTTAATGTTGCAAGTTTCTATTCGTCTGTAAGGCTGGTGTGAAAGTTGACAAACTCTGGTGTTGCCCAACCAACCAGATTGAGACGCTTCTGAGGACTCTGATGCGGTTTGTTTGTGGTGTGAAAGCAAACAAACCAACACTATTAAATCCTTCTGCACATTGTTAACAGTTCAGGAAGCAATTATATAATCAGTCTGTATAAGCCTTTGATATATTTATGTAATATTTGACAACGAATGCACTCCAACACATGAATGTGGGCATTTTTCGCTGATCAATCAGACAGTCTGCTGTGCTTGTATCCTACTTCATATTGGTTGGCAGATCATTAAGTCTATCAAACATTGTATGACGTTGTGATATCAAAACATCCTACATTCATCCAATATACTTCTTGAAATGTTGCTTTTACAAGATGCCTCTATTTAGTCCTGTCTCTACCAGTTATTATTCATGACATGCGGTCAATTTGCATTCTAATGATAATAAAAATGCTTATAATCAGTTATTGCACTCTTTGTGACAACAGACAACATAGATATTAGAAGTGTAAAAGTGTTGCATGACCTACTGTCAGGGACCAGCAATTAATTTCCCCATTTGGGTTCTAATGATTCGTTCATGATGCAGGATGACAAGCAACATAACTTTCCAATCAATGACAGTCTGTATAACTTGTACTCCTCTTGGTTGGTTTGTAAAAAGTCACATGAAGTGAACATGAACCGGTCCAGAATGCAACAATGTACAGTTACACAGAATACAAAATGTCACAAGGAGCTAAAAAAAATAAAAAATAAAAAGTCTGCAAATTGGTAGCAGACAAAATTCTTCTGACAGCTTAAAGAACTTGACAGAAGAGTGGCCAAGTATTTGACTGAAAGAAAGGTTGCACAAAACAAACGTAGAATTTCACATCTACAAGAGAAAAAGCTTCAAAGATGAAGATTTATTCCTTTTTCGGGGCGCCTGGATAGCTCACCTGGTTGAGCGGGTGCCCATTTGTAGAGGTTTACTCCTTGACGCAGGGCCCGGGAGTTTGACTGCGACCCTTTGTTGCATGTCATTCACCTTCTCTCTACCCTTTCAAGTCTAATGTTGTAATTTTTGAAAAACAGCTCTTACACAACAGGGTGGCCATTTTGTAATCAGGTCAATACAGTAGCCTACTTTGTGTTCTGCAAACTGCACTGTTGAGAACCTAATTGTCTGTGCCAAAAATACACACATTCAATGTGATTCTGTTACACAGAAGATTGAGTGTGTCTAATTAATATCTTCTAATTAATATCTTCCCAAAGAAAATTTATGTTGAATGTGGTTGTGTCTTTGCAGGTCTGTCTTGAAGCACTTAGCAACTGAAAAAATAAAGAAAATGAGTTTTGAAAGCCATAAATGTCAAAGTAACTTTTAAGTCAATGCTGCTGATCAACAGCCCTTATCAGTTCTTGTAGTTTTATAATTATGCTTGTTGCTATGGAGCATTTAAAAAAAAAAAAAAAAAGAAAAATCAAACTTATTACCCATTTAATAATTGATGTAGCTGTAAGAAATTTTCACAATCAACCTTTCTGGTATTTTTGTGCAAACTAATAAATATTTGGCTTGTAATATAAGGTTAATGGAAAAACAAATCATACAACACTTACAACATTGAAATATTCTATGTTAATTTGATTAAAAGCTGTGAGTAAATGTTGTATAAACATGACTAATATCAATCAGAAGAAGCTGCTACTAGAGTTGGGACACTTTCCAGTTTCACCGGTCAGGTGTACGAGGCTTAAACGGTTTGATTTCACGCCAAGTGGTTGAACTGGCATTTGTGACCTTCTGGCAAAATTAGTCCAAATCTCCACGTATGTACCTAAGTATGTACCCAGCTGCATTACCACCACCATGTGGACTGGAGTTGCTACACTCATTATGGACTCTCTCATCAGTCTCACCCGAGAGTGGCAGCGACAACGGCAACACTTAGTGGTAAAATTCGATATACTGGTCCGGTCCAGTGTATGGCTTGATATCAAACTTAAGCTTAGCTGCAGCATTTAAAACACATTATTGCTATGTTTTCCTGTCATAAAAACCTTCATCTAATGGAGCCCCAGATCAGACTTTGGACCCTTAGCCAGGCGTTGTTGGGTCTTTGAAATTTATGCGGTGAATTTGTGTTACAGTGTTTGTTTCTGTATGCATGTATGATTGGTCCCCTGTCTAGTGTCTGTGTGTTTCTGTTTATGTACACATTTGCATATGTCTGTTTCTGTATGTATTTGTAAGCTGTGGATGTCACTTTTTCTGTTGCATTCTCTTTGTGTATGAAAATTGAGCATATGTACGTAGGAGGGCGGAGCCAGGTTACCATATTTTGACAACCATTTGCATAGGTGATGCACACATTTTACCTTACCTTTACCTACTTACATATGACTTCAGGGTCTTCATTAAAATGAATCAGGGAAGGAAACACTGCTCGGTACGTAGCAAAAGATGTACTGATTGAATGAAAAATAAAATTTTATACATGAAATCTTGTTATTGGAAACAATTTCCATGTGCCAATACAGCTGTTTGAGATTTATACCAGCAAAAACATATTTGAAATAAACTGTAACTAATTCCTTAGTATAGAATAGAAATAATTAATTAGTTGCCATATGCAAAGATATACCTGTGTACCTGTTGAGGGAAAAGATATTCTTTCTAGATATGGTGAATTAAGATTCATAGCACTCGACAGATCAGAATTGCTAATTAAAGATCAAAGAGATGTCATCATGAACTGTTCTCAGGTTTTTTGATGTGTTGGAATGAGCAATGTAATGGCTAATTTCATGGCCTTGGTCTTCCCTTGCATCATCTAACATTATTTTCAAACCCCTTTAAAGTAGAGGAGGTCTTTTGGGGTAATACATTGTATTTTCTCCATGCATCCTTACAAGAGGATATGATCTTCCAAAAATAAATAAAACATCTGAAGTGCTGAAGCTTCCGGATACGATACTGGTCTCTGTTAAACAAATCCACCCCCTAATCTGCTGCCCCAAAACACCCTACATTCATCCAAACACTGCATCTGGTTCAAATTTCAGCTCAAGTGATTCTGGTATCGGACAACAACGCTATGCACCCTGGGAACATCTGTCCTCGTATTCATATTTTGACAAGGAAAAATGACTCAATTAAAATATATGGTTTGTGCTCTGTTGAGCTGTTAATGTCTGCTAAACAAAAAATTTCCACTGGGTTAAGTGAATGTTTGTTAGAGTGGGACACAGTTCAAAGCACGAGTCAGTGGCTTTGAGGAGTGTAATTATGGTGCTTGACATTATTACAGTATAGAAGTACAGCTTGCTAGTGGTCATTTTTAGTACTAGACTGAGTCTGAAAATACAGTAATAACAACTAATGACCACTAGTACAGTCTAAAAGATTAAATGTACTGTGTATGTGAAACGGGCATTGTTGTGGTTTATCAGTTTTAACCTCAGATGTCTAAAAATGATGCATCACTGTCAACATCTGATTGTCTTTCACAGTCAAACAGACCTTTTTTCACATCAGACATTTTGACTCGTCAAAGCAGGAAAAGCACAGGTGTTAATTAATAACATTAATGATGGCTCTGCTCCATTTAGGAAACATGCCAGTCAGCCAGCATGCATAACAGCAATGCCGTGGCACAAGCACAACTACAGTAAATTGGATGCAGCCAATATTAATGTCATCAGTTACACCTGTGTTTGACAAGCTGTGAGAAAGGCATTTGGCAAGAGGTATCAAACATCTGTGTGATAACCACAGCCAACAGCTAATCTAATAGATCTGAGGGCAAAACAATTCTAATTAAAGAAAAGCTGGAAAATGTCATTTTTAAATCAAATCAGACAAATACATTTTGAGACCAGGCTTTTGTTTCAGATATTTTGGCAAAAAAATGATGTTAAAACAATTAAAACAGTAAAGCTTCCCTCATTACACATTGGATATAACATAACAGTTTTGGTTTTATGTCCAATTTATAGATGACCAATCTAAATGTTTTCAATAACTACATTTTCAGCAGTAGGCAGATGTTTTTAACAAAACACCTTTGATAACTACTACTCAAAAGATACACTGCAAACTAGAGCTAAAAGGAACGTGAATATTGGATTTACTTTCCACATGTGGACAGAAAACTGCGGCAAAATGAATGATAATATTGCTTAATTTCTGCAGAATGTCTAGAGTAGTTGCTTGCTATCACATAAGGCATACCAAGGCACTTATATATTCTGGAGGTCTTCGCCACAATGTATAATCTTCTTCAACAGAGAAAAGAATTAGAGCTGGACTTTATACAAAAGGTCTATAATTAATATTTACACAGAAATAATCAGAGGACAGAATTTAGAGAAGGGAAGAAAAGAGAATGAACAGCTATTTGTGCAGCCATTGTTGAAGCTCATCAAATGGCAGCTGAAGGTTCAGGGGTGGCTAAAGTAGAGGCTTACTGTGCATGTTAGCTGGCTTTTCAGCATACCAACCCTTCCCTTCTAATATGTTTGCTGTGTCACATATGGCCCGGAGTAATAAGCTTGTGGCAGGTAGTTAACACTGATTGAGAAAGACCTTCTAGAGGACACAGCATTCTCTGCAAGTGTTTTATTGTCTTTTGTGTCCAAGGCGAAGGGAGACAGGAGAATGACTAAATGATATGTGAGATTGAACAATGCTGAGTTTTAATCCATGCAACAAAGATGGTGTGAAGGGACAACAAAATAACCATAAAGCAAGAGCTTTAGAATACCCTCCCTCCTTGTGGAGAGGGGTTTGTAGATTATTTGGGGCCCTAAAATTATTAAATTCAAACCAGATATTGCAGGGCTCGACAGTAATGTGGTCTCTGGTTGCCCCCTTTGGCAACCACCTCAATATTTCTAAGTTCACTATTTGTTTTTTAATACATACAAATAAACACTAACAAAACTGGAAAATGTATTTCAAAAGAAGGCAATATTTTATTTAGTTGTCACTGTAAATTTTAAACACTACTTTTGTGCGCATTACAACTTTTTAAGCTTTTCAGCGATCGCGGCACATGTTAAAATCCGATACTATAAGGCCGGCTACACACTGAATGCGTCGCGCGAGCCTGTCAGCTGTGTGGCCTATATATTTATGTTGACCCATTTTTCAGAGTTTGAATCTGTCGGCGCTATGTCCCAAGATAGTCCTCCCTGTACATCACCTAGCAGCAGCGCCGCCGTGACAAACACGTTTCTGCTGTGTAGGACATAGAAAAATCCACGCAGCTGACACGCAACAGAAACGCCACACTCACACAACGCAGCCAGTGTGTAGCCGGCCTAAAATGCCACTGGAGCCCGGCATCTAGCTACTGGACGAAATAGCAATGCTGATTTTGCTGCCTCATTACGGTGCCACTTAGCCAAGTGTCTGCACTGCTCTGATGCTCCGAAACCCAAGTTACAAGGAACAGAAACATAGCTGCATGTCCCACTAGTAAACACTAATAAAATATTACACAGCAGCTAACGTTAGCCTACTGTTAGCTACAGTAGTAACTGGATTAAACACGGTTAAAATACTGAGTTAAAATGTGTAAAAGAGGGGCAAAATGTTGCATTTACTGGTAAACCTTGTGGTGCATTGTCATTGTTGTAAAATCCTCTTTTCATCAGTTTTTTTTCACAGCAATTTACTGGTGAAAGAAGTAATTGGTGTTAAAAGTTATTACATTTTTAATAATCATTTAAATTCCCCCGCTTCCCCCCCAATCCATTATCTCATTGTTTCATTATTAAAATATGTAAAATCGTTACATAAGAAATGAACTGCTCCAAATATAGGCACTTTTTACAGTAAAAAGTGAGCGTTAAGCCCTGTTTTGGGCATGTTCAAAAGTGGAGATCACATGAATCGGTATTATTGTATTACTTGGACACAAGTGAGTAAAAATTCCATTTAAATATCTTACTTATTGCAGTCCAGTTTAACAGCAACAACTGAAATGCTATCTGCAATATGGTCGGTTTAGAAAGCTTTATACATTAGATCACCCCACAGGCACCCTTAGTCCATCTATTTCTGATATTATATATAACCACATATAAAAGCCAGTACAGTTCGAACACAACCAAAAGAGAAAGAGGATCTTACCGCTAAATCAATGGACAGGGCTTTACTGCTTCAACATATGGGAGTTTGAGAGTTAAATCTTGCCGATTGGATTTTAGAGCCAAAGCCTTCAGGAGAGTGCTGAATGGTAATTACCCCAATGTTGGAACAACCAGAGTGGAAAGAAGTGCTAAAAAAGAGAATGAGAATGAATAGCAGCGAGCCAATCCTTGGGTGTAACCCATCTGCTTTGAAATGTGACAAGTTTAAAAAAGGACACGAGAAGCTATAAAATGACAAAACCGCAACTGGAGATGCATTGTGGCTTTGGTTGTTAATGAGTTTTAGAGACTTTGCAGGGCAAGAAGCTTAACGTTTTGTTAACAGGTCTCAGTGGCTTCTAATTTCCCCACCAAATTTAACTGTTCAACCAGCCAATTATGACTATAGCCAGACCTTTGATTGATGCCCTGACCTGCTGGAATGCTGTAGGTGACATATCAGACTTTAGCAAATGACTCTACACACTCTTTATAACTTTATGAGGATGCATTGAGCAAACTAATTCTCAGTGGCTTAAGGACTTTCCTTGGAGATGAGTGTATATTATGAATGGTGGTGTAATGTGTGCAATGTGAGGCACAGCAAAGAATACAAATGATCTTCATATTGATAAGCTGTGGAAGTACTTACCCATATCTCCTATTACCAAATTCCTTTCCTGCAGAGAAAGACTCATGGATTTCCTTCTACTAGCATGGAGGCAATGGTTAGCTATTCCATTTGCTCTCAATTGGACATGTCAATCGAGCTCTCACTGAATAGCATGTTATGCTCACTTTCCATCCGGACTCAGCTCTGACTGGTATTGCTCTGATGGATCATCCGGTGAATCCTCACTTGACTGAAAAGATCAGGATCACACTGAGCATATTGAAGGGTGCAATAGCATTACCTGCGGAAATGCATATTCTACCTAAATTGAACTTCTATCATAACATTTCAAAACCTCTGCTCTTTGTAGATTTCACCAGAAGCCCAGCAGAAACATTAGGTAAATTGCTTATGATCACTAGCAACGTGACAATTTCATGATGCTGCATTTACTGCGAGTTTGATTTACTTGAGTGTTACTTATTCATTTTATACACATAAAATTAACTATTTTCTTCTAACCCTAAAATTAACAATTTTAACAATAGTAGTGCTGCACACAGTCCTAGCAGCATTTCTTTGTTTTAGGTTTGAAGAAAATGTTTAACACTTGAACACAAAAAAAAGAAATCGTAGTGGATCTTCACTTTTGCCCTGAATAAAAAATAAAAATAAAAAAAACTTATGATTCAGATTATGTAAAAAAAAAAAAAAAGAAAAATGAATTGGCAGGATGATTGATTGGTTGACCTCTATTTTATTGTACATACAATTATCTTAAGACAAAACCCTGAAATATTCTGGTGTACAGAAAACTGGACTGGCAGTTTAGTTGTGACGTGTATAAGTGTGCCAACTTTGTTTCAAAAGCCCCGAACAGAAGGGAAGATGGATTATCTAATCTGTTTGTATCCTAATGTAAGCAATATTACACAAGAGGGTGTGCTTTTAGGGCTGCATGATATGAAGAAAATATCTAATTGGGATTATTTTGACGATATGACTCACAATATTGGAGGGAATGGTGATTTTTGTATCATTCTTATTGAAAAATATTAATAAAAAAATGATTAGTGTTTTTGCGAGGATCTGTACCAAACTGATATTTTTTCTTTAGTCTGTAGGATATGATTTGTAGGCCAGAGTGTCTGCAGAACGAGACTTAATTCAGGAGCTTGACACATTTTGCGTTCAAAAAAAATCTTGCGCCCCAAATGTGCAGCCCCATGTGCATAGTGATGCATACGGACCTCTGTTTTGAAGCGTTGTCATATTGCAACTATACATACATTAACCAACAAAATAAAATATATGAATGAAACTAAATTCATATTGTGGGGCAATGTACTCATAAAAAATTAAAAACAGTGGATTGTTATTCCTTGGTGAGTCAACATCTGCCAGCCAACTTAAACTAAGGTCAGCTTTGTAAAATTTCCCAAACTGAATAAATAACACATATACAGTGGAGCTCAAAAGTTTGGGAACCCCAGGTAAAACTTTGTATTAATGTGCATAAAGAAGCAAAGAAAAGATGGAAAAATCTCCAAAATGCATCAAATGACAGATTAGACAATCGTATAATATGTCACAAAAAGTTAGATTTTATTTCCGTCATTTACACTTTCAAAATACCAAAAAAATGGCATCTACAAAAGTTTGGGCACCCTGCACAGTTAATACCTTGTACTGCCCCCTTTGGCAAATATCACAGCTTGGAAACGCTTCTTGTAGCCAGCCAAGAGTCTTTCAATTCTTGTTTGAGGTATCTTGGCTGATACTTCCTTACAAAAGTCTTCCAGTTCTTTGAGATTTCTGGGCTGTCTATCACACACTGCTCTTTTAAGGTCTATCCATAGATTTTCAATTATGTTGAGGTCAGGAGATTAACGTGAAGGTCATGGCAAAACCTTCAGTTTACTCCTCTTGATGTAATCCACTGTGGATTTTGAGGTGTGTTTAGGATCATTATTCATTTGCAGAAGCCATCCTCTCTTTAACTTCCATCATTCTTTTTAAGATTTTTCACAGATGGCATCAAGTTAGTAACCAAAATTTGCTGAAATTGTATTTAATCCGTTTTTCCTTCTACTCGTGAAATGTTCCCTGTGCCACTGGCTGCAAAATAACCCCAAAGCATGATTGACCCCCCCCCCATGCTTAACAGTTGGACAGAAGTTATTTTCATTAAATTCTGTGCCCTTTCTTCTCCAAACGTACCTTTGCTCATTCCGGCCAAAAAGTTCTACTTTAACCTCAACGGTCCACAGAACTTGTTCCCACAATGCATCAGGCTTGTCTATATGTTCATTTGCAAACTTCAAACGCTGATTTTTGTGGTGAGGACGTAGAAGAGATTTTCTTCTGATGACTCTTCCATGAAGACCATATTTGTACGAGTATCTCTTTATAGTGGGATGGTGTACCACAACTCCAGTGTCTGCAGGTCTTTCTGGAGGGATCAAACGTGGGTTTTGACTTGCTTTTCTCACAATCCTGCGAGCTGTTCTGTCTGATATGTTTCTTGGTCTTCCAGATCTTGCTTTAACTTCCACTGTTCCTGATGACGGCCATTTCTTAATTACAATCCAAACAGAAGATATTGGCATCTGAAAATGCTTTGCTATCTTCTTCTAGCCTTCTCCTGCTTTGTGAGCGTCAGCTATTTTCAGTTTCAGTTTTCTAGACAACTGCTTAGAAGAAGCCATGGTGCTGATTGTGTGTGTGTGTGTGTGTGTGTGTGTGTGTGTGTGGGGGTCAGATGAATCTGGGCATTTAAAACCTTAAGATTGACATCACCTGGTCTTTCCAGACGATGATTGAGAACAATCCATGACACTATCAGGTCTCAGCTTTCCAAAGGGGGTACATGCTATAAACTCTGCAGGGGCCCAAACTTTTGCAGACGCCATTTTTTTGTTTTCTGTTATTTTGAAAGTGTAAATGATGGAAATAAAATCTTATTTTGTATTTAGTACATTATACAAACGTATAATCTGTCATTTGATGCCTTTTGGAGATTTTTCCATTTTTTCTTGGCTTCTTTTTGCACATTAAGACAAAGTTTAACCAGGAGTGTCCAAACTTTTGAGCCCCACTGTATAATCACAAAACTGTATTGCTAGCTCAGTTTGTGCACTTTTAGTATGATTTGAAAGTGTTTACTGTAACGTCTAGTCTGATAGTCTGGATTCAAGTCCTACAAAACACATTGCAAGTCAGAAATTTGTGCATTTTGTGAATGATGATTGACTTACTATGATGCGTGTGTATGCAATATAAAGTATGTGCTACGTGTGATTTTTATAATCTTTAATATCTTTAATCTTGTCCGGAGTGCTCTCTGCAATAAAGTACCTTTCATACAAAAGTTCTGTTTATCTTCCAGCTTTCATAAGTTTTAAGGTGGTGTTTGGCTGCCTGTCAGCTGAGGTACTCAAGTGTAATCATCGTAAACAACTGACATAGCCCTACTATATCACAATCAAAAGCAATTCCCTGCAACACAGAAAAAAACAGTATACACGTAGGTGCTAGAAACAATAAAAGCCAACAGAGGCGGTCACTGCAACGCAGGATCTTTTTCAACACATGCTGTAGGCTTGTGCTATCTAAGCAAGTCTGTAACTTGCATTTAATGCACAACAAAAACATGTTTTTGGTAATATCTTAAAAAAAGGACATGTTTAAGTTTGTTTAAGACACAGACATTTTATTATACAAACATAGCAAGGATGACAGCAGTGAGGACGAATCTGCTTATAAACTGCAGGCCTTGAAATGAACTGACATTGAGTCCAGAGATTGAAAGGAGTTCCAACAATGAGTTGTCAGTGACTTAGCAGTCAAGGTCTTTACTCGTCACACATCATTTTAAAAACCTCATTTTATAAACCTCAAGGTTCTTCGATGTGGCCATAGCCTTTATTTTTAGACTTTAAACTTGCATAGAAAGAACTGATTGTCTATAATTACTCCACAATAGAGGGTCTTATGTGTATCAACAGTCACAGAGAATATGATTGGGTCCCAATCTGCAATTTTCCCATGATCCTTATCTTTATTAGCTCATTATTTTCAGTGGAGCCAGCAGTGGCTGCTGATCTGTGGCATTTATACGGGTGAGCAGAAACAGCCAATTAGTGAGAGCTTATCTTATCACATATATGGAGGTGCAATTAGAAGGAAATAGCACAGTAAATTCTAGCTAAACTATGATTTAAATTGCATTACTAATATGTGTGTATATTGTTAAAACATGGTAATGCAGTAGGGAGTAGATCTTTTTGCCAAACCTCTGAGCAATATACAGAATCTGATGCAACAATTATTTTACAGTAATTTAAGTGCATGCATAGAGTTATAATTGCGAGATGTTTTAAAGAATGTATGGATGATCCATCCCATTATATACTACAATTAATCATTCAACATTCCACATCACACAGCATGTGTTTAACCGAATTAAAAGCCCATGTGCATTGTACTCACTCAAAGTACTAATCTAACTCCTACAGAACAATGGGAACAAATTATTTCTATCACTTTCAAAAGCACAAATCAATATGTGTAAAAGACCAGACTGGTGAGAGGGAGTAAACTGGTCCAGCAGTGGGAACCTTTTGGACTAATAAGAGGAGACAAAGCTGAGCGACCTGCCTCTGTTTAGAGTCTGTCTCTCCTTCACTTCAATTGCAGGATGCATTCTTTACAAATTCAAGGATGTGTTTCTTGTTTTATAGCTTAGGCGAGGCAGCTTTGTTTGTATAGCACATTTCAGCAACAGAGCAATTCAAAGTGCTTTACATAAAAAGATTAGAATAGTAAAAGTTGCAGTGCAGTACAAGAAATTAAACATTAAAGAGCAGTTAAAAACAGTCAAAATAAAATACAAGTTACATTGCGGTATAAGAAAATTAAACATTAAAGACCAGTTTAAAACAGCTGCCATCTTTACCATCTCATCCATCCACCACGGGCCCCGCAGGATCATGGGACGTTGTACTCTGGTTACCCATAACCAATAGTACTTCTTTTTACACTACAATATAGTTGTCACAATAAGGCTTAGTTTAATCACGGCAAACTGCAAAATCCTGAACAGCTCCAGCTGTTTCTTGTAGATTTTACCATCATATCTACGTCACACCCGCGTTGGAGAAAGTCTCAGATATATATTTGTTTCCTGTTCAGAAATACCCCCAGAATGGCCACAAACCTAATCTCACAAATTGTTAACAAAAACAACCCAAATGGTACCAAGTCACTCAGTTCACTTCAGTATTTGTGTTAGCCAACAATAATGATAGTTTCCCCTTTTCGCTGCTTAATCAATTAACCATTTTGTGGAAACCCAAACATTGTTGACCAATCCAGTAGCATTCTACACAGGCAGAACCATATTGCTGTACTATCTCATCCACCACGGGTCCCGCAGGATCATGTGACTTTGTACTGGTTACCCATAACCAAGTACTTATGCATTTTGTTTGTTGGAAATTAAGTCAATATTCTAGAGATGTACCATCATCATGTTTTGTACAATAGCTAGGGCTTCCCCACACATATTAACGATTCAACTAATCAGCCGAGAAGCACCAGGAGTCGACTCACATTTTGTCAGTCGACAGAGCAATGCAGGATGGCAACATGGCATGGAGTCTTGTCTCAAAATTACCTTACTGCAACATTAAGTGTGACTGTTTTGCGGCCTCAACATTATCAGCTCCAGTGAATGTTAGCTAAGTTGGATAAACTACCTTTGGAGCAGATGCTAGTACAACATCCACACATGAGCAGCATGATGGCAGTCCCTTTTCTAACGCCATATAGGTTTACACTGTTTTTTAATTTGTCTTTAAGCTGGGCATTCAAAGTCAAGCAACAAGTTTAAAAATATAAAAACAAATTAAACAAATTTTTAATATGGTGAGTTATATGTACAATCTTACTAAATGACCAATTACTAAACCATTGACATTTGACTGGTTATAAAATAATTTTAACACTGTGGGTTATACAGTCCTTAATCACAAATCTAAATATCTCTTCAGTACTATTTTAACCTACGTAAAAAAGGTACAAGCAATATGAGATTTTTCTCTCCCCAATTGTTTGTTTTTTCATTGTTCTGAATGTAGTTTTTATTTGTCTGCTTATTCTCAATGTCCCTGCAAGCCACTCCAATAGTTGATTATTATACCAATGAGCGTAACTGTGCATTGTGGGGTCATTACTCAGCTGAGGATTTGTTTTGAGCAAATAATGAGTTAGCATGCTATTATAGTCTGTGAGCAGTTTGTTTCTATGTCATTTCATTTTGTACGGATTTAATTTTTTTTTTTTTCATCCAGTAACCTGCATTTTATTTTAATTAGTAAAAATTCTTTAAAGTTTTGATGAGAACATTGACATGACAGGAGCTTTTCTGAAAGCAAGAATGGTTGTTTATACCCTCATCACTGGAAGATAATGGTTAGGGGCTTAGAACTGGTCCAAATTAAATATAAAAACAAGCAGGATTCCACTATTGAAACATCATCCCACCTGCCAACCAACCAAACGTAATAGTCAGCAAAATAGTAAATTTGCCTTAAAAAAAAAAATTCAATCATGCTTTGGGGTTGTATTGCAGCCAGCCAATCTAACTTTTTGTGACATACTGTATTATGCAAATGTCTAATCTGTCATTTGATGCCTTTTGGAGATTCTTTTCTTGGCTTCTTTATGCACATTAATACAAATTTTTACCTGGGGGCCCCAAACTTTCGAGCCCCACTGTATTTACTCAATTACTAAGGCTCAGTAGTTTTTGTTTTGATGGTATTTACTGAAGGTAAAGCAACAAAGATTCTGTTTGTATTTCTATTTCTACTTGCATGTTATTTTGTATTTTAAATCCCGTCAACGATTGCAAGCAGCAACACCAGCGGAACAGACAATGAATGTTGACTGTGGTTATATTTATTCTCAATCATTTATAATAACAGATACAACCAAACTGGTCCATTGCAAGCAAGATCCTGCTATATTAAGCCATTGCTAGGTAACATATTTTTACGACTATGGACTTGCCCCAGTCCATCCATGTTACATTTATTTTGCAGGTTTCCAACATCTGCATGGTAGAGTGCTGTTGGAAGTTCACACTGGCACATTTATGGCTTTACTGCTGCCATTGAGTTGTATTGCTCTGGGTTGTGTTTGAGTGAATTAACTACAATCAACACTGTAGCAAGCAAATGCATATTCGCTATGATTATTTATTTTGTACTGATTTACTTAAAGAGGCAAAATGGGGTGGGACCTTTCTTGGGCCCATGCTAAACCCTTTCACCATTTTCATGAAAATCTAGACAGTAGTTTTTTTCCATAACCCTGCTGACAGAACGACAGACAGACAGACAGACAGACAGACAGACAGACAGACAGACAGACAGACAGACAGACAAAAACAACCAAACCAACAGCCAGACAAACCAAGGCAAAAACATGACCTCCTTGGCAGAGGTTATAACTATGAAACTGTCTGCCAACCTGGAACACATATCTGATGTTTTACAGTAGAGCAACCAAATGAAGTTTTTGCATGTCTGATGACCACAGCAGTTGCTGCCAACTGGTATTTAGGCATTAAATTCATGAGGAAGACACTGTGCCCCTGTGTGTTTGGCATCTGATAGGCTGGCATCAGTTTGATCAGTTGGTCCTATTACTGTCACATCTGGGGAACTGGCAGTAGCAGTAGTGCAGCTCCCAGACACTGCCAACAGATTGTAGTAAACAGAGTTCTGAGCCAGAACAGCCACACAACTGAATAAAGCACATATAAAAGGGTTATTGGGGGTCAATGGGTACTAAAAACTCAGATGGGCACCATGCATACATGTGTGTGTATGTTCACAACTGCACCATGGTTGTCATTTGTCAAACTTTCAAACAAGCAAACAGGATCATAAATCTTGTAAGGGTAACCATTCTCATAAAAAAAGAAGAAAAAAAGAAATGTAGACGCCAAGGGCTTAAAGTTTCACTTAATTATGTGAGGGCCTGTTTTCATTTTTGTTAATCTTTTGATATGGGTGGGAGTTGAAGGATGCCGCTTTTGGAAAGACGATAGGTTATATAAATGACTATAAGGGGGGAGTTTTAGAAATGAATGTTTATTACACCAATGCACTCCAGATTCATGGTTCAGGATGATGATCCAGGAAGCCTGACAGCAGGTGCTAAAGCGAAGCCTCCATGATGTACAGCGTCACAGAACTGTAAGGTGAACATGAAAGAATATCGTGCTTGAAATTAAAACCTGTTCTACATTCTGTAAAGCAGGGTATCCAGAATATGCCTATTGTCTGCAAACGGTAAATTCAAGCTTTTTATAAAAATTAAAAAAAAAACGTTACATTGTTTCTAGAAAACTGAACACTGCTTATCCTATCAATTTATGTTTGATTAAAAACAATTTAGAAAAGCAGTACATGTTTTGAGTAATATCTCAGGCAAATATTTACAGACACCAGCCTTAAATGTGAGAATTTGCTGCTTTTCTCCGTTTTTCATATTATCATCATAATTTGAATATAATTGGGTATTGGACTTTTGGTTAGCAAAACAAGTAAATTTAAAAAAAAAAAATAAAAATAAAAATCACCTTGGGCTCTGAGGCCTGTACTACATATCAAGCAGACTAACTTGGTCAGAAAGAAACTAAAGGACAGTCAGATATAAAAAAAAATAGCATGATGTGCCACCATTTAACATGCATTGGCAGTTGAAACATCTAGCAACACATGCCAAATTTCCTTCACTTCACAATTAACCTGACCAGAATTGACAGCTAGTCCACTCAGATTATGACATATCAAACCTACCAGACTGTTTCAGCTGTTCTGTTATTTGCCTTTACCCACTTAATCATTATATCCAAATTACTGATGCTTATTTATCACAAACCTCATTGTCTAAATACTTTGCGAACGCAACACTTGTCGACCCTACAATATCCAATCAATATCAAAGTATTTGGTCAAAAATATAATTTTTGATTTTCTCCATATCGCCCAGCCCCATTTCACGTACTAGGAACCCGAGACAACCTGAGAAGACTTCTACTGAGCAACGGCACAATATTTGAATCGCAGAAAACCATACTACAATGATAGTGTAGTAATAGTATAGTAAAGTATCATATGACTATAAGTGTAAGATGCTTTCAGTTTTGTGCGCTCATGTCTGGTGACTGTATGATGTTGCAGGCAAGCGGTCAGGTTTGTGGATGTGTACAGCACATGTGTCTGGTATGAAAGAGCAACACTTAAGTAATACTGGACAATGAATACAACGGAGGATTTACATTTATGAACAGGAATTCTCCTGGTGTATTTCCTGAGAGGAGACAAACCAAAAATATAGTTGGAAGAAGGAAACAAAAATCCTAATCTCCCTCAGGTATAGTGGAAGTCTCATTAACCCATTTTTAAATATCCTAACCTTCTTTCCTAGGGAACACTACCAGCATAGAAGGAGCGTACAGCTGGCATGACATGTGAGGATTAGGTCCATTTAAAGTGGGTCCCCAGGAGCATTGGACAGTCCCCAGGCAGTGATTGCTTCTGCTAGACAGTAGAAGAAGTTACAGCTTTCGCTGAAAAAAAATATCTACAACTGCAGCTGGACTGTCTCTTTTGATGACAAGCACCCCAAACCCCTCAAACACACTCTCACACATACCCACACTTTGCTCCCCTCGTAGTCCATGGTGGTTTGGACGGTGGCGCAGTGGGTTCAGAATTGTTTTACTTAAAAGAAGGGCTGTGCAGTGGGCAGCCTCTCAAATTCATGAAATTTCAATTTGTGTTGTTTTTGGTATGTTAAATAGGGCAGTGATGACTTCAACATCCCCTGTAGTTGAAAACATAACATTCTGAGGAAAGGAAATCACAAATACTGCTTTGCTACTGTTAAATCATGCAATGGATGAAACATATTTCTACCGTTCTAGTTGCCAATTACAGTTAAATGCTGCACATACAATGAGATTATTGTTTGTTTTCCCACACACTTTATTACATGTGGTAAACCAAGTGGCCGCATTTTCTGTCGTTTCATTACTCCATGCCATTGTGCACCTCCCAGACAAAAATATTTTGTTTTTTCTTACATCGGAAAACAAGCTGGAGTCTTGTCTTAATAAGATGGGTCACTTTCATCATTAACAATTGTGACCATGAGCTGCGGGAAGATCATCAACATCCTTCTAATTACATCACACATTACACAAAGCCAAACTCTTATGTCCCTGAGTAACTGGGTGCCTGCTGCACTTGGACATGAATGAAAATATAAGAAGGTTTAAGATGCCCTCGTTGCCCATGTTGACACAATGAAGCACCTGTTCTGGTATACATAATACATTTCTGTAACATGTTTTTTTATCCTACAGTAATCAGTTGATAGAGGAACAGTTTGGGTTGTCAAAATCTTCCTACAAATATATAATAAGTAATAATTGCAGGGTACGTATATCACGTTGCCATATTCACAATGAAGGCCTTTGTGAAAAGCTGACTAAAGATGAAAAAAAAAAGGTGAATGATCTGAATTATCCACAATAGCCACCAGTTTGTGAGTTTAACCCTTGTGTTGTCTTACCGTCAAAATTGAAAATCAGTTTTGTTGACGCTTTTATTTGATGTTTAACTTTTTCTCACATTTGTCCTTTTTTTCAACACTTTTGATTGACGTTTAACACTACGCAACACTAACTTATTAACTTCAGTTTCAGTTATTTTTTGAATTTATGGTCAATAAACCTCATTTATAGGAAATGATACCAAATGTTTGAGTTAGAAAGAAGGATAATCACAGACTTGAATATTTCAACTTTTACTCAATACTATTTCAAAACCACTTCAATTTTCTTTTTAAATGCTATAAAATTGTATACGACTAAATTAATGAAAGTAGAGATTTGTACTTGCCAAAGAGCGTTGTGTGGAATCAATCATGTTATTTTGGGGTAGTTACAATTGGGTTGTTAAAAATAACATTGAAAGTGAGTCAATTTGACCCGAGGACAACATGAGGATTAAAGACTAATTTAACACATAGCTGGAAAGTGTCAACCCTGTTTCACTGAACACACTCAACAGTGATGCTGGGTGCTTGCTCCACCTGTAACTACACCCAATAGTGATGTTACAATGTCCTGGAGCACACCAGTACATCACTACAGGAAGGGTTAAATTACTGAAGGTGAGCAAAAACCATGTTTTTGGGTGTTTAGTTAACCTTAAAATGGAGTAATGAAGTCCTGGTCATTCATGAATTTAAGGACAATTTACCAAACGTTCTTGAGAACAGATTTGTTCTTTAACCCCACTTATGCAGTTTTCACAAAGATTCTGGCATTCACCAGTTTTTGTATTTGGGATTTGTTCTTAGGTAAGAACAGAACCTACGCACACTCAAGAGCACAATTCAGAGCTGACATGTTTGCGCAAGTAGTTATACCGTTTTTATTTAAAATGTAATATTTCTCTCCTTTATAATTTTGTAACTAATTATTTTACACATCATTATGTTTGTTTTAAAGTGCTCATGTTATGATTTCTGGCTTTTTCTCTTTCCTTTGTGTTACGTATCTTTTTCCGCACATTTACAAAGGGAAAAAGCCCAAAGTCCACCCTAAAGGGACATAGCCTACCATCTTCCAGAGAAAACACTGGTCACAAACTGCTCCAAACAGCTCTACTGTAGTCCAGACTTTACTTCCGTGACAAACGTGCGTCACTTTGTAACACACGTTATAGCTGCTAGCGTGGCACTCCCTCATACTCTGCTTCTGACTGGCTAATAGCTACTGCACATATGCGACTCCCAACAAAGATGAAATAGAAGTGAGATGCCTCACTCTGTAGCTAAATCAGAGAGCTTAACACACAGGGTGAAAAGAGGAGCTGCAGCAATATGTAATACAATAAAAATATGGTTTGCTGTGGTCAAAAATTAAACGTATTACATTATGATACAACCTCTAAATACAATTATGAACCTGACAATGAGCATAATATGAACACTTTAATAAATACAAACTACACTTATACTGCTCATTTGTACTTTGAATTTCCATTGTGTATGAATTGTGCCAGGCCAATATACATAGTTCTGGACCCTTCTCCACATACAGCCTTCACTGCAAGAGTAATTGCATTCCATGCATCAGTTTTATTTGCTGCTTTGTATCCACTGCTAACGCAACAAAACATATCGTCTTGTTTTTCGCTAACTTCTTGCAGCTTCAGAATTACTAAACAAATTGAGGCCTCCACTGTCTTTACCACATTTTGACATTTCTCTAAGTGTCCACAAAGCCCTGCCCCTTTTATGGGAATAAACGGGGCGTTTACCTTTGCTAAAAAGGAGCAACGGGCACAAGCTTTCAATTGTCAAACATATTGTGATACATCATTCCAAGAACACACAATAATGCAGTTTACGAAGACATCAGGAATCAGACAGAATTTTCATAGGAACTTTCTTAAGAACAAATAAGAAAAAAACACAAGATAATGGTGAAATAGACAAACCCACTTATGAGATAAATTGCTGGCAGCAGACGTACCTCGGACTGTAATTTGCTCTATGCAAGTAACTAACTCTTATTAGGAGCTTTTTTGGAAAACAGTAATTAGTAATGTTTCTAGGCCCGTTTTGTTTGTGATGTATTTCTACGTCTGTTAATTAGCCAAATATAGACGACATATGTCAAGACCTGTCTAGCACAGCTAAAGGGGAATTTAATTGCTTTAAAAACTTATCAACAGTTATCAACAGCAAATTTAAGAATCACAGAGCAAAGGGTATTTTAAATGGCACCAATTTAATGTCCAACATTACACAACCGTACAGGAAAAATTAATAGTACTTTTTCATCAAACGTTTCCCAGAATGCAATTCGTGGTGTATCTCACTTTTCCTGCCCAAGAATGTTTGCTGTCTCGTTCTTGTGACTGTCACTTCAATTCTTTTAAGAAGGGGACAGTGCAACTTAATAAAATGCATGATTATAAAATGCCAGAATTAGCCACAAGGCTATTCTGCATCTGCTTCCCCTGCTTTCATTAGTTACAGCTGGACGTAACCGGTTCATACATGCTATACATACATACATATTATACAACACTGAATGAAGTAAACGTACCACTGCAAGATGAGGTAAAGTAATATAAAATGAAAAATCACAAAACATCATAAATGAACTCCTGGAAT
The DNA here is from genome assembly GCA_013375575.1 of Percina caprodes. Lineage (NCBI taxonomy): Eukaryota > Metazoa > Chordata > Actinopteri > Perciformes > Percidae > Percina > Percina caprodes. The sequence continues at coordinate 7,147,910 of JABXJD010000003.1, read as the reverse complement.
GCACAGCACACATTGATGATATCACATCTGAGTAGCAGAGAATGGCATTTCCCTTTCAAGATGACTGCAGCGATATAATCGGCTCTGAGTTTTAGTTGACTAATGATTTATTTAGGCTGGCTGCAAGTAACCATGACACTGTCAAGACATTTTGACGCTGCCGTTTTCTTTTTTCAAAGAAAATTCCATTTTCTACCAATGAAAAAAAATAAATAAAAAAAACTGTTGACGAATCTGTCATGTCAAATGACAAGGCCAGAATCGTCTTCATTTTGTCCAGGGTCTAGTCTCTTGCCGGCTGACCTCCATGTATGAAACATTTTGTTCCAAATAAATATTTACAGGAAATACTAATTTCTCTTGTTAATTTGAAGCATTTTTTTAAACAAGCATGTTGCCTTTTTAGATATAAACCTTCCATTTGTAGCCAGAACGGCATAAGTAAACACAGCTTGGTTCATACTGGTTATAAAACTGCTTGAACCCAATACTCAGTCATTTGAGTGTGCTTTTAATTATTTAGTCTCCAATCCTGGCTGCGGTCTAGTTGCTACTTGGCCAGAAACAACACTTTCAGAGCATGCAGCTGAAAAATAGGTTCAAGCCACTAATGGCTAGTGTGATAAATCTCACAGTCTTCACGTACTGTGTTGCTTGAAAATGAGACAGCAAAACTTTAATTCTGTGAGGTGAAGGGGAAATTATTCTGAAAAGACATGCCACATGAATGATTCATGGTGTTTTTAAGACAACTGTGCACACGCTTAAGTTCATTTTGGTGAAAAAAAACAGTGAATGAGAGTGTAAGAGTGACTGATGGGGGGGGTTTGGAGCTACTGACTTGCACAGTATTGAGATGGCAAAGTTTAAACAACTGATTAACATCATTCTGCTGTGACCCTTTTGCTTTCTTCATATTAACTCATGTGCGGTGGTGCAAAGACGGAAACAAAACATACCCAGCGACAGTGGCTTACAATGTCTGCCCACAATCTACCACTGGTCCCTTATCAAGTGTTTTTTTACACTGTGGACTATGATGTTAAAACATATGCGAGCCATAATTACAAGGTGCAAGGTAGTGCTGGGCAGTAGTTCTTGTTCAGTGCAATTTAGCAGGATCAATTTATTGTTGGTGTTGGTCTTTTCATGGGATTTGTTGATGATGAGGGGGTGAGGTTGCGTATGGAAAAGATAACAGTAATAAATGCTGGTTCTTGATGCAATTCACAATTTTCCTTTTTTATATATATTTTATATGTATGGTTGCTTATGTCATGTAGCTCTAAATAGGAAGGCCAGAGAATATTTGTATATCATTGTTTAGATCTTTAAATATGTTTGCTCTGCATTACTGGTGTCATTGACTGTAGACAAGAGACCAACAGTTCACTGTGCACACAAGGACAGATTTACAGGAGTAGAGGATTTTAAAAACTTTAAAATGGAACTGCAGACATGAATATAATCAGCGTATCTGTGGTCTTGTTGTTGAATGCCATTTTTTAAAATAATTTACACTTTTTCAGTATCTATTAGTGATTTCTTAGACAAAATATAGTATGTTCAGACATAAAAAAGGCACATAAACAAAGGAAGCTTCACAATGAATTGTTGTCCAACAGAAGTCATTATTACATAATCCAATACAATCGCACAAGAAATTTAGTCATAAAATGACCTCATGAGTTGAATCAACACCTCTATTGAAACAAACATTTCACAATAGTACTTAAGTATCCATTGCAAGGATATCTTATTGGTATTGCAATTCAGTGTACAAAACACTTTTACTGTGTCCACTCTCTGTATGTTATACATTCTCCATCCAGTTAAAGCCCTAAAGGAAACGCAGCCAATTTAATTTGTGAGTAATGTTGTCTGCAGGCCCGTCCCAAATCCTTAGTGCGTACAGTGAATAGGCCAAGTCTGTATGGACGAACACTCAAGCAAGCATCTGTTAATCTGCATAAACGCCACCTAACTTTACACACTCTGAATCAAGCTCACAATCAGTGCTAAAGTATGTTGATGTGTGGCAGAAGGACAGACACTAAGTAACTTTTTGTCGGGGGTAACATTTAAGCTTTTCACTTGAGATCCCTAAGGATGATAATTCCTGTGATTAATGACAGACATCCAGAGAAATAATTGAAACATACTAATTTTGTTTTTACTTATAGTGTCAACTACTAAGATGATATCAGTAACCACAAAGACATTTTCTAACCACTTCAGCTGTGCTTGGCTCCATCATTGCCATGTTAATGCTATCAAACCAAAAGTTAACTGCTAAACTACATATGTAGCTCCAGTTACAAAATGTTTACTGCTCATGTGTTGTAATGTCAGTGTTTTTTGTATTGCGATTTTTTTAACTACATCAGTTTATAGATCAACTTTATTGGGTAAACTTTTGGAAGAATTAGCTGCCCTCGTTGTTATTGTTAACACATCCTACTTTCACAGTCTTACCATTGCCAACACATTGAAACACAAATTATGAGGCACATCCAGAAGCCGATGAGCTCGTCTCAATGGCAGCTTTATTTATCACCATTTCTCCGAAGCAAATGAAGAGAAAGGAGCAGAAAACGGAGCTCCTGCTGTGACAATGTCGCCTTAGTGACAGAATCACTGCAGTTAAACAGCTTATTAATAAGTCAACATTATGCACAGGGGATTACCATGGTGCTGAAAATGTTGGCATATGGCTGCAGTGAATGAAAGTATAAAGTATAGTAAGTACCTGGATGCACTGCACAGTACATTAAATTATATTATAGGATTGATTACCTTGAATGAAGGATTGTTAAATGGGTCAGTCATTGCAGGGAATGAGCGGTCTGTCATCATAGATTTCGCTCAGTAACAACGTAGTGCTACGTAGCTAAAACTGGGAATAAGCCAAATGTAGACACCTGACATCTTTTGCCAGTCCCAGACACAATTTTAAAAATCATAGAAATGTACCAAATCAGGTAGCATGGAATCAGCACTGGTGCCAGTATGATCGGTTGTCTAGTTTGAGAGGAACCCCTTGGAGATGAGTTTTGAGGAGGAAATTCTAATGAGCAAAAAAGGCAACTGAGGCTGGGTAAAGAGAGGTGAAGAAACACCCTTAGGTACTGAATCCTAAATTTTGTGAGGATTATTGCAAACACACACACACCAATCTGCATCTTGTTACAATTATTTAAAAACGGAGAAAAGCTGCAAATCTTCATATTGGAGAAGCTGCTTTAAAAAATGACTGAAACAAGTAGTTCTGTCAGACTGATTGATTATCTAATGGTTTCAAAAATTGTCTTAGTGTGTAGTACAGTAATTTTAAAATTCTGATAGTTCTGTAGTCCACACCAGCTTTCACACTTTACAACTTGTGTACTCTGTAATGACAAACCGTGCAGAAGTATAATTATAATCCTATAATTGGTAGTATTAAAAACATGATTGTTTATCTACAGTACCTACTGTTATGGGGGTAATGCAATGCTATTTTCTTCTCTGATGTCTTTTGAGAGAAACTACTGCTTTCATGAGTGTATACCTATTGTAATGCAAGCTGTTGCGATTGATAATCATTACTTTTATAAGATTCATAAAGTTGACTTTAGAGGCATTAAAGAAGGTAACATGGAACCAAGACCGTTTCTAAGATTAAGAAAAGCTTGACAAATTCTAAAATAATGTGAAAAAAAAAACAAGATGGAAATGTTTTCTAACAATTGTATGCAAATTGTTCTGCTTTTACCCGCTATAACCATATGTAAATACATCTTACTGCATAAAGCATGCAAATGTTTTCTGCCCTTAGAGCTTTAAAGGCCTGAGCTTGTACGAAAAAACAGAAGTACAGTGCCTTGCAAAAGTATTCACCCGCTTGACATTTTTCATGTTTTCTTGCCTCACAACCAGGAATTAACAGGGATTGTTTGAGGATTTGCATCATTTAAATTTACAGAACATGCCCACACCTTTTTTTTTTTTCTTTATTGTGAAGCAAACTGTAATGACCAATTTGGCTATATACGTTTGTTATGTGTGTAGTGTGTGTGTGGGTGGTAGGTCTGCGTAAATGGTTGTTTGTTACGTCACCTGCGCACCTGTTTGTGGGTGTTAATTGGAGATTATAAAGGGAATCACAGGTGAGGTGGATGGGGAATCTGGATCCGGGAAGCCACACAGTTTTTCAACCTCAGCTGTGTGAGAGTAATGTTTTAGATCTCGTCGTTCTCGGCTTTTAATCACTCAAGTCGGTCTTTTTGTATGTGCTTTTATCTAAACTTTTTGTACAATAAAGGATTAAACGTACGACGACGGTGGACCTCATTATTAGCACCAGCAAGAGTTGGAAAGGGCTTCAGATTTCACCCAGTGGCATTATTTGTGGACAGATTGCCACTACACAAACAATAGATAGGACAAAAGAACAGAAAAAGTCAATGTGTATAACTATTCACCCCCGTAGAGTCAATACTTTGTATAGCCACCTTTTGCGGCAGTCACAGCTCCAAGTCGCTTTGGACAAGTCTCTATGAGCTTGCCACATCTTACCACTTGGATTTTTTCCCATTCCTCCTTGCAAAACTGCTCCAGCTTCTTCAAGTTGGACGGTTTGCGCTTGTGAACAGCAATCTTTAAGTCTGACCATAGATTTTCTATTGGATTGAGGTCTGGGCTTTGACTTGGCCATTCCAACATATTTACAAGTTTCCCCTTAAACCACTCAAGTTTTGCGGTAGCAGTGTGTTTGGGGTCCTTGTCCTGCTGGAAGGTGAACCTCCGTCCTAGCCCTGGAGATCCTCCAGGGTTACCTTAGGTCTCTGTGCTGCCTCTCTGATTAATGCCCTCCTTGCCCGGTCCGTGAGTTTTGGTGGGCAGTCGTCTCTTGGCAGGTTTTCTGTTGTGCCATGTTCTTTCCATTTGGTTATGATAGATTTGATGGTGCTCCTGGTGATTTTTTTTTTTTAATAACCTAACTGACTTGTACTTCTCAGGTAAAGATGTTCTTATGGGTAAGGATGCATATGAAACAATAGTTGCAATTAAAACAACAAAAGTCCTATGTCGGTGGCCTCTGTCTTATCTCCCAACTAGTAGGAAGTAAATTTCACCCTACATTTTCATATTTACCATGAAAACTATCCTCGCTGTAACAAGAGTGCATCCACAAATTAGTGGTGTAATTGGATTATTAGCTTACATTTGTTAGGGCACAGGAAGGCAAAGAGAGACATGCAGAGCAGTGTGGTCTTGGGATCCTTTGTGGAATGTGGCAGGTGGTGAACAACAGCTGGCTTCCCATGCTGCTCTGCTCTGGTCAGACCGGTCCTGATTCAGCTGCCCTGTTGGTCTGCCGGGCCACTAGGCTTGTCTCCTTTTCAAATAAGTAAAGGCATACAAAATACTCACTTGACAAAGAATGAGAAAAGTTGACTGTGTGTTTAAAAAATTACCATCAGCAGAGTTTCTTTTTTTTTATTTTATTTTTTTTATAGCTTCACTGCCAGCTCTTCTTTTCATAGTTAAAATATCAGCGTCTTCACAGGTTGTGGCCAATAGATTCAAGTAACTTGTCTCAAATCACATCTCCAAATAGACACTTTTGGTCTGGCTTTTCAGACCTCATTATACAGTACTTCCTGTTGGCACACTTAGTTGATATTCCACAAATCACAGAGACGCCAAATGAGGCCTGAACATAGTATGTGGGATAACCTGAATGGATTTATCAGTTCCTCTGTGGATAGATCGGAGCTGCATACTGTATATAGCTGTAAGCAATGTTTTGAATGGGAGAGAGCCGTGGCCAGTGGCAGTCCCTGGATTTTCTGCACCAGATGCAGCATCATATGAAAGCATCCCTTGAAGGCTTCCTCCGGCAATTCAAAAGTGCATCTAATTCCTACCTTATTACAGCCACACACACAGGACCACTCAACATCTGACTCTACATCCTCCAGCCAGCTGAATATAATATCACCTCACCTGTCTGATGGACCTCTTCTGTTGAAATATTCCCCCTTCTCACCACACACACAGAGCCCCCCGTTGATACTCATCTGTTGTGTCAGAGCACAGAAGAACTAGAGCAGTCATTTTGAATTACAGGCCAACATTCCTCACCCTCCATGATTGTACTTCACATCAGACCATATTCAAGCTTTAATAATCTCAACTGTTTTCAAAGGCAAAATAAACTGCCCATGACTACATATCATCCATAAAATAACTGTCTCCAACCTTGACAATCAGGATCATGAGATGGATCGGGGGCAAGTTGGACTGACATGCTCTTTGGAGGCTAAATTGGTATTCATCCTTCATACCAGCATGATAATAGCCTGAGCCATGGGCCACCTCAGCTTACTTGGGGGTGAGTGTCCCTTCTTAAAGTAGATGATAGAGGTGTGTGTTATTGAGAGTCATTGATATTAACAGTTTGAGAATGTTGAATTCCATGAATTTGATGCTACACTTTGAAATACAGTACAGAAAAAAAACTCATACAGGCTTAAACAAATTGATAATGGACACAAACGCAGATCGTTTGTCTGTAGAAACCTTCTGAGGTCAGGTTAAGAGGATGGAGAATTCCTGCTTCCTGAAGTTGAAAAAAAATATATATATTACATTGTACACAGATTCATAAGTTCTTTTATTTAACTTTATTTATACCACTGCAACTTCTCGGTGGCTTACTAAACAAAAAGTCACTTTTAGTCTCTTCTTCTACTGTGTCTATGCTGTTGATTTAAAACGCATTCCTTCCTGTCCACTGGCTATTTTAAAAAAGACTTTACTGGCAGTGTCAAACCAGGTCAAACAAACCAATCAACATCTCTCAATCAACTTAAGTTTATTTAATTACTTTGCCCTGCTACTGCAGTACTCTAAACAGTGTGTCTAGGTTGAACACTTTTCTTCTGGTTGGTCTATCCTCACAGAAAGTTTAGTACGGAGGATTTAACGAATATAATGATGGTCATGATGAGATTTACAATGAACCAAGAGATGATACAGTCCACCAGCTAACAAAGATGTTAGACACAACAAATGCTATGACTTCTGGTGGCTGCATTCTACTTGAAACAAACATTTCTCAAGCATTAACGTATGCCTGTTAAATTTCACATATTTAACAGCAGACTTCAGAATATACAAATAAAAGAGGATCAAACAGATCCACAAGGAATTAAATGCAAGGCTTAATCTATTTTTTCTACTTCCTACCACCCTACACAATGTGACAAATACAGGAAAATGTTGCCATCATTGCATGTCCAATATGCATTTTCAACTTGTATTTATCCAGTATGACTCATAAATGTCTTATTCATGGTTCATACAGCATATATAGCAGTTCATAGATGCAAGTTGTATAACAACTGAGACACTGAACAATGTCTGAATCATATTGACGGAGAAGAAAACACAAAACGGCCTATTAAAATCCTCCCAGCGTTCCTCGTCAAACTATATCTTCCAGAAGTCAGTGTGGTCAGCTGGGTCTCTGGGCTTTCAATTGGACCACTCATCGATTATAGAAGGTTGCTTCACTAATGAGCGAAGGTCAGCCACTTTCTTCATTCATCACTGTCTTCCTGGCCATCCTTTCTTTCCCGTGAGTTTCTATTCCCTTCTGCTCCTCTCCCATTGTCTGGCAGGCAGCAGAATGTGGCGTAAGAGGAGGACATGTCAATGTTATCAGCATGCAACAGAAGACAGCTTGGAGGGAGACCGTTACTTTCAGCTGCTGCCCCAGTGGCTAATTACCAACACTCCTCATCTGGTGGACCCCCGCTCTCACTTTGCAAAACAAACCAAGCTATAGGCCGCCATTTTGCATGTTGGAGCCAACGCCTGTTTTGATTTTTTCTGTGATACTTTTAATGTTGGACATTACTAATGCTGAGGAGCTCATTTGCAGTGGTTCAGGGAAGATGCCCCCATTTAGACCACTTGTGTTTCTTATTTCCAGGTAAAATTAGCATGTAAAAATGTTGATTTGATAAAGTTTAACAAGTTTAAAAAGCTGTGAGGAAATAGATTTATATATCCCAACATACTTGTTTAGTGAATTTTTTTATACAAATAGGCTACTGATGGATCATTGAGAATTTAACTTTTATGTAATAACAAAATTTAAATAAATATTGGCTTTTATTTTCTTTTACATTTTGATATGGATCCTTTACCTTTTCTTTAACCAAGATATGTACTAAGTGGGACATTTTTGTTCTCTGTGGTGGAAAAACTACAATATGTAATGGCAACACTGGAAAACTACGGTGAAGCCCCATTGACTCTGTCCTAAACGGAAGTTCTGTCCCTGCAGGTCCTGGTAGGCAGAGATAGTATTTGCCAGTAAATTCAGACTACATCGGCTATTCCCATTTCTTCTCTTTCTCACTCCATTGCTGGCTCTCAACCTTGTATCACATATTTTCTTTTGCTGGTTTAGCTGCAATCATCTGCTCACTGATTGATTTAATACATTCTGTTAATATATTTTGTCACAATTTCTGTAAATAAATAGGATTGTTTGATACTCCCAGTTCAACAGTGTGGCCTTCTGTCATGGCCTAAGAGCTGGGTTATGTTAATATCTTTCTTCAATATTTTGTACTCCAACTGTTTGCTATTCATTAGCAAATAAATATGCGAATACTGGTATATTGGCAATAACCTAATATTGGCGGATTTCTAATGGTTGCTGTATAGTAATACCATGTTTAGCTGAAAATAAATGGAAAATAAAAGTGAATTCTTCATATAAAAATACATGTTAACACACTACTGTTCTGCTGACACCATCAGTTGATTAATGAATTGGGTTTAATAAATAATAAATACTTATTCAGTTTGTAAGAAGAAAATTCAAAGTAGTTTAAGGTTTTTAATGATTTAAAATATTTAAACAAATCCCTGACTAAAACATGATGTGAACATGTATAAATTAAAGCATGAAAAATACTAGTGCCAGTAAAATGAAGAAAAAGTATGAAATACGTAAAAAAAAAAAAAAAAATAGAAACAGTATCAAGTGAAATTAATCACTTGGTTAGATTATTGTTTTGTTTCAATAACTGATTTTAAGAACAAAGCTAAGTGATGAAACACATTGTATTCACAGAACCACAGACAGTGTTATTGGAGTTCTACCAAAAACAATCTATTGAGCATTTCATAAACTTAAATTAGTAAAGTCACAGATTCCATTAAAATGTTTTCACAGGGGCAATAACTTTGACATTTACTGCATCAGAGCACAAGCTGACTGTAATAAGGGGTTGCTGATCAATACCAATAACTCTCACTTCACCAGGTGTGATTTCACTTTCTGACCCAGGCTGCTTTTTTCCAAAACAAAAGCTCTCTGCTCACTGGAATATTAAATGGGCGCTTTACAATGAGTGTCAGTTAAAGGCCATAATAATGTATGCACAGACAATGGGGGACGTTTCATCAATGTTGTCATTCCTGGATAGCAAATAAATTTGATTACAATTGTTGATCACTTAATGCCCCTTTGAAAATATAATGTACTCAGTGTTCCTTTTCAAATCAGAATTAAATAGAATACACAAGCACATAAAACTTAATAAGCCCATATAACTGTAATTCCAAGGACATTTAATTTTAAGGAACAACGCGTGACATTGATCTCATTGCTCATTTGCAGCCATATCAGATGGGCCAGACTAGTATCTGATTATCCGATTCAGTCATCTATTCTGATATATTCACAGCTTGAATTTCCATTAATCAACAACTGATACGCATAAATGTTATCAAAAGCTACATTTCAGCTCTCCATAAATATCTGTGTGGTACATTCAGGCAGTTGCTTTGTGAAATGCAAGAAAGAGGCCAGATCAATAGCACGTAATCAATATGGTGAGCAGGAAATGAGTTTGCTCCAGAATGGATATAACTGTAAAGTTTTATTCCATGGTTAGTGTTTAAAGCAGCAAACAGTTATTTATACCATGATTAGAAATGGTTCTGTTAAAAAGGGACTATGGCACAAACAAGAGCTGCTGCTTTATATTAATGGTCTATGGTCAAACGCAAAGTCTAAAAAAGGCTTTTAACTTATTTTATGTGGGTATTGCATATCAAGTGAAATCTACCAGCACCAGTCTCTTTCAACAAATTCTAACACTCAAGGCTAAATTTGAAATATTGCAGCCTCAGTATCATCTGCAGCCACTCCACCTGTGGTGCTTGTGCATTTGTAGTTGTTTTTGGATCCCCTGCTGTACTTGAAGTAAATTTCAATCCAGTGTTTTCTCCAATTTACTGCTTCCTTTCCTTTATCATCATCATGCTATTCTAAATTGTCAGAATAGAGTTCCTAGATAATTTAGAAAAGCATGATGATTGAAACATGTTTAATAGATACAACAACCAAAAAAGGTAAGTCTGTTATAAGCAAATTGAATACCAGAATACAAGATACTTCGAAAATAAATGAAAGCATGTGTTTTCATTGATTTGCAACGTTATTTTTCAATTATAATAGAACCAGAGATATAACAAAAAGGCATCGCAATTCGCAGTATAAACGTCATAGCAACATTATTGAGGAGACACACATTTTGTGTCATCATAGTTCCTAACCATTCTGCTAAAGTTTCAGTTATTGGGTTGGGTTGCTGACCACACTCACAATTCATATTGCACAGGCCACTATAACCCTTACAAAAGTTTAATAGAAAATTAATAATAACACTAATAATTTTTAACAAAAGTAAATCACATGTGTTTAAATAAAGTTCTCATATAATCTATAAAAGTCAGTAGAGAATCTAAAATCAATATGTTCAATAAAGTGTGCAGCATGTGAGTCATTAAGCTACAACACAGTATATTACTCAAAATACAGACCATAAAATGTGTTAGTAACTATATTTATCCCACACTGAATGTAGGTTACACTGGATCATTCATTTGACTATACAATACTTTTATCCAAAGAAAAAAAAATATATAGTCTCTATATATATATATATATATATATATATATATAAAATTTAATCTTAAAATGTATTGTTGCATGAAAAAACTCAAAGATGTTTATATATTGTTACAAATTAAAAAAGTAATGCAATGTGTTTACACTACATTAACAGTGAAGCTCATAACATTAAGATAGAGCTGATGGTTTCTACTGTGTTCACTTTCTCAAGCTGCTCTCAGCTCCAACGGTAGCTTTGATTGGACTATGAAACACAGTAGGCAAACGTAGTTTTCTACTAATGAAGCATGGGTGTTGTCCTTTATCCAGAAAAAAAAAGAAACTAGGGACACTGTGTAAACTATTGACACAGGGAGCTGTCAGATGGTCAGACTAAAGTAAATGCAAAGAAAAAAAAAACACTAATGAGCTCCTATACACACACTTTGTTTCTGTGCAATTTTCCTCCCTTATAATGGTCACAGCTGGCAGCAGCAGTAAAGATTAGACATGCTGTTTTCCACATGCCTGCACCCACACTGACAGAGAGTGGTCTGCTTTTCTATTGTGGTATCTACATTGGTAATAGCCTGAGCAGAGGTATGCCATTATCAAAATTGTGCTGGAAAGGTACCAAATCATATTTTGGATTGATTGTCTCTCCAAGGGTGGAGGCAGGATTACATGCTGGCTGTATTAAACAAACAGGACACACATCCCCCTGCTATTACTGCAGACACCCAAAAGGTTAAGATACATTATATTTTTGGGGCATGGCAATAAATTACACTTAGCAGATTCATATGACAATAATGTGTCGCTAAAATATCTACTGAGATATGTGAGCCCATATAGCTGTTAGCAGCTGTATAGGTTGTGACTATTAAAGCTGAAGAGATGGGTAAAATGTCTTGTGTGTGGCTGGGTTGGCTCAGTGGGTAGAGCCGGCACACATACAGTATACTGAGAGATTTATGCCTTGATGCAGAGGTCCAGGGTTTAAATCCAACCTGTGACGATTTCCTACAGGTCTTCCCCTTTCTCACCTAGCTGTCCTATCAAATAAAGGCGCAAAAAGCCCAAAAATCATCTTAAAAAAAAATATATGTCTTTTACCTCCTACTTTAGCCCAATTTATTTAGTAGTTTAAATTCATTAGAGATGGCAAAAAGTCCTTTTACTATTCCACTGAGGGACTAAAACCCCAAAACATTTATTTCTGCTATACTACGTCTTTGCTGTAACAATACATGTGGTTGTGTTCTGAATTCCTTAAAAGCGGCACAAATCTATATTTTACATGAACAATGGCTCAAATGACAATGTGTAATTTGAGAGTGACAAACAATTCTCAGCCAATTCTGCAAGTTCCTCTAAGCTTACAAAGTGTTTTAGCATCTTTCTGCAGTGGTTTTCATCGAAAAAGCTCAGATAAACCTACTGAACATTACCAAGCAACAAGCAGCAGACGGACACTGTTAGCAACTAGCTGGTAAAGCCAGAAGAAGATTGAGCAACTATAAAGAGACAGATGTTTTCAGAGTTGTTGAAGACAAAAACAGAGCTACAAGGAGAGTGAATATTGAATGGATGTGTAAATAGGAAATTGTTTGAACTTGTGCCATAATAATGTTAGAAAGCAATAGCATGTTGACTTTTTTTTTTTTGTTTGTTTTTTTACGTTGTCCTGCTCCCAAATCAACACAATGTATGCAGCTTTACATTCTGAGAGACTATTATAATAAAGATTTAATCTAGATACAGTAGATATCATAGAAGTAGATATGTTTACCGGTAATTATTAAACTGGTAGAATTAGGACCTGAACTAACAGTTAGCGACTCGGATTAGGCAACCATTGTTAATGGCACAAGTTGGTCATACTGGTCCAAGTCTATCCACAATACTGTAACTCTGTTCTTTGGCAAGCTAGCATACAGGCTACTTTAGAGGCCAATATCAACATGACTATTGTCACTATGCACCTATTAATACAAGTTTTTATTGTGTACATGTACTCTAACCTTGTAATCAATCTCTTTTCACACTTTAAAGTTTTAGATTTATAAATGTTATCAGTTTTTCACAGCCACTGTTGAGGAGCTGACCTCCAACATGTCTGCCAGGCAGCAGACTCACAGTGACTCCTTTGTACATAAACTTATGACAGTTTGTAGAAGGCAAAAATTGAGCTATTTAAGGCTCAGTAGCCATTAGAGGGACACAACTTAATGAAACAAACACTGAGAAATTGAAAAGGTCATAACACCTGAAACTAAAACAATAATTAGGCCATCACCTCTTTCATGGTTGTACTAACAAGCAACCCTTTTTTTCCCTTCAAAACATAATGTGTAATGAAGGTAGTACTGGGGTTTAAATTTGAGCATTTCTGACATTTTAAAACCACGCTACTGTGGTGTGTTGCCTCTCTGGATAGTTGCGTTGAGGTGGGGGGGTCTTAAAAGGGTGGTGCTGGTAATTTAGACCTTGATCAGGGGCACATATAAAATTTCACTCTGAGCCTTGAAAACCACATATGAGGACAGAGTCAAGGACCTGCTCTTTAGAGGGCCCCCTACCATTTGGAGCTCCAAAACTACTCCGTTTAGGGTTCTCAAACTGACCTCGAGTTGCAGAAACCCACAGATGCCTTTAATTTAAAAGTCAAAATCAAAAGAACTTTATTTTTTTTCTGTGAGGGAACTTTGTTTGTGGTCAGGCAGATTCAAACAACAGCCAACAATTCACACTCCGTATTAAATCATACCAGAGAACAGATAAATGCTAAATACTGAAATAAACTAAAAACCCTGAGGGTAGGAGTAGAGGGGTGGGTAGGGAGAATAGGTCAAAGTCTGGATCGATCGATGGGGGGGGTGGTTATTGTGTGTTCAACAGTCTGATGGATGCTGGCACAAAAGGTGGACATGACTCGTTTGGATCATAGGCGAAGGGAACGGAAACTCAGTTTGAAAAAGAAAAAAACAACTAGTGAATCCATCCAAGGTCTTCTGAGACCTGTCATCCGTACAACACAAAATATGTAACAGCAGACTGAGAGGCTTCAGACATGTTCCATTATTGTGGTCACTTCATTGTTTTTTTCAATCCAGTCCATTATTTGATAAGAATGTGAGTCACATCACTAATAGCCTAAACAGCTGCAACATACTGACTGTTAATGAGTGAAGCTTGACTAACAACATGCTCCTCGCTTCATTGATGCAGGATAGAAGCATATGAGAACATTATAAGTAAAATTACCATCTGCTTTTCCTGCAGTTGTATGTACCGTAAATACTTTGTCATTGTCTATACCACTATAAGCGAATAGGCGCTTTGGGGTTTCATTTCAGCGTACACAGGTATTTTATACCATGATTAGAAACGGATTGACATATCTCCAAAATGTCAACTTTGCAATTAGCTTGGCCTGTATTTTTCCTTTTTCAGATGGTTTAAAATTTCAGTTCAGTACACTGGGGGTTATAATTTTGCTCTCAACTCATACATAGAAATCATTCATTTGGAGAAGAAACATGACAAGCAGCAAAGCTTTTAAGGCTTTTCTATGATAGCAACAGGAAGACAAATCTTAAATACCAGCCACGGGCCAGTAATGCTGGAGTCAAGTTAAAGCTGGTTATTCACCATTACAAAATACACCAACACAATACCTTACAGTTGAAACTATTAATTGATTGAGGATTGACCGATTAATAAGAGATTATCTTTTAAAATTGATTAATAATTTTTTCATTTTCTTAAGCAAAATTGCTAAATATTCCCTAGTTCCAGCTTCTCAAAAATGAGAATATGCAGCTTTTCCTTGTTTTATGTTGTTGTATATGGAATATATTTGCTGTTTGGACTGTATTTAAATTGCTTGTACAAAACAAGCAATTGAAATAATGTAAATAATCATTAGTTGCAGCTGTAGACAATACATTCTGGATGTAAACTGTTTACAGCAGTATATAAATGTAATTCCAAGAGACAATGGGCTCCAAATAAAGGAACAAAGGGAGGGGAGGGTTCTTTTCTTCCAGTGACTAGGAAGAAATGTGGTATGACTAACATGAATTGTCCGTTAGTGTTATTACCTAATGCTTCCCCCTTAAGGCATCCAAAACATTAGGAATTACTACATCCCAACATGGTGTTAGTGTGCAGCCTTGTTGGTTTGGTTGTCTTACCAGAACAAAACTAGACAAGACATTGTGAAATAAGTATCATTTTTCAACTTTGCTATTAAGTAGTTATGCAGTTGCATCAGCATAATTTGTCCAGAGGTCATCTACTAATTCTTTGTTATATTGTGTGATTACTGATTGTGTCATGTATTAATATGGAGTCATAGACTTCACCTGCTGTCGGTTATAATAGCGACACAACATTGCAAAGTGCTTCAAAGCCTGGAATTTGTCATAGGGGTGCTTTCAAAAAGAAACAACCACCTCCGTCTTCACTGTATCTCTCTGAATAATACAAAAGATAAAACATGGTGCTTTGCTGTAGATGAATATTTAGCTTCACTAAATGAATTCCAGCAGGTTTGGAATATCGCTGCTATATGCCGATTCATTTTACAGATTTCAATGACAAAGCAGATTGTTGTAAATACTTTTTTTTTAATCCATTTGTAAGATTTAGAGCAACTTTGGGCCTTTTCTGGTGTAAAGATAAATGGGAACAGTAGGTATGTAGGTACTTATTTAATTATTGCTGGCGGACATAAAGTACATAATTGCATTTCATCTTTCCTTCCTTCCCCTCTTCCTGTCATTCTAATTAATCTAATGATATAGAGTTTAGGTGGAAATAGTTCTGTATTTAAGAATTATTACAGGCCAAGTTAAACTCCACTTTAACATTTCACAACCCCACATCAGAGAATCTAACATAACTAATTCTGATGATGATGCTGTGAATGTGATATTTTCTTCAGTGCAATGTTGTGTGAAAGCAGCCGTCGAGATGTGAATGGCTGAAGATAACTCAAGTGGACACCATTTAAATGCACATGTCGATTCAGATATTTGTGGGCAGCTGGTGAAAATAACACAAGAGGATACAGGAATACTAATATCAGGGAGCTGATTGGCTGTTCTCCAGAGACAGCAGAGGAGATATGGGTGGGTTGTGGCCTTCCACTTCCCCCTGCTGTATGAGAGGTCATATGGCAGCTGTGTGGAAGAGCCACTGATTGCAACATGAAGCTGCAGCTAAACAGGACTTTGGTGTTTGAGGCGTGTGAGAAAAGTGAAAGGCTTTTGGGGACATTTGGGAACACGAAAGCTAGCTTCAACCTTTACAGAAACCAGGATGTTCACTCTAACCAAGCAATCTAACCCATGTTTCCAGTCTGCTAAAAAAAAAAAAAAATAAAAATAATAATACCTTCCATCCAGTGGATTTGTTATACTTTTGCTACTTGTGCGTATATGTGCTATATTTCACACAGACTACTGTAAATCTGTCAAAACCTGATTGTAATGGTGGGGTGGTCATTAGATACGACTTTGCCAATTCCTCCTGCGGCCCAGAAGCATAAACATGAAAGGAAACAGCAAGAAAGCATGAAATAAAGCAGGGCAGAGCAGACAGGGCCATTGAAATATGCTCTGCCTACAATTTCTGTAATACTCACAAGCAGGGAGAAAGAAAAAAAAAAAAAATCACATATGTACGAAAAAAGAAAAAAAAATCCCTTCACAGGACAGGCTAAAGCAGCAGTACACCTACAAAATAAATAATTATAATAAAGTACAACCTGTGTAAAACAGAAAAAGTATACACTGTATAACAAATGAGATAAAGAAAATCATATTTATTCACATCTATTGTCTCATTAATCTAATACAGCACTGTGTGTAGATTTGATTATGTGCATTATTGACTGACTATTAAAATTAAAGCTAGGTTAAAAAGGCACTATATACACTTGTTTTCATTATCTCTGACGCTATGAGTACCTAATTCTGTCATTAGCACATAGTGCTCTGTTTATGGACGTCTCGCATCTGTAGAGATGCAAAATGCAAGACGAAGCAAGAGAAAATCTTTATTAAAAAAAAAGGAGCTTGTATTTTGCTTCCAAGCCCTATGACACAAGTTCATAAAATTGGAAACACTGCTTTAGATTAGTCTACCAACAATGTAGACATTTGAGCCAAATTGTTTTGTTTCAACTGCTTGAATCATGATACTCGGACCCATCCGTGTCATTCAGCCACACCACATAGAGGGAACAGATTTATGAATACAGAATATGTCCAGTTGATCTAGGCTCTGACTTCATCACTCCCCGCCAGCATTGACTCAGCAGTGACTTTCCACTTAAAATTATGACATAGAGAGCCTTATGACAGCCATTATGTGGAATCTACTGTGGACACCAACTACTGTTCGGTGTGACCATTACCCAATGCAGCATCTGCCAATTGCAAGGCATATATAATCTAGTGAATCAAGACCAAAGCCAGCAATTAACCACAAGTGCAGCAGAATAAGAGACATCCGCTATGCAGTAGATAATTAATAAGTTATGCATTTTAAAAATCAAAAACATTCATGGCTTAAAACATACCATGATAAGCAGATGATGGCCATCAAAACATGTCAAATCGGTGTGGTTTAATTTCACAGCAGCAGGAAACCAACAGCTCAGTATTTTTAAAATTATGATGGTAATTATGATATGCAGAATAGGCTAGTAAAGCAAGGTGTGACATTGCTTTGAGTTCTCTGTAATATTTAGCAGAATATGAAAATAGGACTAGGCCTACCTATGCAATGTGTGACACACATTTCCAGGAATCCAATATTACATGGACATAATTGTATTGTGTGTAAGACAGTGGTCATGTGTGTATCGTAAAATGCCAATATGCTTTACAATATTAGCCTAAGGGACAGCTTGCAACCAATCCCTCAAAACAATGACGAGAACTATAAAATATGTAAAGTCAATCAAACGTGAGAATTAATTTCCACTATGCAGACAGCAGCATGAAAGCATCCTAATGCACCTGCCAAACGAGCACCGATGAGCTAAGCCTCAACAAAGTAGGGTCATTCATAATTAATACCAATGCAAACATGCACAAATAGCATAACAAGCAGCATCCGAACAAAAATTACAAGCTGGAAGACGCCAAGATAATTGACAAAAAGCACATCTGAATCAGCCAGCAGCTTCACAACAGCACACCAACTCCACAGAACAGAGCCAAGACATCCACTGGCTACAATTATTTAGCAGAAGCAGCAGTTACTTAGCTTGTTGAAGTGAAGCAGTGGGCTGTGGTGTCGCAGGGGAGGAGAAGAGCCATGGTCCAAATTCAGTAACTCAAAACCTTCCAGGTTGAAAAGTGCACCTTCAAGGAACTTCATCAGTCAAATATCCATAATTTTACTGTTGGGGTAACTTAGTTAATGAGATGCAAGTTTCTGTAGCATCGTTTGCATCAGTGTTAGCAAGTGGAGTAGCAGTGAATAGCGGTTCCAATTAGTTCCTTATGAGTTGGCCGGGGTCAGGCTTCGCTCCATTATAGGCTTTTAAAACAGCTTTTATGAATTTAAAATAGGCTTACAGCATGATAAATGTATAACGTTTAAGTACACTGGAGGATAAAAACGTAGCCTACATGTATGCAGGGTGGAGTGTTGATGCCTGTGTTGGTTAGTAGACGGTGGTCAGATGCTAACTAAAGAGACTAAAGAGACCATAGTGGGGGGATATCGCTCCCGGACGGCGTGCGCTGTAGGCTAGTTCCAGTGAACTGCAGACGTATGTAAAATAAAATTTAAAAAAAATACCTTTTAGGGGGGTACGTGCTGCTGAATAATGCTTATAACTTGGCTATACAGTAGTTCAAAATCCAAATACTGAAGTGAAGTCATCTTTAATTGAGCTTTTTACACTTTTTTGTTTTTGTACATATTAAACAAACAATATTTACATGATATTTTGAGGCTGCATGGAGCCTTTTGAACAACCACACAGTAAGAGTTTGCTGTTATTACACAAGACCAGTTAGAACACTCACCTTGCACCTCGTGATGCTGAAGCAAAGGCTGGAGACGGTCTGCAGCTCTCAGCCCACCACAGAGGGGGTGGGCGATGTTACTTAAGATGGAGTTTAGTTTAGTCGTCATCCTCCCCTCTGCTGCTGCCCCCAGGCTGTCCACAGCTTTTTCACACCAGTTTGTTTATCCTGCCTGCCTCCCCCGCTGTGGTGCTGCCTCTCAAGCACACTATACTGTACACAACAGAGGCTGCTGGTACAGACTGCAAAAAGAAAGATTGAGAATGTCAGTCAAATTATAAAAGGAGATGTTGAATGGTGTTCCTTATTATCAGTCCACATGTCCACAAGCATCCACGTTTGTCAGTGTAACAGGATTTGTAGAAATGTAGGACCAAAGTGTGATTATGGTAGGAGAACATGTCTGCACATGCCAATGCACCAGTTATAATGACTGCTTAAATTGCCTGGGGGAAGTGTAGATTTTGAGTAGACTATACATGCTTCTCCACAGGTGTATTGCTCCAAAGAAATCTTTCAATGTTCAACTCACTGTACATAAGAAACCACCTACGGCCCTCTGACCTTTTAAGCGAACCTTTGAGCAACTTATTGTGCAATAAGTCAGCACTTTCAATATGTGCATTATATAAATTTGAAAGTTTGTGAAATTCAGATGTGCGCTGTCACCGCTTGCTGTTAATGATGAATTATTGACCATCTGTATGAGAAGCTTGTGAATTATAAAACTTGGTGCGTAATGAGAATTTGGTGTCAGAGGCAGTTTCAGCTCCACCTTATAATTATAGAATAAATGAGCTTTGAGGAAATTAAGACCAACCTGGACTTGTTCTGTTCTGGTCATTG
Source organism: Percina caprodes (assembly GCA_013375575.1). Classification (NCBI taxonomy): domain Eukaryota; kingdom Metazoa; phylum Chordata; class Actinopteri; order Perciformes; family Percidae; genus Percina; species Percina caprodes. The sequence continues at coordinate 7,128,044 of JABXJD010000003.1, read as the reverse complement.
ACAGAAAGTTGATCGGATGTATTTATGTTTTAAAGCATGTGTGGTCATACGAATTAAACAGAGGTTTCACACCACTTTTTCTTTACATATTTCTATTTCTTTATTTATATATTTCTTAAAGAAAAGCTTACTACTACAGCAGCATCACCAACATATTCTTTCAACTGTGCTTTTCTAGTCCTTACGACTATTAAAAGCGCTTTTACATCATACAGGAACCATTCACACACATTCAAGCCGTTGTTGCCCCGATGACACAGCATCAGGGGCAATTCGGGGCTGCAGGGCCAGGGATTGAACCCCCAACCTACCAGTGAGCCACAGCCGCCCAGCCGTAGTGCGTGTTTTAATCTACTATCTATTGGTTAAATTTATTTTAGGTGAAGTCATTCATTATTTTTACCAATAGCTTGTACATCTATTTCTCCACAGCCCACTACTTCTCATCTAAAAGGACCACTCAGATAATAGGACCTGGCTTCAGTGGTTAATGGTGTCAACAGAGAGAAACAGAAATAGTAGCAGAACTTATGCCAGCTTCATGTCATGCAGAAAGAGCCTCAGATTAATATGATCGGTTGTACATGGAAGCAGTGGCAGCCTTAGTAATGTCCTTCTATGTGAACCAAACTTTCTTTCTAAGCACTGACGGACTTGAAAGAGCCCTCTAATGATGATGTTTTGACCTGTGAGTTTAGCTGTTGTCCATCCTGAACTATGTGCTCGTGTGCGACAGGTCCGGCTTCTTAGATCTGGGCTCTCAGCGAATCCAAATGAATGAATGCCCATTGTCTATCCCGTGTTTGATTTTCTCTTGACTTGATCTATGTTTGTGTATTCATAACCCTTTGGTTTGAAGCGCTGAGTGAAAACCTGTTTGTTTTAAGTAAAATAAATGTGATTTAACATCATTCAATATTGTTGTAAATGCCTGTAGCAATATGTATTTGAAAATATGTAATAATTGAACAATGTGACAACCATCTACAGTGAGTTAATTATTGTGATGGCTTGCTGGATAATTGCTTTATTACAATGTGTAGCCACACTTCAAGAGATGTAGTGATGATGTTTAATGTAATAATTCAGTTTGCTAATTTGTTTTTCTTATGATTCATGACATTTATTGTCAAAAGTATTATTATATCACCAGACATTATGTTAATGCTATAGTATAGTGTTTCAAACTGTTAGGACTACCACATAATATCCATTATTTATTAACTGTCAGTTATATTTTGATTTAGCAATTATTTGTTTAGTTTTTAACAGTTGAGAGTATTGTGGGAAAACGTGGCCTTCACAATTTTGAAGAAACCAAACTTATACTTCAACTTGTTTGTTTGTCCGACCAGTAGTCCAAAACACAAATATATTCCATTTACAATGATATAAAAACAAAGCAAAGCAATAAGTCGTCTCCCAGTTTGACCTGGTCACCACTTCCGATATATCTAAACTCATCAGCTCTTCCAAACCCACTACCTGCTTACTGGACTCCCTTCCTACTCCTCTCTTGAAGTTATGCCTCCCCGTTCTCTCCCCCTACCTCACTAACCTCTTCAACTCCTCTCTGTCCCTTGGAATTGTCCCCTCTGCTTTCAAAACTGCTGCTGTCACCCCAGTCCTTAAAAAACCCGGTCTGGATCCCTCTTCCCTTAATAATTACCGCCCTATATCCAACCTCTCCTTTCTGTCAAAAACCCTTGAACGTCTTGTTGCCTCACAACTACAAACTCATCTCCTTGCCAATAACCAATTTGAACCCTTCCAATCTGGTTTTCGCCCCCTCCACAGCACAGAAACTGCTCTGCTCAAAGTCTTCAACGACCTACTCACTTCTGCTGACACCGGTTCCCTCAATATCCTTATTCTTCTTGACATGAGTGCAGCCTTCGATACTGTGAGCCATAACATCCTGCTCACCAGACTCAAAGACCTTGGTATCGAAGGTACTGCACTCACCTGGCTCCGCTCCTACCTTTCTGACAGATCTCATTTCATCTCCCTTCATAATCACACCTCTGCTACTGCCTCAGTTACCCAAGGCGTTCCCCAAGGCTCCGTACTTGGTCCCCTTCTTTTCATCATCTACATCCTCCCCCTTGGTCAGATACTCCGCCATTTCAACCTGAACTTTCACTGTTATGCCGATGACATCCAGATCTACCTCAGCACCAACTCCCCCCTGAATCCCCCCCTCTCCCACATCATCTCCTGTCTGTCAGCGATCAAAACCTGGATGCACCACAACTTCCTCAAACTAAACAGCAATAAAACAGAATTCCTCCTCATAGGCTCCAAATCCACTCTCTGCAAAGCCAATAACCTCACTCTCACCATTGACGGCACCATTGTTTCCCCATCTCCCCAGGCCCGCAACCTTGGTGTGATATTTGATTCAACCCTCTCCCTTGAGCCTCACATTCGTCAGGTCATCAAAACATCCTTCTTTCACCTTCGAAATATTGCCAAAATCAGACCCTCACTCACTCCCTCTGCTGCCGAAAGACTTATTCACGCCTTCATCTCCTCACGACTTGACTATTGCAACTCACTACTCCTCGGCATCAGCTCCACCTCCATTAAAAGGCTCCAACTGGTTCAGAACTCAGCCGCACGACTCATCACCCGCTCCGCATCCTGGCACCACATCACTCCGGTTCTAAAAGAGCTACACTGGCTTCCCATTTCTCACCGGATCATATACAAAATCCTGGTCCTTACCTACAAAGCCATCCACCACCTTGCCCCATCATACCTCACTGTGCTCCTCTCCCCCTACCAACCTTCACGGTCCCTCAGATCCGCTTCAGCCGGTCTCCTCTTTGTCCCCAAGTCAAAGCTCCGCAGTTTTGGGGACAGAGCCTTTTCTAGGGCAGCTCCCAGGCTCTGGAACTCCCTCCCCCATGAGATCCGCATCTCTGAGTCCCTCACCATTTTTCAGTCCTCTCTCAAGACCCATCTCTTCTGTTCTACCTATCCTTAGTTTTTTTTTTTTTTTTTTTTTTTATTTTATTTATCTATTCTAGTCTGTAAAGCGACTTTGAGTTTGAGAAAAGCGCTATATAAATTCAATTTATTATTATTATTATATTATTTGAGAAGACGCTTGAAAAACTATGAACTCATTGATTGATTATCAAAATTGCGGTTGTTACATTTCAAGCAAAACTTTGCATTTGACCAAATGCATGGTACAGCCATAGAGAAACATAAACACACCTGAGGAATGACAGGTTTTCTTGTTTATCCCAAAGTTGCACGGTGTCAAATACTGACCAGCATGAGTGACCTCCCTTATGAGGGCCACTTACCGGAGCAGCAAGACAGTGTGGAGGTGAGGCGACCTACCAGAGGTGGGACGTGATGTGAGAGGGGAAGTGTCTGTGGCCCTTTAAATCCAGTTAGGCATAAGAGCCAATTACTGTCTCAGAAGGGAGGTGGATGTCAGCTCATTGTTTTGATGACTGTCACAGCAGCTGGATAATACAGTATCTCAGCCTGGGTGAGAAACACTGACTACTAGATTTCATATGTTCTTGCATCTATTTGCGATGCTGCCACCAATCACGTGCAGAGAGCAATTGACTTATATTGATTATGAATGACTTGATTTTTAAATTTGCATGTAAAAAAAAAGAAAAAAAAAAAAAAGGCATAATAAAATAGGTGTCAAGCTTGGCGCTGTGCTGTGGTAGAACTGACTGTAATGTATTGCAATGGATGGAGAACTATTTATAATTTTAATGAACAATTTTGGTCAGGTGGAATTTAATATCCCTAGATGAAGTGAATCACTTTTCACTGTTATTCTGCCACCAGCAGTTGGTTTTGGTTGAAGTAGAACAATATGTTGCTATAGCAACTGCTACTGGCACAGTGCCATAGCAGTTTAACTGACACTGCAGCTTGTCCTTAAAGAAAAAGAAACGACAATATAGGTCGATTGTTGAGCAGCTCATAACAACCCATTATTGAGTTTACTGTTAAACAGCGACCTCCCGTGGCTGTAGTAATTATCGCGAGCGGAAACTAGGAAGCGAGGGGACAAAGTATTAACAAACAGAGGACTTTCACTCAGGAGACGGGGGTTCGTTCCCTGTGTGAAACCATGAGTCAGATGTCACTTTTTGAAATCAACAAAGTTTCACGTACTTATTGTTGTTATTGTGTCACTGACTAGTCAATGCTTGACAAAGTCAGTGACACAATAATGCCCGAAGAACTTTGTTGATATTTATAAAGTTCAGTTTCAGGATGCTTATGTAACAGTACCGTTAGTGTCAGTTGAGGTCATTTATTGCTGTTCACAGTTTTCAACTCAGCATGCCTGACAACACATCAGTGTGACACAATAATTTGATAGCATTTAAAGTCAGAACTGATATTTATGAGCAGTTGTACTAATCACAATGCTAAATACTAACAATGTATTTAAACCTGTGGCCGTTACATTAAATATAATGGTCACATGATTCACATTTCCACCGTGGTCCCTATTTACAGTCACATGTTACAGTCACATGTTTATAACGACCACCATAGAGCAGTGAATAGAGAGATCATGTCTGTAACTTAATAATGATGTTTAATCATTATGTAAGACCCTATACTCAGATTGGTTGACAGTATTGCTGGTTCAGCCAAACATGAATCAGATTCACACAAAAAAACGAAAAACAAACTGGACTCTGAACACCATTTCTTGTTCCCAGTCTGATATCACACCAAGATGAAACTCTTGGTGAATGACTATTTCATTACATATTATAAACTGTGGACAATCGCAGTTTCATGCATTCACAAATTATGCTTTCCACATCCTCCCTTTAAAATGGGTGGCTGGTGTAAATGTCACTGTGGATTATCACTGAAGTTATTAATAAATTAAACATCTTTGCTTACACTGCAGTGCAGTCACATTCTAGGAGAAGATTAATGGAACTTTAATGATCCCCATGAAAAAATGGATATTATGACATTAACAGTTTTATTTTTGACATTTTCAACAGAGGGTCCCTGGATATCAGAGCCATTCATGTATTTTAAACTATGCTAAAACATATAACGTTGTCATAACTCAGTAGACTTGGCCGGTTGTAAATTACGGGTCACTTTATTATAGACTCCTTAAACCATTTTAAAATATCACCCATCAGTAGGTTGAGACCTTTTAATCACATGCTAACGCACTCCGTCAATGCATTGAAATGGAGGGCCAGCCTCTTCCCTCTGCATGCCAGCTAGCTTATTGTAAGACAGGTTTGCAAGGGAATCCATGGGTGGTTCCCTTAAAAGATCCATTTGAATTCAGAGCATCTCAAAGCATGGCTCTCAGCTATATTTACAGCTTGGATAGCGATCAAATAGGATCCTTCAGGTTCGATGAAAAGGAGCAGAACACAGCATGTGAAAACAAAACACAAGGGAATGAGTCACTTATTGAGTTTCATGCTTCCTACACATTTCCCATAACAAAAAAAGTACATTTTCAGCATTTAATTTTTTGACTGACTGTAAAGCTGTTGTTTTGACATGTTAGTGACTGTATGGTACGCTGAACATAGTTGTTTAGAACTGTGTTTTGCAATGTGATCTGACTGTGGCTCTGCAAATCTAATGTTAAAAATGAAAAAAATCTTCTGATTCCATCTTCAAAGCATATTTTTGAACCCGATCTGTGATTGCTTATTAATAAGGCAACATACTGCTTTTATGAAATCTAAAAATAGTCATTAGAGCAACAGTTCAAATTTTCCCAAATACATTTACATGCTTTTTGCATAAGGTTAAATGACAAGATTAATACCACTCGTGTCTGTAGGCTAAATATTAAGTTACCGCCAGCTGCCAGTTAGCTTAGCTTAGCTTAGCACAAAGACTGGAAACAGGGAAACAGCTTGCCTAGAAATATTGTGGTACATAACTTTGCTTCTTACAATTTTTTGTATGGATTTAACAAACAGCTTCAGAGGTGCTGGCAGGGAATGTTGTTACCTCCGGATAGAGCCAGCTAGCCATTTCCTCCTGTTTTCCAATCGTAGCTTAGCCAAGCTAACCGGCTGCTAGCTGTCTAAAGGCTAGGTGTAAAAATGACTGATGAGTTCTTGGTTAAGCTAGCTAGCTGTTTCACTCTTTCCAGTTGTTGTGCTAAGTGTACATTAAGTTGTGGTTTAATAGTTGGTAATATTATTACTATTACCATTAGTAATAGTAATATTTCTTGACTGAGCCAGGCTAGCTATTTTCCAGTTTCCAGTCTTTTTGCTAACACAAGCTAACCATCCCTCGACTTCATATTTAGGATATGAGAGTGGTATTAATCTTCTGAACTAACTCTCAGCAAGAAAGTGAATTCTTGTATTTTTTTTTCCAAAATGTCCAACTCTTACTTTAACTTCATTTCTTAGTCTTCTCCTAACTTCTTGGCGGTGTGTGCATGTTGTATGAAAAGGAGAGACAGGAGGCTGTAGAAGGACTGAGAGTTGAGGGTGATGAAGCTGCACGGCTGGTTTGGTTCCCTGTTTATAGCGAGGCTCTATCTTCTTATCTCTGCACATTTGCAGGCGCTCTGTCAGAGGCATACCTCACTATCTATTAATCTGCCACAGTTGGGAGTCGAGAGCCGGAGCAGCAGCAGAGTCGAGGCAACAGCAGCAGCAGCACCAAGAGCACACGGTTCCTCTCTGACAAATAACAACAGATCCGAATACTTTGGAAAGGCTTATCTTCAAAATACTGAAGGTGTTGTGTGGATTTGTAGTATTGATTTTTTTTTAAAGTGTCATAAGATATCAAAATGCAATGCTCAAAATGTTTTTTTTTTTTTTTTCAACAGCGGGAATTTGTTATTGGATGGTGGGACTCTGGTTTGAACAGCTAAAAGCAGAGATGAAGGAATCTCTATTGTATGAGGAAATGGGCTTTTATTCAGTTGAGGAAAATGTTTCATAGTAGTACCTCTTGTTGACAGCAGACATATTTCAAAGATAGCTGTATATCAGAGATTGTTTCCAACTAGATATCCCAAAGCTGTGAGAATCATAAAATGTAATATCCCAGGGTAAGCACCTGCAGTAACTAAAGAACTCCATGCTGACTGACAACAATACAGGCTCTGTTTGCTGAGTGAAACAGCAACAATTCATTTATATGTTGAAAAATCAAACAAAAATCTGCTCTAAACTTCTTTTCAGCTTCCTCTCACTCCCTAACCTTTCCTGGATTTTACTACAGAAAATTACACAGGAAAGCACCTGCAGAGTAGCATACAGCTTTTATTAAGCTTTTTTTCTCAATTCTTTGGCTCTGACAGCTTTTAACTGAATTGTCTGCTCAGGCCTGCTCAGCCCTGTGGAGTCCAGACAGAGGCCGGTGAACGCTGTGACATCTCCACTCCCTTCAGCTCTAGTACTGCTGCCTTCATCCAATTTACCATGAAAGGAATCCTGACAGTTCCATAATATAACTCAGGGCTGCCTCGATTGAACATGGTCGACAACTCCAGGCCCGGGCTTCACACACACAACCAGCAGGCTATCTACAGAGGACCATTGGCCGCCTGCTACCCCTTGATAAGACCCATTGCCCAGGGAAAGAGTGGACAGGGTCATCAGGCGGCATTTCATAGTGAAGAGTGCCCCCTTGTGCTTCTGAAGGCACAGCACAGTTACAGAGCCACAAGAGTGGTAACACATCGCCTCTAACAGTAATCAGGGGGTGTTATTACTGTCAGACACAGATTACAGCAGTGTTTCCTCTCTAATTTCATGCAGCGCTGTGGGGTATTTTTGTTGTTGTTTTAGTTCCAAATTTTTCCTCACATCAGTCACAGCTATCATTCTACTGCAGGCGACTGCAGTATGTATATTTTTTCTTTTCATAAATACTTTATCTCAATGAAAACATGATTTGTCAGTGTTAGAGGGGTGTTACAGAGGGCTGTACCTCCATTTGTTTCGAGTGGAAATTAGAAAAACAAGTTATAAAGCCATGTTATTGTCAGTTTTTTTTTTTTTTACTTGCAGTGTTGACACCGCATGAATAATGAGAAATCAACGCAGCCCATTATAATCAAGCCCCAAGTTTCTGACTGAATAGATTATATTCAAAACAATTGGGTGGTTTCCTGGTGTATGAAAGTTTGTTTGACAAATACTATTTAGATTTTAACCCTTCAACTGTCCAGAGATCACAATAACTGTCAGAACATTTTGTCTCCCTTTCCTCTCTAAGAAGAGATAAAAGACACACTTAAGCAACATGTGTTCATTTTCTTATAGTGAATCTGTAACACAAGAGATAACAACATAAACAAAAAAATGGGAGCTTTGGTAAAACGGTTCACCAAATCAAACAGCTAAACAATAATTCTGAATATTGGCACATAATGGGGACATATTCAATCTAATTAATGCTCCCAAATCCTCGTGTTTCTCTCTCTCTCTGCATGTGAACGACTGAGAATAAAAACAGAAATGGAGCAAGAGACATTAAAATAGAGATTTCTTTTTTTTTTACCTTTCATTGACCAGGCTGAAAGTTTGTGTGTGTGTGTGTGTGTGAGAGAGAGGGCTGCTCCCCATTTCTCATGGTCAGTGTGTATCATTTTTTGGAGAGCATGACAAATTGGGGCCCTCGGCTCAGTGATAGAGGCAACCAAGACCATCTAGCTTGCATTATTCATGAGAAGTGGGAGCTGTGATATGGTGTCTACAACCAGAACAAAGCTACAGTCAGAAGGTCAAATACATTTCTCCATCTGCACCCACATTCTGATGAACAGGAAACAAAGGCATTATAACTAATGAAATGTTAACTGTTTAAGATGTTGATTTTGATTTTGGGTGTACAATAAGTTTACTTAATCTTTAATTGATAAGGACACTAGTAGTGATACTTTTTTGAGTATGCTTAGACCAATTACAGACAAATAAACACAATCTGTATGCATAATAATGAATACGTTGTCAGGATGTAGAGTTGTTTGTAGAGAAACAGCACCCTCTTGTGGTGTGGAACCAAAATGTTCAACATTTTAATCAAAGCATCATATATATATATATATATATATATATATATATATATATATATATATATATATATATATATATATACGGCTATATTCATTATCTATGTAGTGTATAAGATATACAGTACAATAAGTTTCTAACAAAAGCATAAACCTACTTAATCATTTTAGTCTGCCTTCCTTTGTTGCCAGGGGTGACACTTTTTTATTTTTTATTTAACCTTTATTTATTCAGTGAAGGTTCACTGAGAGACACCTTCTCTTTAGCAGCAACACCCTGATCACATTCACACAGTTATACAGTCACAGTCTGATCTGCTGCCACTGAGCAGCTCCACTGGAGCAGTTGGAGGTTAAGGGCCTTGCTCAAGGGCACCTCACTGGAGGTAATGAGGGAGGGTCAAGCACTGCTCTTTCACTTACCCCACTCACATTTTTATCCTGTTGTTCTGGGGATTGAACCGATGACCTCCAGGTCACAAGCTCTCTTCTCTAATCTTTAGGCCACCACTTTTTTTTTTTTTTTTTAATCTAATGGTATGAATGGGAATGTATCCCTAGTATATTGATCTTCCTTTAAGTTACTAAAATATGAGTAAATATCAGCAATTACGGGGGAAAAAATGCAGCAGAAATGGCTGTAGCAGCATGTATCCCTGAAACACAGCCCAATCATTTTCCATGCAATGTGTGTCGTGCACAGCGAGTTGGAGATATTGAATTTTATTATGAAACAGCTGATTTCAGAAACAAATGAAAAATGAAATTAGAAAAAAAAAATAAAAATGGGAGCTGGGACTTCTCACAGCTCTATAATAAGAAGACAACACAAATCAAGTAAATAAAATCAAGGGGAGACTTCAATATCTCTTTTTTATTAATTCTGACACACTGTGGTCAGATAGAAAAGTATGAGAGTTACACTTTTCAAGTTGCTTCCATGACTTGTGCAAACACTAGACGGTATCTGGGGAAATTATCTGAAGGAACGAATTGGAAAAGAAAGACATCAAAATGAATAAGTGCATTTAAACCTATGTGTTGATTCTTTATGCAGTATTTATTGATTCCCAGCTTCATATAAACTGGATGTTGAGGCATAAACATAGTACATTTGAACAAAAATATAACCAATATTTACAATTATTGTATTAAAAATACAAAAACAACTGATACGTACTCCACCAATTGTCTTTTTAAAAGACATACAGGTCAAAGTAGTACAAGAAAGAATGAAGAAAAGAAGGTCATCACCAGCTAAATGTACATTTCTCACTGACATCACACATCAAATGGAGTAGCAGTTCTACCTACTACACTTATCTTTATGCTTGTACATTTTTGTGCAACTCTCTGTTTTCGAAGTAGGACTTGGCCCGCTAATATGCACATTATCTTCAGAGTTGAATGAAAGTGAATGATGCATGTCACCACTGTATTACAAACAAATTATTAACAATCTATCTGCCGCCATTACAACAAAATTACAATAACAAAAAGAAACCCAGGAAATTATTAGTGTATAGTCACAGACCACAGTGGAAAACACTGCACTCATTCATCTTTTTGTCAGTCTGTAGTTTCCAAGACTGATCAATGTGATCAGTGCGACTCAGTGATAGAAGAAGAAGAAGAAAAAAAAAAAAAAAGTTACTTTTCACAATTGGATTTCTAATCGTACTGATTGGCAGCCTTGAAAAAGTTTTCTTCATATGTCATCTTCCCCACCGGAGTCCAAGATAAAAAATTAAACATAAAAATCTTCAGTCACTTCCTTTGATGGCAAGATACGGTGGAAAACTGGACGCAGGCGTTAGCGATTTACATAGAGCGTCTACTGAGCTGTGGTCTGTAATAGGAAAGAAGAGTTTCGGAGGATGAATCTATGATGAATCTATGAGCACAACAACAGAGGGAGAGGTCACTGTGTGTAGACAAAAAGAACTACACTAACATGTAATGGCCACGCCAAGTCTGACGCCATGTCAAAACAAAACAAAGAAAATGCTTGGCTTCATCTTGTACTGAGTCTTAACATATTAAAAAAAGTCTTGGGGGAAAATCTTGAATAAGGCATTTCACTCCACTATTTGCTTGATTCAAGATTACTCTTGAAACAAGGTGATTTGTGATGGGAACAACCATGTAAAAGAAAAGTATGCAATCATGGCATTGTAAGGCGCTTTGGACATTCACAAAATGTGGCATATGTTCACGTTGAAAAAAAGCCAAATCTGAATTTGTGGTTTCCTTTATCTTTAAAGGGAAATATGTATGTTATAAGACTCTGTACAAGATCATTTGTAATAGTACATAGTGGTACACTCATAATTTATAGATGGCAGCTTCTGAAATATGCTGATGTGGGTTTGTCATCCCTTCAATCCAAAATAAAGAAACAAGAGGCAACTATTCTAATGTCAGTGAGAGCCCGCTTACTTCTCACAGTCTGTACTATGATTCACAAGTTGCTGTGAGATTATAACATTTCCTGCCAGCGTCCATACCACACATCAGCTTTTAATTTGGGCTTAAAAAAAAATGAAGCTCCAGGAACAAAAAAACATCTAAGCTAAATGAAAAAATCTCAGCTAAGCGTAGTTACTTTGTGTAGCTCTGATGCACTGTAGAGACCAACACGATGGTGTCCAACATGTTCGCTCAGTTTTCCAGTAACAAAACATTACACGTTCAATGTAACAGCAAGCAACATGATGAAGACTTTGATATAACCAGACGAGCTCCAACGTGGGGTGACAGTAAGATATGGTTCACTCATACCCTGGTATCCAAACCAAATGTCTGGTAACATCTAGGATTGTGCTGAAAGTGCTATTTTTTTTTCTTTCTTTTTTTTAGAATTAATTGTGTTTTGTGTATGTACTGGTACATGAAATGTATGTTGTGTATGTGCATGTATGTATGTCAGTACACTGTGTATGTTGGTTCTCCCTACTGGGCTCCCCTAGCTTTGATTTGAACCAACACTTCTTTAGCTTTCACATGTAAAATGAGATAATACTGAATTTAGAATTCAAACACTCAACAACAGATAGATTGTTTCAGTCCAGGCAGAGAAATGGGCTTACTTGGTATCTCTTTTTCGGCCCCCAGAGTGCAATCAGTCAGAGAAAATTACTTAAAAAAAACAAAAACAAAGAAATCTAGTGGGAAGTTGAAGATTTCAGCGTCCAGTCAATTCTCTCTGTCTTCAAACAATAGTCTGTTTTCTTTTTATTTGTTCTGTTTTTCCGAAAGTAGAAAATGAGAAAGTGCAGATGAACACGTCTTGATGCTGTTGTGTTAACAGGTGGGTTCGGAGTTTTGTCACTGGGAGGAGGGGCGGTCTTAAGGAACCGCTCCAACGTCTATGTGGTTTTGTGTGTTTGTGGCCATGTTGATCCTCCTGGCACCAGTTAGGTTTCTGTAGTCTTTTTCCAAAAAGTGCCACGCATTTTGTCATCGTCTTTGACCTTCTCTCCATCTCTTCTTCACAGTATTTTTTTTGCATGCAGGGTCATTCAACCCCGTATGATGCTTTAAGGCAGGGGAGGGAGACGAGCAGAGGAATCCACCAATCAGGAGGGAGAGCCAAGTGGAGGCAGGCACGTACGTAACTGATGAGTCCATTGGTCTGTCTATCTGTCAGTCTCTTTAATCCTGCCCACCCCAAACCAGGGGGACTTCAAGTTACTGCAAAAGGACGTCCACGGTTGTCCCTCAGACCGCTGACACCTGTTCATCCTCTGTGAAAAGAAACAACACTGAAAGGTTACACTGAATGTGGACATGGGACATGCAATATATAAACAGATTTTTAAAGGTTAAAAAGTAGAAAATTGTTTCTTTGCTTCAGTGACAGCTAAAAACTAAAAAGAGCAGCTGCAGCAGTGTTTACTTTGAATGTCAGCCTGCCTTCTCAAAGGGGACAAACCATGAATCGCGTATACTTTACTACCAAACATTTTCCCAGAGCATGCAATCATTTTTCCATGATCCATGTTAGTATGATATTATATATATACACACAGTGTATATATAAAAATCAACTTGCAGGGACTTGAAACTTGATAGTGACAAAGGAAATGTCAATTTTATTCTGAAATAAATAAAAGGTTCAAAGCCATGTTATTGACCCATGGCAATGAGGTTGTTGTTTCATATAAAGATGCACCATCATCAAATATACGACCCTGGATGTCCACTGGACGCTGATGTGTCACATTGCAGGTGCAGTGGAGCGTTGATTTTTTAGCAGCTCCATTTGTGATGTATATTTGAGTTGACTTGCTGACAACTTCTATGTTTTACAACCATTGAATACAGGTTTGCAGCTCAATTAAATTGGGTGACAGATGTTTAGTTACTGTACTACCCCATGATGCTCATTCAGTCTGTCTTCCTCCCCCCTTCCCCCTCTCTTTTACTTCTTTCACCTTCTCTCGCTTACTTTCAAATAAGAAAAAACAGTTTTGCCGTTTATATTAAGACAAAGTCAGTAACACATGAAATGCATCATTAAGCATAATTATCTCACAATGTAAATTAATATAGGCAATCATATTAATTCACAAGTGAAGTTTGTACTTCAGAGATGCGAATTTGTTGGGCAAAAAAGCGCTTAGCCCATTAAGATAGGTCCAGCAGACATTAACACACTGGGTAAAGGGCAGCAGAGTCATTTCCGGAAGAAGTGATGGAGCCGGAGTGCGACACAGCTACATCCGGTGGACATTGGGCGGCAGAGAGTCAGGTGTGCAACGGCAATGTTTTGAAGTGCTCATATTATGCTTTTTGGCTTTCCCCCCTTTCCTTTATTGTGTTATATATCTTTTTGTGCATGTTATCAGTTTACAAAGTGAAAATATCTAAAGTCCTCCCCACAGGGACTTACCATTTCCAACAGAAAAAAACTGTTCGCAAACAGCTCTACTGTAGTCCAGACTTTACTTCCGTGAGAAACGTTATAATGCTCGCCTAGCTGCTAGCGTGGCATGTCCTCATACTCTGCTTCTGACTGGCTAGTAGTCCTTACATAGCTACTAACTCCCAACAAAAATCAAACAGTAGTGAGATACCTCACTCTGTAGCTGAAACGGAGAGCTCAACACACAGGGTGAAAAGAGGAGCTGCAGCAACAGCAGTGTTTTTTGGAAATTAAACCATGTAAACCTATTTTGATATAACCTCTAAATAGAATTTATGAACCTGAAAATGAGCATAATATGAGCACTTTAATGTAAGAAACTTCTAAAAACTAACTTGTCAAAGTTAAGACTTGACAACGTGAAAAACCTTTGAAAACAACTGCGTGTATAAAAAGGTGCTGCTACAACAACACAGAAGTCACTGTAGGCGAGTCAGGTGCGTGCTGGTGCAGGAGAATGGTGGTGCATGTTTTCAGGCATTGAGTTTGATTGCATGGGTGAGAGGATCCTGACTGTACTGTGGCTGCTAATGGATGCTCTTCAGTACAGTGTGTGAGACGGTGAGAGAGAAGAGCAGAATGTGTGGTGGCAGAGAAGTGGTGAGTTTCTGGTCCAACCAGTATGACTCATGCATGATGACATATTGTGAGTTAAAGGTGATGGTCCCACTCCAAATAAAGAATTCCCAGATCATGAATACTAAATGTCTGAATTTCATTTTTTGTTAGGAACACTGACGGAGAATAATAATCTGGGGTGGGACGATCCTACTGGTGCTGTGGGGAGTTGTGTGAAGGAATGGTCAGTCTCAGTCCAAGTGTGTGTTCCTGTTCACATGCAGGTTCATTGGAGTGGAGGGGGGGGCAACCTGATAAATTAGTTTTTACCTGCCTTGGGGCCTGTTAACCCCCGTACACACACTCTCATGGTCTGGGAGTCTCAGGTGTATGCTGTGCCACTGGCTTTGGCTTCCTCAGAGCGATTAGTTTGGAAGACAAGGACTCACCCTCCTCTTCCTCCTCAGCTTCTTGTTCCTCGGCCGGTGAGCGTGTGCGGTGGAGGCCGCCCGTTCGCTGTTTGGCCCCCTGGTGGGCCAGGTGGGAGTCGGGCGACTGGGTGACCATGCGCGAGCGCTGCAGGGCCGTGGTGTAGTCTGGTGGCCGGCGACCTGAGTGGGTCGCCGTGGACGTGGTAACAGACGGGGCCGGGTGCTGCACTTCAGCGAGGTCGGAGATGGTCAGGGCAGTGTAGCCGGGGGGAGTCGGGGGAGGCTCCCGGTAACGGCTTTCTTTCCGTGCTAGAAAGACACAAAATAGATGTAGATGATGAAGCCACTTTTAGAATACTAGAAGAGTGGGGAGTATTTCACCCCTGATAGCGATAGTAGAGAAATAACAAGACCTGACCAGTGAGAAAGGAGGGATTAAATGCAATAAAGGTCCTGAGGCAAAAAATGCTGCAATTACACGGTGAGCATCATAACTCCCCCAGGCCTGTCTTTGTCTTGAGAGAAAAAATATTCTGCCTGATGTATAACAAAATATATTTCCTATAAAAACATCATCAATCAGCAATTAAAGCTACAGGACTGTAAAGTGTAGTCACTCACAAAGTAGGCCTTTACCCCCAGTGGTGATAGGTGATGGTGAGGGCCGGCCGAGCTGCTTGGCCTCCTCTGACCCCGTGGATGTGATGCTACTTGTTTCTGGGTCAGCATTGACGTCCTTCCTCCTCTCCTCTTGATTGTGCCAGTGTCTCCCTCGGAGTCCTCTCCCCAGTACGCGGCGGAGGATGAGGAGGAGCTGGCGGATGCCCAGCTCCCTCTGGCCTGGGCTGCCCACAGCGCAGCAGGCCCTCCTAATAAGGCCTCTGGTCCGCCAGGAGGGAGTCCTCCAATGCCCCCTCCGCCTCCACCAAAGGCCAGAGTCTCCCAGCTACGCCCCTGCTGCATGGTCTGAATGTTGTCGTGGGAACCAGAGGAGCAGGAGGTCCAGGAGCCCCGGCCGCTGTCTGCAGCATCGAGGGAAACACGATCGCCCTGATCCTGGGTCAGCTCCTCCGAACTGGGGGAGGAGAGCACTGTAGGGCAGCCGGTGTAAATGCCCCGACAGTCCTGCATTGATGAATATGACCTGAGAAATGATAAAAAAAATAAAAAATGAATGAAATGAATTAGAAATTACACAATTTTGAAGGTCAGATAAATAAAACAGACCTTCACCTCAAAATAAACTACTTAAGTTCCTACCCAAGGCTGTACTGGTCGGGATCGGTGGTAGCTCTTCGTTCCAGCCGCTGTCCTCCGATGTGTGATTCCCCAACTCCTCCAGAGTGACGGAGTCTCCTCTCCTCCTGCGCCATGTCGAAAGAGGAGTTGCTGACGAGGCTGGAGCGAGAGGAGATCTCACTGTGACCGGAGTCCGAGTAGGCGTCTCCCATTCTGTTGTAACCTGGGCGAGAGTGGAAGAAATGTTCACCTATCGAGGAAAGAAGATCTTAAAAAATGTATTTGAGCACCAGCAGCGTTTTTGTGTGCAAAAAGTAAATCTAACAGATTACTTTCAAATCCCTAAAAGGAAAAGGATGATAAAGCCCTAACATGGTGCCCTTACGTGCTGACTGGGTTTCAACCACATCACCACACAACGCAAACATCAAAATAACTTATGGTGGGTGACCTTTTTTAAACTCTTATCAAACAACATCCAAAATTGACATATCTTATCTCAGTCAGTCTTTCTAAATGAGGCGTCACACACAGACTGCAGGGCTAATTGTAGAGGGCCATTTCCAAGTAAGCCAAGCAGCTGCATTTGATTCGTATTGAAACAGCAGTTTGCTAAAACATTCAGGATTTCAACACAGTGCTGAATAGTGTGGAAAAGTTTAGATAATAAGCGTGAAGGGACTCGGAATTACAACGTCTGAAAATATAGGGGAATCACTGGTTATGATTGCTGACACATGTAAGGACATATTTTCTAGTTCTAGGCGACTGTGATTTGCTGTAGCTCAGCTTTAGGTTTGGTCGTATTCCCCAACTACTATCAGCATAAATCACCTCAATAACTTCCTTAATCCTGTCTATACTTTTGAGGCTGACAAATGAGGGGATGTGTAAAGGAAAACTTTTAGGAGGCTTTAACTATAAAGATGTGGAGCAAATATAAGCCACTAATAGGTGACATGGTCCAAACTTAGGCCTGAGGGGAGACACATGAACTCACAGGACCCTTGAGGCTCCAGCAGCGACGAAAACAGTTCATTTCTAAGTTAATTTAAGCAACAGATAAAGCCAGAGTCGTGAAGTCTCCAGTAAAACCACCCAGTCCAGCATCTTCTATAGCAAGAGCCAGTTGCATAAAGAAAAAGTAACAGGTCGCATGCTTGCAAGCTTGCCACACTAACCTTTTGGGATCAAATTTTACTCTTTTTGTAGCAGAGAACATTTTTAATATTTTGATTGTAATTATTTATGGTATTATATTATAATATTTTGGTATTTTATTATGTTTAGGTTATAACTTCTGAACTGCAGGCCTTTGCACTTTAAAGTATATTGTTTTTAGCTGTCTTTAGTCTGTCCATGCCAGGTTTCTAGCATTTGCTGTACTGGTTATAAAGTTATCTCTAATGCTGTGAATAACCACAGACAGCCGGCTTGACCAAAGATTTCTGTGAACCATATATGTCGTGCTCAGCAAAGATGTTGCCAAAATCCTAAAACAAAGAATTATTAGCATTACAATTTACATTACAATTTAAAACGCAGGTTTACGGCTTTGATTAGTGTTGATATAGGTTTAATGCACCTGATTCCAGACTAGTTAGCGCTATGGTTCTCAGGATTATAAACTTCCCATCAGACAAGTACCAGTTTATCTGTGGCTGCTGTGGTTTAAAGACCAAAATATTTGTCTGACTCTGTGGCATGCTAGTCACAGGATGAATACCAGTACTCAACAGCATATCTGAAACATAATGCAATGCAAGCGGGCAGCCACCAGGTGGCATTTGTGGCACATCATGACAGAAGAAAGAAGCCTGGAGATGGTGTGGGAAGGAGGGAGGATTATTGGCTTACCCTTCTTGGGTGAGCTCTGGGGGGAGATGGGAGGGGAGGAGAGCTGGGAGGAGGCGTTGGACACAGTGTCCTCTGGCTGCCTCCGGTGCCTTTCGTTCCCCTCCTCTGACAGAGACAGAATCTTCTTCAGAGACTGAGGGGAACTGGTGCCTGTGGATATTTACAAGAAGATGAGCAGAATTAGCATGAGGAACACTGCCATGCCGCCCCAGGGGGGCTGGGATGCTAAACTGCATTGTCTGGGTTTATGTTTTGTATTTGCTTGCAGTCAGACAGCCTCCAGGTGGCAGCACTGTCATAAAGAAGCTGGCTCTGCTATTGTCTGCAAAATACAGGATGCGGAAGAAAAAACAAGGCAATGGCGGCACGAAGAAAGACAAGTGAACAGAAGATTTACAAAGGCTTATTTTCACTTGATCCATAACCACACTATTATTCATTCAGTCATTAAATATGACATGCCCCTCACTATGAAATACAAGTACAGTAGTACCTCTGGTGGACTGCAACCCTGTTACACTTGTTTGACATATTCCAAAAATCATTTCACAATCCAATTAACTTTATTACTTTAAATAATACTCCAAGCAAATGTCCCATGCATTGCGCTTTACTATAAAGATTTATACACACTTCTCAATATAAACACCTTTCTAAAATGTAACCTTTCAAACACAGAGAAAATTATAAATACAAAACATGTATTAGTGTACCTCAAACGGCTGGTTGCGGGTATACATTTAAACTTACAAATTTCATTATTCCAAATTAATCTTACCAAAAGGTGGGAGATCCTTGACTGGCACTTTCTTTCTGGATGGGTAAAGGGCCACGGCGGGGACTTGCAAGGCCTGGTTTCCTTTGGCCAACTGGCCCCTCTGTTGGTTGGCAGCTCTGGACACGACTGGGGAGGTGTCTGGCCGTTTCCCACCGGCATTCTTGGGCACTAAGTTGGGCGAGAAAGCAAATTCCCATTACAAAATTAGATTTGGATTTTAGGCCTTAAAGTGAAATGTGTATGTAAAAGGATGTACATTATGATTCGGCAGGAATTTGATGTGAAATTTAAGAAAACAGCTGGTGACTGGTAGTAAAAGCTGTTCAAAACTGTGTGTAAGGGTCTCGTCGACCTTCTGTCTACCAATGCATTAGCAGCGAGTAAAGTTGGTATTAACAATGACAAATTGGCCTAGTGATTCAGTCATTTTTATTCACTGCCAATGGGTGTCTGCTGTGAATCCTGGAAACCCGCATGTGTCTCAAGAGCATATGCAGTAAAAGAAATAAAAGAACTCAATGTTTAACTCTAATTACAGTATATTCTTGAAAAGGAGTGCTATGCAGGGAGATTATGGGTTTAATTTATACATTGTATTTATATGCCTACATCTTTTATGCATTTGTGTGTGATCTAGGTTGTGTCACAAACTCACATGTACTGATGGAGGGTTCACACTGCACCGAGAGTGTCTGCAGACTCTCCTCGTTCGTTTCCAGGCTGAGGTTGGACAGATACTGTTTGACCTTCCTGGCCATCTGGGCATCCTCGTAAAGCTTTTTAGCGTTCAGAAAGGAGCTGCGGCGCACCCTCTTCTTGTGCCCGCCTGTCTGGTTGACGTCGAGCACTGCCGCATTAGCGCTACCCTGGCTTAGGGACCTGGTTGCACACGTAGGCCACCACACAGACATATAAACACAGAGAGGAACGCAAATGTGCAGGCACAAACGCAGACAAAGACGCACAAAAACAAACAGAAAGAATAGCGAAAGACTTATTAACATATTGCTTCAGTTTGAACATGAATGATTGTACAGGTAATACTACTGGGCTACACAGGGAGACTGGTATTTAAACTTGGACATGCAGAGAGCAGCTTTAGGTATTTCTCTCAACTCCAAAACATTCCAGTCATTCCAGACAGCAGAGGGGGTTAGGGATGATGGCTGTAGTCATACAACAGGGGAGTAGAAAAGGGGAGTTCTACTAGTGTAGCACAATCATAGTTTTACATTTCTGTGGCTTGAGTCATAGCTCGTTGGAGGAGTGGTAATACAAGCTTTACTTGCACAGAGTATCAGTCAATGGTACACAAAACAATGTACGTCCATGAGAAGTCCCGTTTGTTCTCATCAGTGGAAATATATTTATCAGCGTTCATTTCCAGAAAGTGCTATATACAATTTATATTATGTATGTATGGATGCTCATTTCATCCAATCGTTTTGTTTTAAGTACTACTTTTGTAACTTGTAATTAAAACGTAGCACCTTGTATTCCTGTGATTAAGATCTCATAATTACAAGAAAACTCTCACAATTAAAAGATACAGATCTTGTAATTCCAAGATGCCTTTCTCATAAGACACAAAGTCAAAATTATGAGATACAATATTCTTCATTACCATAAAACTTTCTTTAGTGAACGCAATGTGCTTCCATACGTTTGCCATTAAATGTCCAGTACATGCTGTATGAACAGCGTTGTCCAATTTGACCACAGGAATGTAAAACATTATAAAAGAAAATAATGTATCCATACAGAATCTCTGGCTGTTTGGAGCTTTGGTATAGAGATAAAGCCTCAGACAGGTACAATTCTGAAACTGTAGCTGCATGCATATTGTTAGGTAAAACTTGTAGGTCACATTTGCAGGAATCCAACATCAATAATATGAATTACTTGGTTGTTTGGGAAATATGTATTAGTTTTAGTCTAATTAATGTTAATGTTAAGTTTCCAGAATGTGAAATCGTCCAGAGTGACCAAATGTTAGCAAAAGTTACCTTTGTTTCATTAAATGCGCTATAGTTAGGGCCAGGCAGTGTTAGGGTGAGGATTCAACTCAAACTGGTAAATGGAAATAAGGTTTCAGAGAAAAAGAAAAGAAGCACGCAAATTGACGGAAAAAATGACCAAGTTGCAGGGAGAGCAAAAGATTATAGGGTCACCAAACTTACCCTAAACTTCTCCATTTCTTCTTCCTAGAGGATGCGTGCCATGAACAGAGAAGCATGGAGGGCAAAGGGTGGATGAATAGAGAGAGAAAGAGACAAAGCTTAGGACAGGAAAGACCACCAAGATCACAAAAAGAGAAGCAAATTTCACCAAAGACCCACATGAAAGTCAGAGGAGAGGAAAATTTAATGGTAACAGCACTAAGAAGTGACATCATTAGACAAAGACACACTTTCACAGGAGCACTGTGCACATTTTATGCCAACAATGTGTATAGGAAAACAGTTGCCAGAGAATAGTTGCCAGAGGGAACAGCTGCTTGAAAGAAAAGCGTGATGCAGAAATCTTTACTGAATCTAGTATGTGAACCGGCTAACCCCAGAGTTTGGTTAGTCTGTGGAGTGCTGACTGGTCCTACAGAGAAAGTAAAAGGACCATTTTTAATCTAAAGTCTGTTTTTTGACAGGCGTCTTACCTGGTCCGGAACATGAGGGCCGGGTCCATGTTGACGGAGGCCATGCGACCAACATGACGAATTTCTTTGGCAATCATCCTCAGCTTCTCAAAGTTCACCAGGCCGTCCACTTTGGAGTCGTTACCTGAGAAACAAGGTAAGAAAGAAAGTGAACACCAATTACTCACACATTACACAGCTGACAAAACTAATACCGATCGGAGGGCTGCAGAAATAAAGACATAATACAAATTTGGTTTAAATAAAGTGAGGACCATAATATGACATTAGGTTTGTTATACCATATCAAAAATATTATGGCAAAGAACTGTGTAATTTCCAAAGAAACCGCAAAAAATTGAATGTTTGAATGTTAATAACATTATCCTTTTTAAATAAAAATATTAATATTTTTTATGAAACAAGAAAACTAAACACTTCATTTTTTTTGTTTTCAGTTTTTCCACATCACATTCATTTCAAAAGCGTTCAGAAGCAAGTGCAGTATTTACATTTTTTAGGCATGTACGGTGTACACCACAGATTTTGGGGTAAAATTAAACAACATATTTCTGTTTCACAGTCTGAAACTATCCTCAAAGCTTTAGAGCAGTATAGCCATAGCACAGTAACATAAATGTTATGTGTTCTTCTACTTACAATTGTTTCAATCTAAAATGTGACATTTATAATTTGTCATATGACTTTGAAAACTATGAGGTCTGGAATAGATTTTCAGTCACTGGTTAATTTACTGAAAACTTTACAAAATACTACCAGATTAGAGGAGGGATATTTTTATATAGACATAAGCTTTTCATGTCTTCTACCTTCATGTAGGAAGGTGAGGTCCTTCTTGATGACGGGGAACAGAGGGATGATTGGTGGCTGGAGGTTCTGATTGTTGAGGACATTCCTGTACTTGGCCATATTTCTTGAGGGGTCGAAGAGGTCCTGCAGGTCCCCGAACAGCTTTTCGTATTTGCTGGGCAGCTTCTCCCATGTTCCCCTCATTCTGGAGACTGGAGCAAGGTTCAGACCACTGTGAAGCAAGGGGGGGGGGTGCATATTAATTTCTTAGTAAGACATATTAAGCATGGGCATGGTGAAGAGGTCCAAATGCACAATTAACCACACATATATTCTTTATTCCCTGTCTCACCTGATGATGGCGAACATGGAATTGAAGTTCTTGCACTCGCGACAGTGCAGGGCGATCTTGATGAAGTGTTTAACAGTCTTCATTCGTTTGAGCTGGTTGGGCTCCCGCGTCACCTCCGTGGCCACCCAGAAAGTCTCGTGGTTGATGGCCTCCTCGAAGCGCTTGAGGCTGGCCGAGCCTGTCTTGGAGCGTAGCTTGTACAGGTCGTCGATGTATTCGGTGGGCTCGATGGCACAGAAAAGTTCAAAGGCCCGCATGGAGAGCTGAGTGGCAACCTCCACTGTGCTGAGCTGTAACAAAGAGATCTGGCCTTCTCGCAGGAGGTCCTGAGCGTCCTCGTCTGAACATAACGTCTCTGTCTCCATGTTGCTCTTTAGGTAGTATCTGATGATAGGGGAGGAAGCAGGGTTTGGTTTCACTTAAACCAAGCAACAATGGCAAACATTTGCTGGATTCAGCTTTGGTAGTGAGAGGATTTACTTATGTTCTCCATTTCTTATCATTCTAAACTGACAACATTTAGTTTTTTGAGTGTTACAAGCAATTTAAAGCCCTGGCTTTGATCAATTAAGGTTTTTTTTAATTTAAAGATTTTGCGTGTGCATTTTTGGCCTTTATTTGATAGGAGAGGTTAGACATGAAAGGTGAGAGAGAGGGGGGGGAATAACAGGTTGGAATGAACCCGTGGCCGCTGTGTCAATACTAATGGCGTTTTTCCATTAATGGTACCTGCTCAACACGCCTCGACCCGGCTTGACCGCGGTGCTCCGTCCTCTTTTTTCTATTGCAGATTAATACCTCCTCATGTGTCAGGCGAGCGTGGCTGGGCGTCATAGCAGGAAACTGCTGTGACCTTACGCACACAGAACACTGAAGGTGTGTTGCTTTTGCAAAAAACAAACAAAAAAAAAACCCGCTGGCAAAACTATACCTGTTAGCAGGTACCAGGGACTTTTTTTTTGTAATGGAAAACCAAAAAAGGCGAGTAGAGTCGAGGTGAGTCGAGTAGGTACCATGCAGTGAAAACGCCATAAGCCTCTGTACATGGGGCACCTGCTTTACCAGGTGAGCTACCCAGTCGCCCCAAGAAACTAATTGTTAACTGCAGCCTTAAATTATTCTTATTTGAACTTCATTTAACCAGGATGGTCTTTTGAGGTTAAAAAAAATATGTTACGTTACAATTTTGTTATACAATTATGTTACAACATCAACATTCATGTTAGGAAGAAGAATAAGGAAAGGAGGGAAAACAATAATCCCAACATAAAAAGGTGGCACTTACAGTAGCACATCCAATTTAAGAGGTTATTACCTGCCACTTAGTTGAATCCTGTCGGCTAGTTTAGACAGCTGGTCTGGCAACCGCCTCTGTTTGATGACGCCCTCAGGTGTGACGGATACTTCACACAGTGAATAAGCCTCTGCTGCTGCAGTCAGGGCAAACTCCCTGATAGCCTGAGCCACAACCTCCTTAGCCGTTGTGTCCTTCCCGATCATAATGTATCGAGACTGCTGGTCTGCCTTGAAGACTCGTAATACCTGGTCTGACATATCTGGGGATAAACAGAATACATGAGGAGAACTGTTTATTTATCAGCGTCGTTTTTGATGTGAGACAATGATTTTTGGCTGTTTGTTTAGCATGTTATATCAAGAGCCATTCCATCTTCCCAGCATCTTTGGGACATCACCTGCAAACCTCATTTCCCATCATTTATTAGTTTGATCAGAAACACAACCCCACCAATCATAGGACCCAAATCTCCAGTAAAAAAAAAATCAATACCCACGTGCCCTCAGAAAACTGAAAGGTCAGCAGTCAGTGCAATGTTGTTAGCTTAATTTGATTAGCACAGTACAAACTGAAGTACAGCAGCTGATTAATGTCCGTTCTGACAAAGAGGATGACAGCATTGACAAAAACTTGACTGTTCCAGGAGAAGCAGGACCACGGGGAGAGAAAGATACTCACTCAGTATGACTGGGACTGGAAAAACACAAACATCATATGATGGACAGGAGTTAATGAAAATAGAAATAAAGAAACCACATTTCTATCATTCTATGCAGTTGGTAGGGTAACAGACTGTTAGGCAGCTATCCCATCAAAATCTCTGGTTGGATTAGTCCATTGCGGCCAGTGAGCAGGTCTTGATGTGATGCATCAATATGATAAGGTACCTTATTCCATGAGGTGTTTAATTACCCAACAAAGACATTTATATCTGGTTATTATATCTTCAAATGGTGTCTCAATTAGGTTAAGTTCATCTTTGACCTTGTAAACAGCAATTGACAAACTGGGCCAAACCTACCTGTTGATGAAGTCTATGTGTTATGATGGAAAGCTACTACAAACAGCTACTAAACAGACCTTGAAGCAAGATTGTTTTGTCAGCTGGGTTCTCAATTGAATTTCAAGAAAATGAACCATATCACAATCAGATATCAGTATGATGTAACATAACATATCCGTATTACCCCCTTAACGGAACAGTATTCATCATTTCACCTTTTAGGGTTCCTCAATATTAAAAGGTATCAACTGCTGCTAATGCAAAATATCAATAAAAAAACTTTAAAGAAGAATACAGGGCATAGTCATGTTTTTTAGATCTTACTTGCAAATGATGATGTAAATGTTTAAAGAAAAGGAAATAAAAAAAGTGATTTGTTGCTACAAACTTGCCAGTCTCACATTATATATATCCACACAGCAGTTTAATACACACCAGGCTGGTTGTTGAAGTCAAGGATGCGGTGGTGAGACTGCAGAAGGTCTGGGTTTGAAGACGAGAGGTTTCCACTAACGGGCAGAGCTGGTGCGATCTGTTTGGACTGCTTCATCCCCACAATGATGTCGTCCTGCGATTGGCCCACGCAAACATCACTATGGAAACAAGAAGGAGAGCATGGGAGTGGTGAGATAGCAGTTCTGTCAACAAACTGCAGGGGGCGATATTAGTGTTGGCAGAAGTTGGAAGCTGTAGATGCCTTTTGGGTGAGCAATCCATAGACTATATTCTGTAAGAAATAAACCCTCTTTTTAGAACTAATATTTGGTGATGTGTGCTGTGACAGTTTCACACTTGGGTTGTTGAACAGAAATATCAATCTGAAAGCTGTACTTGGTGTTAGATCATTAAAATAAACTGAACAAAAACCCATTGTCCTCAGGAGCTAATTACAAAAACTTAGTATTGGCACACCTGAAAACTAAACTTTCCAAACTTTTTAATTTATAATTCATCTCAGCTCTCTACAATCACAGTTTATATTAAAATTTATCTGAGCCTGTCATTATTCATAGTGGAAGCACCAGATCTGGCAAGATATTAAGAGATATTCAGATATTTGTTATAAAACAAAATATTATGCTTATTAAAATTCAGGGAAAACGAGCATTGGCGCTACCACACACAGCAAAGGTCACATTTTATCGCATATTTAAACTTTTATCTGGTAACTACACTGATAACAAGATGAGATGCATCAAGATCTGTCTGATGCAGCTCAGCGGGGGAACGATTGATCAAATCTAAGCAGCACGTCGGAATGTGAGGAAAAACTTTCTGAGCTTTTACAATTTGGATAAGTTGACAAACAGCCCAATTAGTTACAATCAGATTGGGATGTGTGGATCACTGCCTCCTCTTTGCATACAGAGGACATATGTTATCAGCATATGACCAATTAAAATCCTCACATTTCTCTCACTCATGCTCTTACAATCCTTTTGATATAAAACAATCACAGACCTGCTAGTGGGGTGAATAGGCAGCGGTGTGCCGTTTTCTGACACCATCAAACATAATTAAATAGAATACTTAAATGTTAAATCTCAAACATTTACCTCTCAATGCCATCTAGAATGGTCAAGGTGAAAAGCTATATTGTGTAGCTTTATGATTAGGTACAATTTATTGTCCTGATAAAAAGTTACAATCCACATGGGGTTATTACTTGTATGGTTTAGGAGGCAGGATGCTGGTGAGTGTCTTGTCGAAGATCTTCTTCAGTTTGTTGCGTCCGCCCACCGAGTTGGCCTTTGCTTTCTTGCTGACCTTCTCCAGGCCCATCACCTGCTCCACGTCCACTGCCAGGTCGGGGATGGAGTAGCGACTGGCCTTCTTGATGTCTCCGATCTTTGGAAGGTGGGGCGCACCGTTCTTTCGTTCATGTTCCTCCTCACCATCCAAATCATGGTCTTGTTCTGGCCTGGTTAGCAGCTCTTTAAACACTGGACAAAAGAAGGAAGGAGGCAAACATTTGGTAAAAGGGCAAATTCTTTGTATTAATGAAAATACTGTGAAGATCATTCAGTGATGGCTACTATAGGATTTTTCTTCCCAGTCACTCACTCTCAGTAATAATAGGATTCTCTTTGTTTAAGGTATCAATATTAGCTATAATTGATTAAATAAAAACACCAGCTCCCAAAGCTTTTAGTTTGTGATGTTTTAAAACAAAGTAATGTCTAGTTGCGACCCCTCCTCACCAGTTAGATATATTCTACCAATTCTGACCAATTCAATCAGTCATTTTGCTTGCTTATGCTATAATTATTTATTTTTAATTCACAATAAAAGAGCAACAATTTGAGAAAAGTCAGAAATCATTTTGTATTCAAGAAATAGGTTTAATCATCCCGTGACCACTCATTCAACCCCCTCCCCCCTTTTATAAAATACTATGTTATATGGTATTATAATAATATGATGAAACCTTACCTAAAAGGTTTGTTTTCACAGTTATGGACAAGTGGGTGTTGTTCTTCAGAATCTCGTTGGCTTTGTTGAGCTGGACATTCTCAAAGTTCTGCCCATTGACCTCCAAAATCTAAAGAAAGAAAAGGTGCATTTGACCAAACAGTCCATAATATTGACCACATTACTATCTAATAACATGAACCAAATCTAAAGCTACGGCTACCTGGTCCTAAGATAAACATGTAGATTTAACAGTCAAACTGCTGCAGTGGTGAGCGAGAAAAACCTGCCAGTAAACTACTCAATGTCTTTTCTGCCTCAGTTGTCACAGTGTCACAATGAACTGCGTTCCATATTGGATCTGTGCAGAAAGGTGTTGAACCTTGAACTAATGTACTACATGTTCGGTAATGATCTCTAAACTACATACAGTATTTTACCCAGTGAACAAAGAGGTAATCCTCTGGCATGTTATACATCATGACATTTAGCCCAACACAGGGTTTTGACATTAAAGTTAATTGTCCATGTCACCTTCAAATTGTCTTAACAGTTTGACCTCTTTATGTGAGCTGGATAGTTGCATTTTAACACAATCAGCTAACAGCCTTCGCTACTTCCTCTTCAGTGGAAGAGTAAGTCACCTTTGACTGTAATTTAAGTACAGGCCATCCTCTGTTGCTGTGAAGCCCGTTAACACTGACTTATATGACCAAACGTTGGTTTTGGGATCAGCAGCGATTAGTAAGACGTTGCATGGCGTTTACCTCTAATGGCCTGAAGGGACTAATGCTAAAGCTCGGAAATTATAGGTCCTGAGTGAATGATGATCGGAACTGAAGCTGTAAAAAAAACAGAAGGTGTGAGCAGGGCATGAGAGAGTGAATGCTTCCAAGGATGCCTGCTTCTCCGCTTCCTTTTTGGAAAACAGCTGCAGAGGATGTTTGGAGTCAAGAGGGCTTAACTTGCATCCAGACACTCTTAAGATGGTTTCAAGGATTAAGGGACTTTGCTTAAAGCCCTGAGGCCTGCAGAGTGTGAAAATGGTTGAGAAGTCAAGTTGCGAGGAGAAAGCCAACACAGAGTGCCTGCAGCTACTGGCAAGTTCAATTTAAGACTTAAAAAAACTAACTTTTAATGCAAGTTAGAGCAAAATGGAAAAGCAATTTCATAACAAAAGGAGAGAAAAAAAGATCAGTTCAAGCGTGGGTCTGTGACAAAAGTGATTTCTGTTCACAGTTGTAGCCTAAAGACAAAAAAACTTGATTAAGTGGAAGGCTATGCAACGCTGCATTTACAGTTTCCATCCCTACAGTTGCCAACAGGAAGAGGAAATCCCAAGATTTTAACAAACTGCAGACACTTTCTTACAGCAGAAACAATGTATTCTGTCTGACAAAAAAAGGATGATATTTTACCTGATCTCCACGCTTAAGGCCGACTTCTGCTGCCTTGCTCCCAGGCTCCACGGCATCAATGAAGATGCGGAAACCTTTCTCCTGACCTCCGAGAAGGCTGAAGGCCAGTGGAGAGTCCCTGGACGGCTTGGTCAGCGTCACCAGCCGCGGCTTAGCTTTAGCAGCACACGCTATATTTAACAGTCTGAGGTGCCCACACATTTTCTGGAAAGAAGTACGACACGTGAGGAAAATGCAGTAAAAGGCATATACAAAATACATTTTTGCATGCGTGTAATCGGTTATACTTACTTCTTTCTCCAGATTGTTTTCAAACTCTTCCAGAAAGTGAGTCATGGCAGGGTCACCCTCAAAGTCATTAAAGTGATTGTTTACCCACAGCAAGACTACCCGTGTAACCTGGAGCAATCACATCATCAACACGGGTCAATATACGGTTTACCGGTTGATTAGTAGTGCATGTATTATGTAATTTACATCCTGACCTTAAAATGGCTATGAGTTCATGGAAGATTGGTGCTTAGGAGTGTTTGAGTGTCTACATGTTCATGCAAGTTGTCTATTCAATCATTCAACTGACTGTAATTGCAAATTGAAAATTGCAGTTTCAGACATTCTTTCTGTAATTAATATTTAAATGATTTCATCAGTTCATGCAGATGTACAGGGATACAAACACTGTACCTTGTCCCTGAGACTGGGGTCATGGAACCACTCCAGGAGCTTCTTGCCCACGACCATGGGGCTTGAGAGGAAGGTCCTGTAGGTCAACAGGAAGTCCTCTATGTAGGTGGGATCCACCACTGAATGTTCCTCCACCAGGTGCATGGTGAGACGCTCCGATGTGCCCTGAGGTTTAAAATGATGGTGTAATTAGTTTAAAATACCCATTCATGCAACATGATTGGCTTGCAAATATCTGTTTAAATATCTAGCAGTACTTAATTGGTTGGCTGGTCCCTTTTGAGCCCTCCTAAGTTGTTTTTAATTATATTTTTCAAAATGTAAATTTGCTGAGTGTTGATTTGTCACCTTAATGACGATGTGTCCTTTCCTGGTGCCAGTGCGGTCCAGTTCGCGGTGTTCCTTCACCATAACAATCTCTCCTTCCTCTTCTACCTTCTGCATGTTCTTCTCCACCTGGTTGAGGATGCAGCAGTAGTCCTGCTGGGCAATGCACACAAACTGGACAAGACAAGATTAAGCAAGAGTTAGAGACAGATTTGAAACATATTGATATTACCTGCTTTATAGTATTGCAGTTACATGTATGATATTTGTGTTACTAAATCCCACTAATTCTTGAACCCTGATTTGGTCTGAGATCAGCAAATCTCTAAGAGAGCAACTGATTACAACACAGATTAAAAGTTAAATTGATACAACTGATAACAGCTGATTAGAAAGAATGGTTGCATGGCAACTAAACTACTATCCCCACTGATAAATTATGAAAAATGGGTTATCACTAATTAGAAGCAAAGAGTGTCTCGTCCCAGCCACTGAGCTCAGCTCCTGATGATTAGGACTAAAAACATGTCATAGCTCTTTACATGTGCTGGCAATTTTATTGGAAAATGGTTGTTTCTGAAATGTTTCTTACATTTAAGTGGATGCTATTGCCCAAAGCAAGTCACATTGTCATGAGTGCAAACAATGCCTGCATGAAGTGGGTCACAGTGGGGAATCTTTCTTTTTTTTTTTTTTTACTATTTTTGTTTTTGGGGATTTAATATCATAGGATATCAGGGTTCTTGACAGTTTTTTTACACTAAAGATGGAGATACAATGGACCTACTAAACCTAATCCCATGATACTATGCCATAACATTTACAGCCAAGATCCTACCTGGCAGTCATCCACCTTGGTTTTCATCACACCCTTCATGTATTCCTTCTCCATGGTTGGTGACACCCCAAAACTGTTCCCCATACATAGGATTTCTGTCCGGCCCTCAGGGTACGTCACCTCCACCGAACCGTTCAGAATCACAGACCACGAGTCAAGCTGGAGCCAAAAAAACACATAATTATAGTACAGTAGTAGGTGTTGGAAGAAAAGAGAACAAAAAGAAAAGAAACAAAATGTTGAAAAAAGGAAACACAACAACAATAATAACTTTGTATTATTACAAAGTTATTGTAAATTACAAGGGGAATTACAAGGGGAAACGGATGTTTTTTTACTTCCCTCATGGAATATAACAATACCACAGGATTATCAGAGCTGCCCAGCAAAGCACAACCAGAATGCGAAGATGCAATCCAGCCTAATTATTGTTACAAGTCATACACGTTTGATTGAAATGAAAAAAAAAAATCCTATTTCTTATCCTTTTTAAGGGATTAAGTGAAAATGTTTTCAAGAATTCTTGAAAAGCTGACCTTTAAGAGACTCACATATTTTACCCTGAGAGCAACAATATGCTCATTGAACCCCTGCATACTCTTTGACCAGACATTTACTGAAGTGACCAGCCCTTCAAGGCAAGGTCTGCTCTTCATTGTTTGAGTGCATCGTAGAACAAAAAAACAATAAAGTTGTCTTCATTGTAAGGCATGTTGTGTGTCTTTACCACACACACAGAGAGAGAGAGAGAGAGAGAGAGAGAGAGAGAGAGAGAGAGAGAGAGAGAGAGAGAGAGAGAGAGAGAGAGAGAGAGAGAGAGAGAGAGAGAGAGAATAAGTGATGCCTATAAGTGATACCTGCTTTAGTTGCCTAAGGGATCCTAGATAAGGCTTGCTGGTTGTCTACCATTCAGATTTAATAGAGCAGAATAAAACGGAAAAGGAAAGATTCACTGGTGTGAAGGGGTGAGGCTAAGGTTCAGTTCCTCAACAGACACACACATAAATATAGTAATATAATTAAAGGTGAGACAAAGTCACAAGACAGGGCTTATGTGTGCATAATTATGCACCAACACACACCTCCTCTCCATCATTGAGAACGATGGTGCCGGCACGTTCAACCACAGCGAAAACCATGACGGCGCAGAGTTCCCTCCTCACTGACATGGTCATGTTAGCAAAAGCTGGCAGTTGATGCATGAACTCCAGTAATTGCTCTGTGAGAGGGACAGAGGAGAGACAGCGGAGGAAGTGGAGGAGATTTAGAAAAAAAAAAAGCAAACAGGGTTTTGACACCCAGAGGAGAGAAAGAGGGCAGGCAGCGCTCCTGGCAAGCCTGCATTGCCCTCACATCCAGCCAATAAAGGCATGAGCAGGAGGCTAAGCAACAAAATGGATCATCACCACAGTGGATAGCCAACAGAGGAATCATTATGTGGAGAACAATAAAGCCCAATATCAGTTCCATTGATATAACTCTCAAGGCAAGCCATTGCAGACACTAAAA
The DNA here is from genome assembly GCA_013375575.1 of Percina caprodes. Taxonomy (NCBI): domain Eukaryota; kingdom Metazoa; phylum Chordata; class Actinopteri; order Perciformes; family Percidae; genus Percina; species Percina caprodes. Next base: position 7,095,938 of record JABXJD010000003.1, on the reverse strand, counting down.
CTGAAACCACATGTAGTGTTCTGATCAAGTGTTAAGGATCAGATCAGCAAAATATATATATATATATATATATATATATACACATACATACACACACACACACACACACACACACACACACACACAACAAAGAAACCCTATACATTTAGTTTATGACAAAGACAAGCAAAAAATACCGACATTTGAAAAGCAGGAACTATCAAAGGTTTGGCACTTCTGCTGTCTAACATGATTAATCTATTATTAAAATACCCATTACCCTATTTTGGGTGAATGGCTTTAATATTAGATGTATTTGAGTTAGGGTTTCACCAAGGTAAATTATATATATTATCTGAAGACATTCTGTAGCACCCTACTCTGAGGTCCAAATAGGAAAATACCCATCTCTCGCCATCTATGAACCAACTCTCCCCTCCCGGCTAGCCATCAGCAGTCTGGTGTACTGGCTGACCTGTGTTTGGCATGGCAACAGCCTCGTGTGTGAAGCTGCGGAAACACTGAAAGTTTAATGTGCAGGGAGAGGTGAGGGGAGAGGATGTGCCGGAGTGACCTAGAAAAGCCTGCTGGCAGAGGGAGGGGTGTACCGCGGGGGATCAGCGGAAGGGGGGAGGGGGAGAATGGTTGGCACTCATTCTCTACATCCAGTGCATCATCCTCCCCAAGTCCACATCTGTAGCTAAGCTTTGAGATTTTGTATGTTTATTTTTTTTTTAAAAGACATGCCTATCATTATCATTGGAGTTGAGTCATAGCTTTAAGGGATATGATACTGCAAGCCTGATGTGGCTTTGAGAATTACTCGAAAGCCTACCTTGAGAGCAGGAAAGCCAAATAGTCTTCAAACAAATGTAGATTTCTTGTGATCGATTTAAATGGCAAATGTTGGTGTGGCTTTTACACAGCACCAAATTAATCTAACATTGGGACAAGGAGTACTGTCCCAGCCGGGAACAACATTGCTTGTGCTTTTTTAGTAATATTTTGAAAACACACCCTTTCTAAAGAAGTCTTGCAAAGACGGCACTCTCAGGCATGCACAAAAAATAGAATGGATATTTTTAAAGTAAACGCTGCATTGCCAAATACCTTTATTCACAGTAGTACTATTCATAAGCAGCATGCAGGTAACGGAAAGCTCTTTCAGAACTTACAACCCAAACAAAAAACACAATCAAAACCCCAAGTGGGTGCTCACCTATGTCATCGTCGGTTCTGTCCATGGGGTCCTTCTCCAGGCAGTCCCGCACAATGTCACGGCTCATGAGGGGGTCAGACGCTCGCTCAATATCCTCCTCATCGTCGTCCTCCTCAGAGTCAACGGCGGTCTCTGGCAAGCCACTCAGGTCCATGTCACCCGGTTCGTTTTCTGTGGCCTGAAAAGAGTACAAAGACGAGGAATTAGTTCTCTGTGATTAAAGATAAACAAGGTGAGGGATATGGTGGCTCCATCCAACATCAGCAGTTGGAAAACATAACAACCAAAAGGTCAGAGTAGCAGGTCAATAGCCATATCTTTGAGCGAGACACCTACCTGAGTGCTTGTTACAAACAATGCTTTAGATTGTCAGCTAGAAGCCTAAAAAGTGGATAGAAGGATGTTATCTGCTGACCAAGCCAATGACCCAAAAAAATAAATAAATCCGCATAATAGAGAAACAGAGGTTGCATATGCCAATACACAGTGCTGAAAACATTTTTTTAGTACAAAACATCCGCTGTGTTTCCAAGCAAAAGCAAAATAAAACGGAAAAAAAGAGCCTCTGTAAAACTGCTGTGCAGATTTGACCTATTTAATGAAATGGATTACAGGTATTCAGTACAGTATAGGAAAGACAGACGTCAACACTGCTTACCAAACCGTTATCTATGCACAGTAGCAAGCTAATTAACTCCCAACTTTCCTCTCCTCTCCCCCTCAGCAAACTCCACTGCCTGCCTCGAAGGCAGATCCTGTTCTTTGAAAGCACAAGAGGAAATATGTGCGGAGATGAGGAAAAATGAACCAAGATGAGGAGCGAAAGTAATGCAATTACTTGTGCAAGAGTGATACTAACAGAGTTTCTTCTGCCATCATCAAAGGAACTGTTTCTATAAATGACAGAAGTGCCATATTGCCTGGTTCATGCTCACACAACATGAAACATGATGGAAAAACCCAAAGCAGTTGGAAAAAAGGACGACAAAGCATCAGCCTTGCTACCTCGCCACAGTGCAAAAAAACAACCCTTCTTACCTCAATATGGTGCCCAACATCAAGCTTCTGAATAGAAAGAGAAGAAAGGGTTGCTTTTGCAAACTGTCCACAAAATCCCAGAGCCAGACGCATCTTCACCTCCCAGACTGTCAGTCTGCTTTTAATTTTTCAAAGCTCAGAGTGTCCGTGCCCGGTCCCTCACAGAACCCCTATGTCATTTCTCCACACCATGTGCAAAAGACTCATTAATGATTCAGGACAGTGAGTGGCCATTTTGGGCGTCACCAGCGCACACACCCTAATGGGCGGGGTCAATGATCTGATTGTACAAGTGTAGCTTTTTGACAGTGGAGAGTCACGGATCAAGTAAGAAGCAGTACACAATACAAGCGGTATAGTATTTCTAGAGTGGATGCACTAAAATACATTTTGTGTTAAAGAGGCTGTGAAAACTACTGACTTTCTGGAGCTGAAAATCTTAAAACTTCTTCCATATAGATCAATAGTATTCCCTGAGCACTCTTTATTCACAGACAGTTGCATATTTATTGAGCATTTTCCACAAATGCACAGAGGACACACCAGACAGGTTCACTGCACTTGTTATCTGCAACAAATATATATTTAAGTGAGGATGCATCTTCCTTCATAGATGCCACAGTGAGGTAATTTTATTTTACATGTAGGTGACATCTGAGAGTGAGAATGCTGTATTTCAGGTTGCCTGTGTGGCTTAGTGTCTGTGCACATGCTCGTTTTCATGTCATCTATGCATCAAAAATCCATCAATGTGCAGTAAGCATTACAAGTCAGCAGGCAAGTCAGGTGTTGTTAATATTTCATCAGGGCTATTCTTGGATCAATGCTTTCAAAGTCCTTCTGAAGGACCAATTTCATGATTTATTCAGACAAAAAACAGCGGCCATGTTGCCGGTGACGTGAGACTTTTCCCGGGGTACTTCAATTGTCCAGGCCAAAAAGAGGCTGTGGAGATTAGAGACAGCAGGGTGGGCCAGTGGTTTAACTATTCAATGTTTTACCATCAACAATCTGTACCCCTATCTGTTCTCTAACTCTAAAACCATATTTCTTTGTACCATCAACTTCCTGCGGTCTCAAGTGTAAAGAACCAGGCTTCCCCTGATCTGTTTATTCAAGAAGCACCCCCAGTGAAGGCCATAAACATCGCGTGTGATCTACTACGCCACATTGTAATTCTGAAATCTGCAGGGTGCAGCTTTAGTTCACAATAAAAAAAGTAATGTTGCATAAAACAAACAAATCATGGGAAGTCATATCACGTACCCCAAGACTGTAAGATGAGTTTGAATCCTTTTCTCCTTGTTTTACCGCTTGTACATTTTATGTATTTTAACATCTTTATGTGTAGAGTCTGTGAATGTTCTAAATGTTAGTGAAGGGGGCTTGTTCGACCCTGAAGACTAGCTGACTTAGGTAAAAGACAAACTACCTCCTTTATTTAATAATTTAATAACTGCTACTTCATCCTTATTACAAGGGTGGTGCAACAGTAACCCCAATCAGTCTCAAGATTAATCTGAGAGGTCAGGAGATGATAAAGAGGAGAAGCAATATAAATATACTTCAGACGTTCCTGTGAATTACTAGAACATTTTATTTCTTCAGACCTTTAAGACATATTCAAACTAAACTATGAAAAACATTTATACTACTCACAACCCAAACACAAATATATAGTAATATAGTGTGGGGTTAACAAGTGAAGAAAGTGCATGGTTTTAATCCATCAGAAACAAGGCTGCACATACAGACTATTTTCATTATTGATTAACCTGCCAATTATTTTCTCAATTAATTGATTCATCAGATTCTCCCACAATTTCCGAGAGCCTAAAGGGCCACTTTCATATTGCTTTCAAAACCCCAAACTATTCAGTTTACTAACATAACAATAAATACTCAAATATGGGACTCTCACACCAGCAAATGTTTGGGATTTCTGCTTCAAGAGAACAAGACGATAACCAAAAAAGTTGCAAATTCATTATCTATGCTCTTCCTAATTGTTTGAGCTCAATTTGAAACAGTAATTACACAGGATTGTGAAGAAAAGTGTACAGACAAAATAGCTTGTATAATTTCTGTCCAAGAAAGAAAACAGATGCAGCACAAGCACACACACAAAGCAGACCACCAGTTAGCAGAGACGTTTGATTATATGGAGATTGAGACATAACAAGTTAAGGTGTTTGAGTATATATAGCACCCAGTGACAGAGCAGCTGCTGCTACAAGTAAGACAAGCTGTTAAGAGTTGGGATCCAACAAAGAAGGGTCGAGAGCCTAAAGAAAAAAGACAGGGCAGTGTGTTTTAGAAAGAGTTAGAGAGAGAGAGCGAGCAAACAGATGGCTGTAAGACCAGGATCACAGACCCACACACCTATACAATACACACTCATACAGGCCTAACACGCAATTATAAAGCTGTATTCAAACAATTTGATCTTTTGTTCCAACACACACAAACACAAGCCAAGAAGAGGTCCAAACAAAACAAAGTGATTCTGACTGATGCCCCTGAGCACACTTACAAACACAAATAGGCACACAGCAGGTGGCAGTATTAGGAGCCAATAGGGTGGGTGCTCTGGGTTAAGAGGATTAGTTGCAGGGTTTTGGGGCACGACGTCCACAGTCACAAGATTTTGTGTGTTCTTTTCAGCCGAGTCGTGTGTGATTTACCTCTTGAGGTGTGTGTGTGTGTGTGTGTAAAAGATTGCTGCAATATAAAATGTCTCCCTTTTCTTTTGTCAGTGTTACTTATTTATTACCTTTGTCACACTCTAACCAGAAAAAACATATTCAAGTCTAATGATGATCTCTGTGATAATGTAGCACATAAAAATGGCTCATAAAGATCTTATTACATAGGGGTGGGGGAACAAAAATAAATCGATACAGCATAGTCATATCAACGCAATATTTTCCGTGGCAATACTGTATGTATACACAGACGCCAAGTATCGATCTATTATTATATATGTGTTGATCAGTTTATCTGCTTGACAATCCCATTTTGCAGCAATAAAACTGAAGTGATATGAACAAACAGAAATGTATCTTTTTAGATAAAAGATGTTGACAAAGTTTCCCTTTGAAGACATCATTTGAAATTGGGAAAAAGGGTAATAAAGTGCAACATATAGCGGAATATTGCAGTATGTTTAAAATCGCAATAACATGGTATTGTGACATAAGTATCATAATGATATTGTGTCAGGAGGCCTCTGGTGATTCCCACTCCTAGTAATCACACGAGATTGTACATCACAGCTGGAGTCAGGATGTAGGCTAGACCACGTGCTCGTAGCCACCCGCCTGTCTGCCCGTTCCTCATTGAGCAGAGACAGTGTCCTATTAGTGTCTCATAGCCCCCTTGTCTGCCAAGCATTTACACTCTTCCCAAATTTTCTAATCCTACTTATTGAGAGTAACCTGCAGTGCCAGAGGTACATTTGTCACTTCAAAAAGAACAGTCTCACCAACTTGGAATAACATGACCTGGGCTTCAGTTCAACCCTCTTACTTTAGTTATCTACACAGGTTGGATAGATTGTCATTTGTTTCAAAAGTTTGAAATGTGCTTGTTTTGCTTTGTTGCTGAGAGTACAGTTTATAAAATGCTAGAGTCACCATGGTTAGCTTAGCTTCACATTAGCACGAAGAGTGGAAACGGCTCTATCCAAAAAGGTGAAAAATTATATTCTACCAGCACCTTATTAAACATAATAAAACAAATAAACATTGTTGTTTCATCCGTACCTAACCGAAGCGTACAAACAACAAGTGGTGACTCCATCAAGTTGGGACAGTTGTTATGCTAAGCTAAGCTAACTGCTGATATCAGCTTCATATTTACTTTAACTGTAAGCAAAAAAAAGACAAGAAAAGAAAATTGGCTGAAGAACCACAACCCTAGCTAGACTGGGAGAGGTTTAATCTCACAGGACCAACCTGCTTAGTGTTTGTCCGGTTATCAAACTAGCACACCTACTGAACAATCCAGTGGAGTCCAAACTGGGGATCAAGGGCCAATGGGGGGCGTCCTTACCTGATAAATGTCTGACAGGCTGCTGCTTCCAGAGTCGCTGGTGATACTACATCCTGAGTGGCTGGAGGAGACGTGGGTCACCTGTGGGTGCAAGCCGTCGGCCAGATGAAGTCTGCTGAAGTCTGCGGGGAGCTGCACATACACACACACACACACACAACACACCCGCAGATGGTCAGTATCAGCCAGATCAGCTGTCACCACTGGTCACTCACGCTAACACTCATGCTGGCTGCCAGCCAAGTAGGAAGACACAGCATGTTGTCCATCAATTTGTCTGAAGACATAGTGTAAAGAAAATGTGTTTTTTCTTTTCCTTGCATTTGTTTCCTATTTCATAATTTAACAGAGGACGCCGACTCATTTTATTGAAGTGAACAGTGGTTGTTTGTTTTTTTTGCATGTTAGTTTTTACAGCGACTACACACAAATATTGCCCCTTTAATCTTAATTAGAAAGTAGCCTAACACTCTCTTATATTAATATATTTCTAAATCTATCTTCTATTCATGAAAACTATGGATTAACTTTCTTTATTTCCCATCTGTGATTATACATGTTAACAGAACGAAACAAATGAATTAGTTCCACTGCAAGAGCTCAACAGACAATTTTAAATCAAAGCAAAGAAAAAAAAAGATGTTAATTAACTAATTCAACTTCCTAAGAATCTGTCATAAATGTATTAAGTTTAACACAACATAGGAGTGAATCCAAAAGTCTCTGTCTTCACCCTCACTGTATGTGTCAGTTAAAGAGCACACTAAATTTGCTGTCCATTTATCAAAAAGTCTTGAAGGGAGTCTCATGTTAATCGGTCTCATGAACTCAGCCTCATTGTCTAAGTGACTATAACATTTATGCAGCTCCTGATATTAGTTGATAGCACTGGAACGTCATTTTAATGAGTAAACCAACAAGAAGTGCTGCATACATAGAGGAAATACCCTAATTTAAGCATGCAACTCGCATAACCTAAATAAACACTTTGCAGAAAAGAGGGAAAACCCCTCTGAGTAATTAATACTGTATAAAGTAACAGAAAGCAATGCTGTAATTAGCCACATTGTAAATGAGTCAATCCATTTCTCTATGGAGATGACCCTGACATGTAAAACACATCAGAAACCCCCCTGTTGACGGTTTAAGACGCAGATGATTTATAAAAAAAAAAAAGAAGAAAAAAAAAAGTAGCAGTTAGTACATCAACAGTATTAGTGTCTTTTTATTTAAGAAAATGTTGTTCTTCTCAACTACTGTATGAGGATTTTTCACAGTATAAATTGGCTATCTGGGGTGGTTTGGACTGTTTAATAACTGATTTTTATTATTCCATCATTGGGGAAATTCAACTATTAGATTAAATTGTACCTATGATGACAAATTGTCTCAGCAATTGGCTGTATGATGTCCTGCATTTAAAACATATTAACATAAGTTTGATTTTAAATCTGTAAATATTTTTGTTTTAAATTTCAACGGACATTTCATATATTATTTTTTAAATGTGCACAATATAAAGGCTGATGTTTTCAAAATGATCCCATCATTTCTGACAAAAAAGCCACAGGGGTGACTTATAAATTTAATCAAAGTGCCTTAACTGGTTCATGGAGTGTATAGATGTTAATATTTTATAGCTAAATGTTTTATTTACCAATATATATTTGATACTCAGCGGGGAGACCAGACCACCCCGAGCCGTTTCAACATCCACTTCTGGCTGTGGCAGATCATCAATATTAAATGTTTACACCTAAAAGTCAACTGTGGCTGATTTAACTAGGTTGCTTCATTCATCATATGATATCAGAGCTACATCAAAACATCTAAAGAGTAACTTTAACAGTCTTTTGCATGCTGTGTGATTTCAGATGTGGATGGTAAACAAGATTTAGAATTTTATTTATGTATTTTATATGTACATTTTTAACCCAGTGCCAGTAAATAAAGGGCAGTCTATAAATTTCTTAGAAAAACATTTTGCTCCAATAAATCCCAATGTAGGTGTGACATTACACAGATTGTGCAGTCTCTAGCCAGGCTTTTAGCTCTTCTCATCTGAGCTGTAAAAGGTAAAATGGTCTCTGAAGAAAAGTAGTCTGGGCGTCAGTGTCATCTACCTCAAAATGCACTTTGGCTGTAATTAACTACCCTGCCTAAGATACTGGATGAAAATTAGCCTTAACATTGGCAACACTATGAAGTCTTTCTTTGGTAACAAATAGAATAGATTAGAAATACATCTTTGGGAGGTTCATTTGCAAGTAAATGGGTATGAGCCGTCATCTGCTATTGAACATACTCACAAAAAACATCACAGTTTCTGAAGCACCCGTCTGCATTACAGCTTAATTAAAGAGTTCTGGAAATGGGTGGTTTTGCTGGCAGAATTTTCACTGTAGAATATTGGAAACTGTATAAATAGTAATATAAAGGACTTCTCAATATTCATGATCTGCCCATTGAGACAGACCCACAAAGTTGAAGAGCTTGGAGGTGTTGTGGCACTGACTTGATTTGGCAGAATGTGTGATAAAATATTTGGAGACCCTTCGGATGAGAAAATAAGAAATATCTACTCGCAAAGCGCCTTTATGTGTCAGTGACGTAAGAGCCAGACAGTGCAGCTCCTGTGGCACTGAGGTGTGATGTGACTACACTGTGTCAAAGATTGCAATCACGTTTAATTACCTGGATGACTGCACTAACCAAAATGGACGACCGGAGGGCCCAGTCATTCACTAACTCCCCTCAGGCTGCTATTCCCCATCCCCTCGCCTGGTCGCCTTCACTCTGAACGCCTCCAGCTGACTTCCACGTTGTTATTATTACCAGCTGGGCTTTATTGTGTAAGTGTGACAAATCTCTTTGTTCGTAACTGTAGTGATAAAGCCTCATCACATTTGCTTCTGATGACTTCTGGGACCAAAACAGATTATGGTGCAGTTTATCACTCTTGTGTAATTTAAACTTTAGAAGTGGAGTTGTGTTGGAGCTACAACTATGACCATTCATATGGATTACTGTACATCTGTTGTAAGAGTGTTGTGGCTTTATAGGGAGAGGGACTAGCCCATTTTTGAGGTTGTTGACAATCACAAAATTATAGAATATCATCAGCCTCATCATTTCAGAATTTAAATAAATGCAATTTAAAAAGACCACTGCCCAATATGAATAAAAGAAAACCTGTACAACTAAATGCCTAATTTATTAACATATTCTTAACAGTTTGGTTGCATATTCAATGAATGGAGGTGCACCAAGGGTAAATTCATTGAATATTCTAATTATTGAGAGTACAAGACCGGTCCTGTAGTGTCCATCAATATGGCCTTCCAACCAGCCACTGGAGTGGTCTGTATGTCAATAATAAAACCCCCACTGGTTTCCACAACCAGCTAGAAAGGTCCCACCTCCTCCCAACAAACCCCCATAAAATACAAGCCCCTCCCCCTGGAAAGAGGGAGAGATAAAAGGAGGGCAGGAAAGAGGGATAAAGGGAGAGGATAATAAACACCTAATCCTTTCTCTCCCCACTCATTTAGGTCATCTGTCTATCAGCCAATAAGCCAACGTCCATTCGGTCTATAAGTATGTGGGCCATCCACCTCTTCAGCCCAATGGCACGCAAGAGACTGGGCCAAGATGGATACCAGCACAACAATAATGACACGCACAACAATAATGACACACACTCATTACGCTTTTCCAATCAGTGGCAACACAGCAATACATGCGCAGTGCAATGTTAACCCAAATCAATCTGCAGAGTCTGTAAAAGCACGCTATTGCTTGAATCTATTAGTGATATGCTCACCACCAACCATAGCACAGAATTGTGATTTTTCTCCTACCTTATTTGGTATCTCTGCACTCCTTTGGTCCAAAGTCCAAATTCAGTGCTTGCAAACAAATGAAGTGCGATCTGCAGAACTGCAAGCCTAAAATACGTACAATCAGCTGTCACAGGAGGATTAAGCATCGCTCTAATGCTCAAGCCACAACACTCAGCTCTGCCTACATGTGAGCAGATGCGGCGCTCCTTATATTACACTGTAGACCTAATGACCTAGATTGCTGGGTGGAAGCCCTGGGTGAAAGCACTGGCTGGTTCTCAATCTCTTTACCGCCTTTATATATTTGGAGTGAATCTGTGCTAAACTAGATGTCCAATACTGAGGGTGGACAAGCTCAGAAATGCAACCCTGCATGGTGTACAAAGAATAAATAAATGGATCTCACAAACACCCTCACATTTCCTCTGAAACGACTGAAATGTAACAACAAAATAATCTCTTTCTTTCTGATTTCAAGCATCTAAAAGCGCCTAAAGCTGTGTTGCTCCTTTCAACATTTCACATGTGGTTTGGAACTTTGTCTACAGGTTAAAAAAATGGAGAGCTACCAATGATGGAAGACTAAGAGACAGCAGGCACATCCCAGAGTTTCCCCATGACCATGGTGACAGCTTCTCGTTTTCCTGAGCCTCGCGGATCAAGAGATTAAAACCCTTTCGGCAGGGTGTCCGATTAAATGGGCCTGATATGCACTCTGGGCTTTCCCCTCCCTAGTTACAGGTCCACCAGTCAGTACCACACAAACCAGCAGACAAGGGGTGATGATTACCCACAATGGAGAAATACTGTACACTTTACTGCTATTGCAATCATTGCTCTTCCAGATGTCAATTATTGTAAAAAGTAAGCTTCTCCTGCCTAACGAATGTTAGTGGTTGCTTAACAAATCTCCAAAAACTACATTTGCTTACACAGTTTTTATATTACTGCCAGTGATTAGCAACCTTATAAGGATTATGAGGGACAAAACTGCAAGTAAATGAAGAAAAACATGTTATATTAGTGGTAAAGAGAAGCGTCCCTGTGTCTAGTCTCCTGATTTAGCCCTATGTCTTGAGTGCACAGACATTGTTTTATTACAACGCTGAAAGATAAGGAGACAGCATTCATGGCCACACACTCACCAAAAGATAAAGCCATAAATGTCCATAAAAACCTAATAAATCAACTGCAATAGTTGTATGATGGAGTCAATGTGTGCTTTGTTGCAGTAAAGATAAAAAGCAGCTAAAAGAATGGAAATCACAGGTCTATAAGCAATCAGGGAATTATACATATAGCAACCAATGTTCATGAGCCTGCTATGGAGTCGTCATTACTGTAATCAGATCTGGTGGCTGTTATTGACTCTACCCATGGTGGGTTACCTGCTGGGCTAAATGAATATTTACACAAGCCTCCATTTGTATGCTAAAAACATAAGAAAACAAAAATCAAATGAAGGGGTTAGAAAAAGAAGATAAACAAAGAAAAGAGACAGAAGAGGTAAACAGGATCTTCCCCAAGAAAAAAAAAACAAGACAGCAGAACTTACACATGGTGAAAGATAATTGCAAAACAAGCCGAAGTTAGATTATGGCACCCAAGTCTCATATTTTAATTAATTGCTAATTGTGTTAACTTGCTGATTTGTCTCCTTGTGTGTGGACCTGTGCAGAGTTTTCATTGTATTTTGGTTGTAAAAAACAATTGCTGAATAAAAATGATTTGTGACTTGACAACAACTTTGCTGTTTTGCTTTGTTAAAAGTAATAACCCTTTGATAAACATTTTCAATGATATTATTGAGTGTGTAGAGTAGCAACTCCTCAACTGGCCAAGTGTGTTTGCTAGATTACTGGAAAACCAGTTAAATCAATGTTGAAAGATCTTTTTCAATGAGGTTATTACTGAAATGACTATATTATAGATTATTACAACCATACTACATTAGCAAAACATGCCAATTGTGGTGACATCAAGGAATATTGAGCATCAATATACTATTGAGCACCACACTGTATGCTGCACCTAAAACCTTGTAAAATCCCAGTGATGTTAGAGGAAACATTATCCTCCACATGGAATGTATACTTTTGCATAAAAAAAAATGTTAAAAAAATTTAATACATTGCATTCGTTTAAGTTAAATACAAGTTTGTTCATAATTGGGTTCAAACATGCAATTATATAATTTTAGATGTTATGAAAAAATAGCCTCTTAGAAAGAGATAATTGGGGCTCTTAGTATCCTACACTATAAGGCCTCCCTGTTGCACAGACCGCCAGAAGGCGGATGAGATATGTCATAAACAATGACACATCTATGACTATTATAGGAATATTAAGGTCATTTTTCGTTCAGTATCTGTGCTCTGTGAACCAGGACAAGTCTATCGGTGTGATTTACAGCCCCGCCTCTGTGTGTCTATGTGGTCTGGACTTGTGAGTGATGCCAGCTGTGCTGACAGCCGATCAATCCGTTCACCGTTCAAGTGCAGATCAGCTCCAGCCTCCGAGTGTCTGCTGGAGCTGCTTCCAGCACCACGGACAGCGCCACCAGCAGCACCACTACATCAACTAGAGCGTCACACTAGTACTTCAGCTGTGAGGCAGAAACACCCCACAAATATCAGCTGTATTCATTTATGTTCTGCTTTAAAGTATCTCGTTATGCATCACGTCCGATAACGCCATGACAGGCCTGTAACAGCTCACGGAGGTGAAGAGGTGGGGTAACAGAATTTAGGGCAGCTTCATTTCTGCACACATGACATCACCTCCCGTCAAAGCACCCTGATGTTTTGCTCGCACAGATGTTACTTATCTCCAAAGCAAAGGACACCTGGCGATGATTCATTTCGTCCTAGGGACCTACAATCAAATATTGTCATCTCAGTGCGTCGTAAAACATAACGAGGGCAGAGACACACCGCTGGCTGGGAGTGTGCGCCTTTAACCAAAAAGGCATCGACACAAAGCATTTTGAATGATTATTAGCCACATAGCCCACTGACGTGACAATTGCATTTGTTAAAATATATTTAGACTAACCTATTTTTTTGTTTTTACGAGAACGTGTTAGGCCTGTACGATTTATAGAGTTCTTAACGTTCACGCGAGTGTGCTTGCGTCTGCGCGCGTGAGTGAGTGACAGCAAGCACATGGCGGCCGTTTCTAGTACAACACACTGACACACATCGGAGGCTCGACAGAGCAATAATCAGCCTCTGGTGAGCCCGTCCTTGGCCAGCCCTGCGTTCATTCATCTTGTGGAAGCTCGATAGAAATCCGATGCACATCCATTATACGGCCGGTAATCATATCTAGTGGGTCATAAATGAGGGAGAGAGAGAGAGAGAGAAAAAGGAAAGATGAAGAGGAGACGTTGCACCTCGATAGGCTACTTACCGGGGTTTTATCTTGCTGGCTGGGGACTCCATTGCTGTCTGATGCTGCTAATGGTTTCATAATGATAAAATGTTCACCGGGCTGAAATCTAACATCCCCGGACCTGCTCTATGCTACAGCACAGAGCCCCATCTTCATCCAAGCCGCCTGCCCTCTCCCCTCCCTCGGCTGCTCTGTCTCCCTGGAAGGAGGCGGCGGCTTGTCAGTTTGGGGAGTATCCGCTGCTCCGTGGCCTGATTCGACTCTCCAAACCAACACCAGCCTCCCCGCTGCTTCCCACAGAAATATCTTAAAACCAAAAAGGAGGATAAGAGAGAAAAAAAAAAAATCTTTTTATCCAAGCGAAGATGATGCCAGTTTTTTTTTTTTTTTCGTGCACTTGACAATCACATCTCCAGCCGGAGAACAGCGGCGCGCCGATTATAAAGCAGAAAACAGGAAAAAAGAAAAGATGACAAAAAATGGCTGACAACACTTTCACTCACGTTTGCTCCCTCCGCGCCTCTCTCTCTCTCTCTCTCTCTCTCTCTCTCTTCCCTCCCTCTCCCGAAAGTACAGCTACACAAACGGAAACACGCGCGCACACAAACGCCTTTATGCACCATTACATTATTTGAAGACAGAGACGCCTGCAGCCCCCACCGTGGTAGTAACGTTAAACCCAGCGGTTTGTTTGTTAGGGCTGGATGTGGAGTTTTTTTTGGGGGGGTTGGGGGGTTGGGGGAGATAAGGACCTCCTCCCTGCCAGACAGTGAAAGCAGGCACTATGGCTGTATCCCTCTGGAAGGCTTACTACATCCCCATCACAAATAGAGAGATAGAAAGAGGAGAAGGGCAGATGAGAAAATGAAAGTGAGCAGGAGAGATGAGAGGGAGAGATAAAACGAGGTGACACAATGAGCAAAACGTCAGTTAAGAGTTGACACACAGTCGAGAGGTGGGAGGAAGTGCATACAGTACATTCAAAAGGTAGATGGATGACAGAAGGGTGAAGGGATGGAGGGAGGAGAGGAGCACAGTGCGGGTAATGCCATTATCACAAGACTGCCGGCTGGAGCCCGTTGGCATAGTAACGGAATGAAGGAAAGCCATTTCCTGGGCGGGGAGACAGAAATGGAGACAGCAGCACTTCCTCTTGAGAGAGCGAGAGTAAGTAAAGGAGGTAGGCACACAGAAAATGAGAATAGAGTAGCGTAATGTCTTGAGAGAATGAGTAAAAAGGCAGATGAAGCTAGAAGATGGAGGAGAAAAAAGTATTCAAAATGAACATAGAGACTAGCAGCAATGATGTCACTGTCACTCAGCTGGAATATCCATGGCAACTGGCTGAGCACCCCCCCACACACACACACACACACACACAACACACACATCCACCCCCTTCTACACACCCTCCAGGGCTTTCGGTTGCTGTGGTGACAGAAGCAGCGAGACAAGGCAAAATGGAGGAGGGAGGGGAGCCGTGTGTGTGTGTAAAGAGAAGAGACACCAGAAGTGGCATTAGACCTCCACTTTAACTTTAGTCAGCTGTACTACAATGAGCAGCAGCATTACCAACAAATGCTACACAAAACAACACGTTACACCTTTCTGCTTTGTTAGAGCCAAAGAAAGAGGGAACATTTGCCCAGGTGGCAGACCATGCCTCTAGAGACTCTGGCTATGGGATACATAGATGGTCTCATATAAGAAGGTAACCTGACAGAAATATTGGGACGGCACTTTAAATGACAAAAAGACGTCACAGGGAACAACAGAGGGGGTAAAAGGCCAACTAAGACAACAAACAACAGAGCTTCTGCAGTATATGTCCACATCACAAAAAGATCCAATTCAGTTCACAACCACAAAAAAAAAATTAATATTACCAACAAGAGTTGTCATAATTTACGCTTTATAGCTCACTTCATCAAGAAATGTCACACCTCAAGACATTTTGTTGTCACACCATTTTTCAGAAATGTTGATGGTGTCAATCACGTCTCTGCCATCATTGCTGTCATTTTCTTGTCATTTTCAGGTTTAAAAAAAATTAAAGACAGAGCAAGTCAATTCCTTTGAGTACAATATAACAGTATAAAGCTGCAATATTTTGCATATTCAGAAAAAGGAGCAACTAAACCAAGTACCAAAATTACTACTACAAATATTTTTATGATTGACTATTTTTTTTAAGTTGTTAATGTGGTTAAAATGCCAAACATGTATTGATCTATTTTATTTTATTATATTGCATTTTTTTTAAAGATTTTTAGTGTGGGTTAGACAAAACAATATACCTGAAGTTGTCACCTTGGGTTCTGGGAACATCTCATGAGATTTCTTTTAACAATTTATTTGCAGCAGTTGCAGCTTTAGAAGATTCATGATGCTGAAACTGAGCTAAATTGGCTTTAAAATGTGAAGGAATTGTGCAAACACCAGCATACAAACGCCAACAAATATAAAAATGTTTTGGATGAGGTTATTGCACATTTTGAGCATTTGAAACATACATTTATTGATGTACACAGACCACTGAGGCTGGAGTTTTTTGTTATGCTGTATATAAAGAGCGTGGCTGTGCCACCTCAGACAATGCCTAGAAAGCAGCATACTGTTTACTGGTTTTGGAGCTGCTCCAGTAAAAAGAAATGGGGAGCTGTGTGGGAGGAGGTGAGGGGGAGGGAAGCTGGAGACCCGGTATGACATCACCTCTCCTGCACCGAGCCATGATGTAATGTATCACCACAACAAAAAAAGCTCAGGTGCTTTTGCTGTGCAGCCTGTCATTAAGGTCTCAGACAATCGCCAGGAGGGGGGGACGAGGACCGGAGCATTATTACATCACCGCAGCAACGGGGTCGTGCCTGGGGAATATCAGATCTTCTTGCCCAACCCCCTTCGTTTAAAGCTCTCTAGGAACAAACAAGCCAATCAATCTTGTTTTTTAACTGACTAATCACAAGCTAAATGTAAAAGGGAAAAATGCAAGGGAGCATTGATCTTAGAGGATTGTGACAGTGACGTAAAAACGCCACTTGAGAATAATATTAATGCACTCATGCTCAATAGCAGTGTGTGCTAAATTCATGAGGTGGGGGCGGTGCCTCAACTACCATTTGTAAACAGTCTGTGAACCCGGCACGGGTGCAATTGTTCATTGCATTTGTAAGGTTGGCCATGTGATGGTGTTTTGCTTGCTGATGCCTAGCATTAGTCATAAAAACCTCATTACACTGCTGGAGAACACACCCGCTCACCAACGGCAAGAAAAACGTGTCATTGCATGGCAACATCTGCCATCCACCTACATTAACTCCTTAATTCTACTCTTTGTCATTTATGTTTAGAAATAGAATATACGCCCCGCAGTTCACAGAGCACACAACCAGCAGAGCAAGATGAGTGTTTTCGACATATTGTTTGCATCAAAATTATAATACATCTGAGATAGAGCCCTAAGGCTCAGTGCCTCATCCACTATTTCAGCTCCTCACCCACAATTCTGTGTTTTGGGACATTAAAGCCACATTTCCACTGTATGGTACAGCTCTTCTTGAATCATACGGTTCATATTGTAATATAATACTTATGTAATAACAAAATACTATTATTCCAGCAACCTTTGCACTATGTTCCATAATTAAAATAATAACTGTCATAATTATAATTTACTCCTGCATACTTTGCACTCTTCATTGCACTATTGTCTCAACCTGTCTATATTGTTTCTGTTTATAGTACGTAGTAACTCTTCATTACTTGCAGACTTGTTTTTCCTCTTTAAAAATAAATATGCAGGGTCATTTTTTAAATAGCTGAAAACATTTCTAAAACAGCTGGACACTGTAGTTTTTTTTAGCAAATGTTACCCATACAAGTAGACTGTGCATTTGTTAGGGACTATTTTCAGCAGCTGATTAATACATGTTAGGTGCACTGGTGAGTATGTACAGGAGCAGGATGGTGTGTGGGAAAGAAACTACAGTGGCTAAATTCATCATAATGAAGGAACATGGTGTGGCTAAATTATGTTTTAATGGATTAAAGAAGAACAAGAGATATAGGCCTTGGATACACAGACAATACTTGTTAGTAAGATCAATACTTTTTTTTGTTTTGGCCTTTTCATGGAATTTGTTTGACAATGAGAAAAAGTGTTTCTACTTAAAGTTTAACATTTTCTAACCAAGAAGACCAGGACATCAAGAACGCCAGGGAAAAAAAAAAAAAACTGAACTTTGAACATCTGACAGCCTGTAGGAACCACCAGTCAAGATCCAAACAAACAAAATGAAATCATGTATCACCAGACAAATAAACGTCCTACGTCTTACTTGACAATGAGTGAGCAGGTAGTGTTCAGCATCTTGCTCAACATGATGTCAATAGAACACATGATTTCTCATGGACACACAGTGGCTATTATAAGATCAAACTCAACATACTCTGATTTATTGATCTGTGTCTATCCTTGTTCAGTGACTGTTTGTAAGCCAACAGAAGGCCTCATGTAGAGGAAATACAGCGCTCCTGACTGCCAGCTCTGTGCATTAATCCTTGAAGTCAGTCCCATTACGACGGCTCTAAATAGCTTTGTTAGAAGGAGAGAGATGATCTAATAAAGAGACTACATTTTCATAGCTGCTACAGCCCAAGGGATTAATTCATTTATCAAGCTGTTGTCACCTACATGCTGCTCGGAAAATAATTTGGCAATAACACAGGCAGAAGGGCACGTTTTAAAGATTACACTTGTAAGTTCACAGGGGCGAAACATCTGTCGCTCCCCTGCTAAAGGGTGCATCAATCAAAAAAAGTGAAGGAAAAGAGAAGCTCTTGGAGAATAAGTGGCAAAGTAAGATTGTTGACAAGTGAGTGAAAAGCTGATCAGTAACTACAGGTTTCCGGTGAGGGTTATAGACTAACTGTAGAAGGTTATGAACTGGAAGTCTTCAACTGTGCAATGCTGGTGGGGGCTTGAAGGAGTGAAGGGATCTAGCGTATCAGTCAGCTACAGGGAGCAACTTTCACCTTTATGTTTCTTGCCCAATGTTCCTGTTTCTGTCCTTTCCATTTCAGAAAGAAAGTGAGAGTTTGTTAACATCAGCATGCTTCTCAAAATGGCAATGCAAGCATGCTGATGTTTAGCAGGTATTATTTTAAATGGGTCACATAGATCTTGTAGCAACGTTCATGACAATCCATCCAATAGTTGAGATATTTTGGTCTGGGCCATTGTGGTAGACTGTAGGACAGACGGAAATCGCCATTCTAAAAACAGCTCTGGCTACATAAAGGCACTTAGCAGAACTAAAATGTTGCTCATATTTCGGAAGATAATTGGTCAAATGGAGACAATATGGTGGTGTTGTATGATTTGCACTGCTTACTAAAACCACACAGGATGAAATCCATCACGCAAGAGGCAGTTTCCCGCAAACAGTAGCCTCAATGAACCAGAAAGTAATGCTGTGCAAAACATTTAGGGCTGGGACTATCACAGAGTCTCTTAAATATTCAATATTCAAACTACTAAATCGCGTTAAAAACATACAACTATTGGGGGAGATTATGTCAGGATTTAAAACTGCTTTTATAAGTGTTATTTGATGGAAGGTGCGTCAAGTCAGACACAAATGGATCTCTAGGTGAGCAGTTATGGCTCATGTGAAATCTGATGTGTTAATTTATATTATCTTTTACAGCTTAACAGTTCATTCTGACACTGGGTAAATAATGCAATGCAATGGAACAATAAGACATGTTCTTGTCTTTCTCAACATTGAGATACATCCACCAAACTGTGCACCCAACATGAAGCAAGACAGTTCTACAATTTGTATTTTTAGTCTCATACGAAACATATTTGAACCCTTACTCACCTAATCAGAATCAGGATTATTAATACCTCAAGTATCTCCTGCAGCATCCAGCATTATCTAACACTAGCTCACATCGAGCAGATGAAACACTTCTGCTATGAGTGATTTTCATCAAATACAAGTGACACAAACAACAAAAAACAGCATACTTTGTTATCCTCGCCATGCAGGCTCATTACCATCGAAATAAATGTCACCTGTCAACCCTATTGAAAATATTCAACTTGAAAAAAAGGTCTTTGAATGTCAAAACTGACATGAAAAGAAAACCAAATGTCAGTAAGTATGTTCTGTAACACCGATTGAGAAATGAACCACAGCCAGTTCTAAGTTATCCTCATTTGCACAAGGCACAATTTCAGCTGTGTTAGCTAGTATGAACACTACCAAAAATATCTGTTCTATTTCCATCAAAGTGTGATATTTGGCTATTAATAACTATAAATACAGATTTAGCTTTAGGTGTCTGTGCTGGGAAAGAGACACTTGGGTGTTAAATTTAACAAAACAAAGAAAGACACTACTGAAAATGCTTCTTTTATTTACCGTCTTAACTGATTTAAAAATAACGTAAAAGCTCTAGGGCTGAAATAATTAGTCAATAACCAATAGATGTATTGGCAAGTGTTTTAATGATTGATTCATCAATCACTCTTTAAGCAAAAATACCAATTATTCACAGGTTCCAGCATCTGAAATCACAGTAAATTAAATGGTTAGTTTGGCTATTTGAATGTGTCTTTTTTCCATTGTATGGAGCAAATGAATGATGGATTATTTTTGACCATTATTCAAAAATGATATAATTGTTAGATGCAGCCCTAAAAAGCTCCTCTGAATACTATTTAAAAAAACACCCAAAGATGAAGGAATGCAAGAGGAAAGAAAGCAAGAGAAGAAGAAAAATGCACAATGAACTGTTTTTCTTTCACCGCTACGGTTATACATGTCTATTCAAAACTGAGGCTTTTGTATCTGCACGGCTGAATCCGAGCAGGTTGTCACTAAGGACAGCTCTAAAAATAGGAACACTGCTTTTCTGCGGCCGAGAGTGGCAGGTTTGTTCTCACTGCTTTCCCATTTCTCAGCAGGTCTGACTGCTCAACACCTTGAGCTCTGATCTTTTAAACCTCTTCCTTTTCATCCATTTCTGCTTGGACACAGCAGGACTCCATGATGAAATACTCAGATACAATATATATATATATATATATATATATATATATATATATATATATATATATATATATATATATATATATATCCAGATGAATTGGGGAATGGCGATACACATGGGCACCAATGGTGAATTCATCTTTGAACAGCTTTGTTATGCTTGGATAAATGTCTTTCAAAGCCATCATAATCACAACACTTAGCACATTAACAGCACATTCAGTAGATTGCCTCAACAGTGAGGCTAGACCCAACAGAACCACACCCACACAGCAGGAATAATATAATCCACAGAGCTGAAAGACAGTCAATACCATTACCAAGTACATCAGCAGAGAGGCACGGTGTTTGAGATATGATGCACCTCAATCAGCTAAATTGTTGCCATTATCTCAGTTTACAGGCCCATAAGCTGTACCAGAGTGATGTTTATCATTTCTCTTTCATCACCCGGCAATGTGATGAAGTCCATTCTCAACCAAGCACACTCATTTTTTGAGATGAAAAACAGGATAATATGTATGAGCAGAAGACAGAGCGTTTTTTAAAAGAAATTGATGTTGATGCCTTGAGGTAATACAATTGGAGTGTGATGCAGGCTTCCCTCTGTGCCTTTATCAGCCTCAATGCCAGCAAATGGAAGGTATTTATTAAAAGGGAGTCTACCAGAAGCTACAGATACCACAAATGTGGAACAGACGCAGACAAAAGCACCAGCAGAAACAAACACAGACAGCTAGAAAACGCAGAAAAGCACACACACACACACACACACACACACACACACACTAAACACCCAACAAACAACATTGTTAATATATACAGTACCTGAGGTTTATTGCATTCCTGGGAGCCAGGTTAAAGGAGAGAGCCATGAAAAGAAGCAGAGGAAATGACAGTTATCAGACATGCCACTTGCCAGTCGAGGATGTGAGAAATTGCAGGTGAAAGCTTCACAACATGTTAAAATACAGCGTTCTGCTCCAAACTTAGATAAAATGTCTATGTTAGACAGAGACTGAATGTTGCTGCATGTGACTGCATCCTAAAATGTTGAGTCCAAAAACTTATATTATGCCAAGTGAGAATACAAACTTTTATTAATGACTTCCAATAGCAGACAATTTAACTCAATGTTCAACCAACACCTTGAAACAAGTTTTTTTTTTGACTGACAAATATATCAACCTACTGGCAGAATCCCATTGTTCCGGGACTGAGCAGATTGATTCATTTTCAAGGTGAAAATGCTACTTTCTAAGTGTTCTCATAGACAAGGACGGGTAGGGAACACACAGACACGCACATTATTAGTCTACCTTGCACACACATGCATCCATTCAGCATGCCTGCAGGTTACTGAACAGATCACTTTAACTTCTGAACCTCTTCATTACCACTGTAGGACTTTATTCAACCTCTAAACAGACAATAAGCCTCTGATTATAGGGTGCCATGTGTGTTGGTTTTCAAAATCACTCTATCTTTTCCAAATTAACTTTGAAAGCTTTGGCACAATTACCTTTAAACATGCCAGACAATAGTGGAGGAATCTCTGAGCCTCAATCTCATTCCTCTACCAGACATAATTAAAACCTAGCCTGTTTTTACATGAAACCAATTACATGTTGCTCGTTGCTATGCCAAGTTAAATGATCCTACAAGAGTCAAAGTCTTGACTTCATAGTCAAGAAAATACTTAAATTCAAGCTCACACATACCAAGATAGTAGTCTGTACTTTAGCTGCTTATGCTAACCGAGCTTTACGGGCTGGATGAGCTAACACAATACACAATATTATTGAATCAATAGCTGGATATTTTGGGAAATACACTTATTTAATTTTTGCCGACAGTTAGATGGAAAGATCAATACCATGTTGTAAAAAAAAGCCAGCAGTCGGTTAGCTTAGTCTAACACAAAGACAGGAAACAGAAGGAATCAGCTAGCCTGGCCCTATAAAACCACAAAATGTTTTTATACTCCAATTTTTTAAGGGATTTAAACAAATGACATATAATTGCTTAATAAGTGAGCTTTAGAGGTGCTGGTAGGCTGATGACCTTACCAGACTAGCTACTTGGCCCTGTTCCTAGTCTTTACGCTAACGTAATCTAAGCTAACTGCCTGCAACTTTATAATATAGAAAGGCATTACAATTTCAGCTCTTGGGGGCGCGATCACGGAACTTTTGTGTCATGTGGATGCACCGACATAATTGTTGCCATTACTTAGAATTCCTCATGGGGGAGACAGAAACTACGCCCTATAGCTTTAAGAGCTTTCCAACATCCATACTTGTCAGAGAAACTGACGAGGGAATCACGCTTATCTGCAATAACTCCCCTTCCATATATATCTTAAAGCAATTAAAAAGTAGTCAGAAGTTAAGTGAGCAATGTCAATGTCAAGGACACTCCAACAGAGTGCACGGTTGCTGATGGGCATATTGGCTGTTGCAGAGATTAAACCTGTGACCTCTGAGTACAGGGGCGTCCTCACTAACCACCAGGCCACCCGGGTGGAGGAAAATAGTAAAAGGGATATTGATTGTCTGCCTCCTGCTGCTTATATAATTATAGAACAGCTGTTTGGAGTCTTGGATGCCCTACTGGCCACTAAGTAAACCCAGAGAAGGAATATTACTCATCTGCTCAGAGAGTGTGGGGTATCTGGGGCTAAGGAGGAGTTTAAAAGAAAGCAGAAGAGATGAGAAGGAGGACCAACATTTACTTTCAAACTGAGTGACAGCACAAACACATTAAAGTGAGCGGCTGAGTGAGAGATCAAGGAGAACATCTGTCTCTGTGTGTGTGTGTGTGTGTGTGTATGTATGCATGTGTCAGCAGCACAAATGGCTGTTGATAATACAGTAAAAGATAGCATGTTGGAGATAAAGTGCAAAATTAAGAGGGACTGAGAACTGGAGCTTATGAGCCTTTGCGATGGAGAATATGCAAAGATAAAGTGTGTGTGTGTGTACACCACTGACAGAGAGAGATTGAGAGAGAGAGAGAGAGAGAGAGAGAGAGAGAGAGAGAGAGAGAGAGAGAGAGAGAGAGAGGCTTAGAAATTAGGCCTGCACATATTGGGAAAAAACTGACATTGCGATATTTTTTCCCCTGCGATATATATTGCGATATGAAAAAAGAAAAAGTAATTAAAAGATGACATAAATAGCTCTATTTGGAAATAATAAATCGACTACTGTGGTGATTTTGTAGGGGAGTGCATCTACATAGAAGATCAAAATGAAAAAGGATATTTTCTAATGTGAACCATTCTTTGTTAAACTTTAATACTTTATAAACACCAAAGCATGTAAGCACTGTGACTAACGTTACTCTTCTGAAGTGATTTTGGAGAGGGAAATTAGGTAGAAATACGCTGACGTTGACTAGCATGACACCATTGTTTTCATACAATACTATCAATCCAGGCTACAGTGTATGACGATGACTGCACGTTGCTTCCTCTAAACTTCAGGTTGTGGTCGACTAGCGGGGCCAGCTCGTTAGCTTGTTTGATAAATTGATCAGACCTGCATGTCATGTGCACTAGCAACAAACTGTGTATCCAAGAACAATTAAATCAGTGTAAATGACGTTAGAGCAGACACAGGCTTCTGTAGTAGATTAGTGTTACGTTTCCAGTGTCGCGGCTCCGAACCGCAACGTTAGTGGGCATGGACGGAC
Source organism: Percina caprodes (assembly GCA_013375575.1). Lineage (NCBI taxonomy): Eukaryota > Metazoa > Chordata > Actinopteri > Perciformes > Percidae > Percina > Percina caprodes. The sequence continues at coordinate 7,071,657 of JABXJD010000003.1, read as the reverse complement.
CCCGTGTTTAAACTATATTAGCTTTAGCCTGGTTGATAGCAGCTTTCTGCTAGTTTCTTTAGGCTAACTATATTAGCTTTAGCTTTAGCCTGGCTGATAGCAGCTTTCTGTGGGGGAAAATGGCAGGAGACGTTGTGATTATGTTGCATTAATCAGGTGATTTATGAAACACTGACTACTGTAGCTTCACTGACTTCCCATCGAAAACTATGTGCATCACGGTGTCCTACGTTACTTTTCTACACACGGAGAGCCTCACTTCCCGTGACAATAAATAAACCCCGTCAGACTAACGTCACACACGTTGCCCACATGGCTACCTGTCTTAAAGGGTAAGGGACGGCTGGTAATAATCATGTAAATGGGAAACAGTGAAAGTAGGTCCAACGCTCAGCCCTACCAGAAATAACTGTTGTCCATTCTGAATAAGGCACCCAAGTGTTAACCGATTGCTCTGAGCACACAGGCGACATGTGTTGAATCATAAACCCTCTCCTCTTTCACTGCCCTGATTTATCCAGGACCCATTTACGGAAACAAAGATTTATTTTTATACATCTATCCTGATCCTTTTAAATTCCTGGATCGCTGCTTCTAATGATGGCAAACTACAAATGTAAGCTCAGTCTGACAGCTGTGTTCATTTTCAGGCATTTTAGATATGAGCATCAGTTACATGATTCCTCAAGTAAAATATGGCATTTTTCACATAACAATTTACATTGAACAAGAAGAACATAACTTCCTTCAGATACATGGAGAGAAAACTTCACTCATGGATAGAGGTAAAACATTTAAAAGAGGTCTATCCTACATCCAACCTTAAATCAAAAGCTTTCAAAGTTTAGAGGTAGGTGTGGTCTTTGACAATAAATCTGACAAGTGCAAAAAAAGTGTAGCCCAAACATCATCATCAACATTGTCATCGTCATTTTACCTTACAGTTTTTGCAAAGGTCAGCCTATTTCTCAGAAACACTAATGCATGCTCAGGCACAAAAAAATGCATTTTTGTAATGCACTAGTAATGAAAAACAGAAGCTAATGTAGTACAACTTCTGCCATGACTTCTGCATGAACCCATATTAATCGCTGCCAACACTGACACATCAACAGTGATTCACACAAGGTTGGGTTTTGTGCTCATTGACAACTGAGTTAATCACAGGTTTGTAGGCGGGATTAAGAATGAGGACTCCTGTGAGTTGAAAAATGTAACTTTCAACTATCAATCAACAACGGATGAGATTAATGCTGATACAGATTGCTTTAAGTACATTTACAAAAATGCTGTTACATTCACATATTCCTTGGACAATTGGCTTCTATGTCACCTGAAAAGGATGTCAGCAAGATGGATACGTCTGTCACTACTGATTTTTCAAGGCAAAATAACAATTTCTTAACCAGATAGTGGCTAACATGAATGCAAAGTCATAATAAATGATCACAACAATAACACTTATAATAACAATGATGAAAATCAAAACTTCAATTCCTTCTTAGGCTACTTCATAGATGCATTTCAGACAGACCCTTCATATATTCTGGTGACTGTCAATCTCATTTTTTAAGCTCCTCTGGCTCTGAATCAGCCTTACAAGGGACCTGAGGGTACATGAGACTATTGGCAACACATATTAATAAAACTTATTTAATTGCGGTTTCATGTTGTTGAATTGTGAAGCATGTTAATGGATTTCAAGAAAAATTCAAGACCGATTGACATATTGTAACTTTAACCAGCTAATGAAACAGTTTATGCATCTAACAAAGACCATGCCATCCTTATTTTCTCTCAAGTGATAACTGTAAAACAGATCCAAATGAAGCCATTCATTTGCATGAATATAAGGCCAGACTCTATTTAAAAACATTCAGGAAATAACTGGAATTATGTCTGAACCCTGAAAGCCAAATAATCCTAATAGCAAGTAGGGGCCGGGAGGTAGCTGTGTGTGTGTCAGCACTCCCAGTGGGAGTTCCACTACTGGGTTACAATTACATTTATATTTTAGGTATTAAGCTGGAACTCTCCAGAGCAATTTACAATGACTGAGCATGTTCAGTGTGATGCTCAGGGACACGCAACTGCTCGCAGACACAAACCTGTGACCTTATAGTTACAGAACACTAACAATGAAGGCTATTCTGCTACTGTAAAGTATTAGCTATTTCAGGAGTGAATGCAATACTAGAGGATGGAGGCTGGCCTTGGTATGTCACATCTTATCATGTTCACAGAAGCAGAGCTTAGCTGTCAAGTTTTAAATAAACGGTTTCACACTAATAATCAAATGAAATAACCTAATCTTTAACCAACAATTTAACTTTATTTCCTAACATGTTTTCTCTTCAAATGTAACATTTGTAACAGAGTTCATTTGCTCAAGTACTGTACTTAAGTATAATTCTGAGGTAATTATAAAATATGTTGCATTTGTTACTGAATTAACTAACAATATGGTTTAAAGTAACAGCTACAACAATGCTAACATGTAAATGCATCAGTAATAATAATCCAATATTACAATATTTACAACTCTGACTAAGGGCCATAATGTGTACGCATAATGACTACTTTTAATTTGGACCCATTTTGAAGATAATACTGTACTTTGACCTAGTAACATTCGGATTATAACAATTTTACTTGGAACAGAGTATTTTTAATTTGTGCTATTTATGGCTTTACTTCAACAAAAAGATCTTCTTTCAACTGTGTATTCTCTTTATACTAATAAGGGTATTATGGTCTGCCAGCATCGTCCTGTCTGTGACATGAATTAAGATAAAATCCAATATTTGAGATATGGCTTAAATAAAACGAGCTGAAACAATTGGTGTGTTATTCAATCAGCATAAATGAATCAACAACTTTCATTAACAATTTAAGTCACTTATCAAGCAGAAATGCTTTTAGCATGTGCCATCTTTCTCTGTTGTTTTTTTTTTTAGAATTGTACATTACATATCTTTGGACGGGCTAAGACATTAGAGACATCAACTTGGGTTCTGCAAAGTTGTGATGAGCATTTTAGTATTTTATGTCATTTATAGACTAAACAATAAAAAAAACAATCATCAACAGAGCAATCAACAATGAAAATAATCATCTCAGCCCAAAATGAAACAGATTTGTCTAGAGTATTTCTCACGTACGAGCAGCTTTAAACCCTCCAGATCAGTGGCTCCTCTGATGTTTTCGTACCTCTCATCACATCTGCCTTCATAGGAGTGACTAAGCTGAATAAAAACCTTGCCTGCTGGAGAGATTTTCTTTCTTCAATCCCAATTTTCTCCTTGGTGCATTTCTCACCTCCTAAATACGCCTTGGGGTAGGAGGAAGGAAAATCTGAGTGGTGCCTGGCATTCTAACTGCTGGAGATTAGCTTGCTATGTCATCTTAGCATCCGCCCAGATTCAGCTTCTCGGTCGTTCTGCTCCCCTCCACCCCTCTGTCAGCAGCAGCAGCAGCAGCAGCAGCAGCAGCAGCAGCAGCAGCGTACTGCACTCTTGTGAAGTTAGCTCCCTTCCCTACTGTACTTCTAAGTGCACTCGAGCATAGTCCATTTGGGACTGCTGGTTGCCATGGCACCCGCTCCATCCTTCCCACAGGAACGGTACTAGAGCGAGGAGAGTTGAGGGTGTGACAAGAGATGTCGGGCCATGCGAAAGTTCAGTGCAGTCTTTTGAAACAAATAACACAGGGAGTCTAAATATAGGAAACAGGGTGGGGCTGGAGGGAGGCAGGAAGAAGATGACGTCTGCAGCATTTTCCCTTTTTAAGCGTGATTGTTTTACAATGTTCCAAGAAGAACTGGTTACACTGACAGAGTCCCCCGTGGGAACGTCAGGAATGAAGGGTATGCAGTGAAATTGTGCAGAACAGGAAATACTGTGTGTAACAACTGCATGCTGGGTATTTGCATCATTAGTGTGAAAACGCAGTGTTTCCTATTCCCAGGGAAAGAAAGCACAGAGGGGAAGAGGCCTGGTGCAACGCAACGGGGGAAACTAACTCTCTCTCTGCTGGAGTCGAATCCCTTCACATGGTTAAAGTCAATACTCTTCCACACAAGTATGCACACTGTGATTGGCTGAGGCTTCACCCTGTCAGAGCACCAAACCCCATTTCTTCTTTCATTTTGTCATCCATCTATTTTTCAGCTATATATAAAACAGAGTTTGCTGACTGTCCAGCCACTAACATGGTAAAACAGGATTTAGTTAGAAGTATTGTCTACGAACTGGTTCAAATATAAAGCATTTAGCACTGCATGACTGTTGCACTGTTGAGTGTGTACATGATAGTTTAATTTTTTATTTAACAGATGTAAGACTCATGAAAGAAGGCACCATCTGACCCCACAATGTTCTCTTTTTTTCAACCTCTCTTCTTCCTCCTCCATTTCCTGTCTCTACATAGTTCTGATGTAAATAACTATTAAATCACAATAAACTGTTTGGTGTGTGTGTGTGTGTGTGTGTGTGTGTGTGTGTGTGTGTGTGTGTGTGTGTGTGTGTCTGTTTCTGCATGTGTTGTTTTGTCTCCCTCCTTCAAATTTTCTCCGAGTCTTTTTTTAATTTTTTTAATTTAATTATTTATTGGTCCTGGGACACGTTCCTATGTCCAAGTGTATTGTTTGTAAGGGTTTGTTTTTTTAAATTTAATAAATAAATAAAAAATGTGATCACAATCACACAAAAAAAAAAAAAAATCACAATATACTGTATTCACATTGTCAACTGCCGTCCTCTTCTGAGATACACCACCATTATGCATGGTGCTGTACAGTTCTTTAAAACTGGTTTTCAACCTTTTTTGATTGCAACTCCATTATATGAAGCCATGCTTATGAGAATAGCGAGGTTAGAAGATGTAAAGTTGTACACTACTTCACAACACAGAAGCAAATATTAGAGACAAGTCCAAAAAATGTACCAAATTTTATGTAGCAGAGTTTCGATTTTTATTATTTTCAACCACCAAAATCATCTCAAGACCCTTTTCATTCATCTTGGAACCCTTGTATGGGTCCCAATTCCCAGATTGGGAACAGCTGCTTATAAAACACAACTTTCTAACTAAACTACTTCCTTTCCTGGTGGTTTAATGATCATCAAACAGCAACATGCATTTGAGGAATTCTCTAGGGCACACTTTACCTGTAAATCCAATAAATTGTTAAATGTATAACATAATAATATAACATGAATGTTATATTATGTTATATAACCATATGCACACCTTGAATTTGCAGAGACAACTTCAGACAAGTGATAAAACAAAGCATTGGTGAGGAGTGTGTTAGGGTGCAAACGCTGAATAGATAAGTGCTAAAAACCTCAAAAAATTCCACATCAGAAAGCTTTTCTGACAACCATCAGAAGCACAAACAAATAGATTTCCAAAGACGCACGTATAGCCAGAGAAACTACAATATTAAGAATGCTCAACAAACTACACACATGTATTACAGAGAGGGAAGATCACACTATAGCCAGCAGAAGCTAAAAACATAACACACAAGTGTAGCAATGGTAATCTAGCAAGGATGGGTAAACGAACAATTAAACAGTATAGGGAGGACAGCTCAATGCAAAGATTAGGAAAACAGGCTAGAAAATGCACCTTTAGGGGACACGGGTACCCTTCCCCAGGACACAAGACATCAAAACAGAACAAACTACAACTGAGCTATGGCACAGACAGAAAATACAAAGTCATGAAACAGGGAAGAAACATGTTCAGCTACGATCTGAAGCATAAGTGCACAACAGGTTCTGAAGAAGAAGCACAACACACAAACAAGAGCAACGTTGAGCGCACAGCGATCCACCGCAGCGGGGGTAAACACAAAACTGTAGCACAGGGCTGCAACTCACCGTGTGGTATCCCCGGGCTATGGGAGGCTTTCCGGTGGGGTACGGATCCACGGTGTCGATGATTGTCTGCCTTTCCCCTTTCTGGTTGATCTTCCGAAAGCGCCGACGAGACTGTCTGTGCGAGGCTTGCCGCTGAAAGTACTCCTCATTTTCATCCATATAGTCCACCTGGAAATGATAGTGAAGGAGGGAGATGGAGTGAGGGGGGAGTGGCTCTTTTTTTTATCTTCATTCACGCCTCTAACACACACACACACACACACACACACACACAAAAAACCCAACCTCCTATACTCAATTTACAATTCCTCCCACCTCCACCTCTTCCCTGCCTCCCACCCCTCTCATTGGGTAAAAATAGAAGTGTGTGTGGGCTGCACACCTACGTCAAAGGGTGCTCACAACACAAAAAGAGAGACAGCGGGAGAAAGAGAGTGGAGGTATCTGGAGTGAGGGAGGGAGATGGTGAGATTGATTGACAAGACGGTGATAAACCGAGATGGAGTCTAATAGAGTAAAAGACGAGCTGATGAAATAGACACACTCAACTCTCTTTGTGTCTGTTAGACCTGTTAACCACAATTAAATGACATGTTTAAACAAAATAAAATCTATGTTTCCATTTTTTTAATGATTTGAAGGCAGGAAAAAAAGGAACATTTTCCATGTGGAAACTGAACAGAATGCCACTTCTACAGTTTTCTAAAGTATTATTGATTAAATATGACCACTCTGTTGCCTGGTCAGGCAGCTGGAATGACATATTTAAGTTTCTTTTTTCTTCATCTTAGACCCATTCCTCCTCTCACTCCTACTTTCACTGCGGCATCACATTTTGAAACGTGCAGCCTTTAGGATTACACCACAAAAATCTCTCTCTGCCGTACCAACTGCTGCCATGACAACGGCAGGGGAGCCTTGTGTGATCGAGAACATAAGTGTGATTGTGTGTCTAATTGCAAACCTCAGAGCAATGCATGCATGCATGTGTGTATGTGTGTACAGTACGGACATGTCAGTGGCTTATTATTTCTTTAGTGTTAGTCGCTTTGCTCATATCTCTAACTGCATGTGTGCATCATTCAGTGTGTAACTCAAACTTGAAGCAAGGGGGTTTATCTATATGTATCTATATTACAGTAGTACAAAACCCTCCTCAGTAATTACAGGGCGGGTTGGCACCTATAATAGAAAAAGGGGTAAGGCCAGAAAGTGTCTGCAGCAAGCAGAGCTGAGGGTGTTATTAATGAGGGGTTTGTGAGTAGCTGATACAAGCTCAGTTAACAAAAGCCCCTCGATGCACACTTTTGGAGACACAGCCATTACAGGATGTAATGTGCTGTGGCTGCAGCACTGCCAACTAGTCGCTATTATATATCGTTAAGTCTTGGGTCATTTTTCACGTCTTACTTCTTTTTTTAAAGATGGCAAAGGGGGGATTTGTGTGTGTAGGTGCATGCATAAATGGTCAGTCAGCTATCAAATGGTGACATGTACTGGCTTTATTTGCCACAGTGTGCAGTTTTACTGGCTTAAGTAGTCAAAGCATTTAAACAGCTTTGTTCAGTCCTGCAACACACTGTTGCCTGCAGCCAGCCAACAAATCATTAAATATGTTAATTGGTTTCTTTCAAGACAAATCTGTTTGAGGATGGATTTGTGAAAGTTTTAAATGATAGGACGCGTACATTTACAACCATGAAAATAGATTATACAACACCACATCTTTGCTCTTATCTTATACTATACATCATTCATCTCAATTATTCTGTTAATACAAAGTGTGGATAAGGATAAATTTAAATGGTTTTAAGGTTAGATGGGACAAGTATTCATCTCTAGAGTTATAACGATTAGGCGATTAATTTTTCAAGGAAAAATTAAAAACATTCTTTAGTTCCAGCTTCTCAAGTGTGGTAACAGGGTATGCTGTTTTTCTCTGTCTAGAGTGGTATCAAACGGAATATTTTGAAGTTTTGGAATTCTGATGGATATTTTCATGATTTTTATGACATTTTATAGCAATTTTCACAGCACTATAAATGAGAGCTGAACTGCATCTGTTCTGATGTGCAGGCCTCAGAGGGCTTCTGGTCAACAAATGATTGAGACGGGAATGATTGGTTCTTAATTACTTCGGTTACACTTTACTTGAAGGTAGCTACATAAGAGTGACATGACACTGTCATGAACGTGTCTTAAACCTTATAAACAAGTCATAAACGTTTATGTCATGATGCTTCATGACAAGTTATGTTAAGGCTCATGTGTCATGACAGTGTGACGTGTTCATGACAGTGTGACGTGTTAATGACAGTGTGACGTGTTCATGACAGTGTCACGTGTTCATGACAGTGTGACGTGTTCATGACAGTGTCACACCGCTCTTATATAGACACCGTCAAGTAAAGTGTTACCACAACTTCTTCTATGAACCATTTGATTTGCAATAAAACTGTGTCAGGGCTTTTAAAAGCCGTGGACTCGAGAAAAGCCACACAATCTCACATGCTGGACTCTAGTAAAGACAGCTGTAATAACATCTCAATAGGAGACACTTATAAAAGATTAGCACAAATCATCACATGACCAAATCTCAAGGATGTTATTCCCAAATTGCAGCTATACTCTGCCATAGGTATTGAAGTTTCCTCAGTCTTAAAGGTGCCCTGCCACACGTATTTCATTACTTTGTGGTAGTGTCTAAAGTTCTACCATGGACTAACATTTCTTGTGGGAAAAATGCCTTGGTTACCTTGTTTCAAACGATTCTAAAACCTGCAAGAACACTCTGCTTGATATTAGCACGACATAATTATCTCCTTGGTTGTCTAAATACATCCATCATTTATTTTGATACGCATGTAAACAATCAGGACAACAAAAACACCAACACACCGTTAGTGACTATTTTATACAATAAAACGGCGAGTTCAGTAGTTCGCCACATAGCTAGCTAACAATACCATGGATGTATTAAGAGAGAAAGAAGCTCATAAATGAGCATATTGCTACGGCAACAAAAAACTAGCGCTATTGACATCAACGACAATGTTCATTATAACACTTTGGCATGTATTAATTAGTAATGCTTATCAAAATAAACAATGGATGTATTTAGACAACTAAGGAGATGTAATCATGTCGTGCTACCAGCTGATTTGATACTAGCTAGCGTGCTACTAGCTACCTAAATTAGCCTGTTTGTTGGATTTGCAAGATCTTGTAAATAAAACTCGATATCTCGCAAAACAAAGTCAAGATGTCACCAAAGTGTTCCCAGTACATGTCCCCCTCCATGTCACCTCTGGGGCTCCGAGGATGCTAAGTCATAACAGAAACAGATTTTTTTTTTTATAAACTACTTTAAAAGTAGATTTTCCTCTGGCCTAAATGACGTAGTATCGGATTGGTGCATAAACTCCAATACTGGCTGATACCAATGTCAGCGTTTTAGGCAGTATCTGAGAGTTTTCCGATACTGGTATCGGAACATCTCTAATGCCAACATCAGAGAATGAGGCTAACCTCCTTTCGGAGCTCAAGCACTGCTGTTTTACATTGAAGGCAAATTAAGGGATTATTTTAGATCAGGGATGACAGACAAGAACTAGAGTTTGACACCGTTAATTGTAAGTGAAGGCCACTATAATTTACAAAATAACAAAATAGATTTTGGGTTATAAGTGATAGTAAATTAACATTTGGGTGGGATAAATAACCATTCTATTTCATGTGTTTCACACTTGTGTACTAAAAGTCTGACAAACAGGACTCACCACAATCATCTCTGAGGGTTCCAGGACGATGCACTCACATCCACGTCGCAAGCTGCCTGCTGATCGCTTCCCAAAACTGGATTGGGAAAAAGGAAATAAATAAAATTGTGAGAAAAACAATCTAATACAAACATCTAATAGTCTATTGTGTATTTGAAATCTGTAAATGGTGCGTTTCTTTTGAGTATCGACTCTCACACCGACAACCAAGAGGCACAGACAGATCACTTAAATGTCTGAGTCTAAGGTTAGTCTCTGCCCAGCAATTTAAATATGCAGTATGGAATTTCTGTATAAAATGTTGAACAGAACAGCATTGAATAGACAGTTCCTCCTTTCAGCTGTGAACACTCCCACCTGGAGGGAAACACCCGCCTCTGGAAAAGTCCACTTTCATGACGCCACAATTTGTACAGTATGCCTCACTCCTAATGAGGGGAGGGCCGGGGAATATTAAAAGCAGCAGAGACCAAAATGTCTCAAAGAAGGGCAGCAGCCATGGAAATTCTGAGCATGAGGAGATCCAACTTGTGGGTTTGGTGAAGAATGCAGCCTTTGTCCAGTAACCGACCTCAACGCAGAGACACAAAGACTTCCTTGTTTTTTATTTTTAACATCTACATCTTTTGATTCTGAATGTGACCCACATCTCGGTTTGGTGATTGCTTTGTAAGATAAACTCAAGACTCTAAAGAACAGACCGCTGTGGAGTTTTGTGCCTGCCTTGTGTTGTGTTGTGCAGCATTGTTTTGCATTATTTAGATTCACTAGCCGGGATATTAGATCAGCAAGTGAGATGTTCATCTTTAAATCTAATTTGAGTCAAGGTGGCCTGGAAGCTGACAACATTTATTTATTTATGTTTTGGAGCTGAAATGCCTTTAACATACAACATGCATACAATTGAACAAACTAATTCAACGATTAATCTGCAACTATTTTTTCCCCATTTCATCCTTCATTTTGTATTTTCTTATTTTTTTCACACCTTATTTAATTCCCATGTTCTATTTAACTTTTTTTTAGAGCTTCAACAATTCATTGATTATTCGATTATTGAGTCACCAGAAAATTTACTATTTTGATAATCAATGAATTGTTTATTGATATTTTAAGTTTAGCTGGTTCCCGCTTCTCAAACATGAAGATTTGCCACTTGTCTTTGTCAAACATGATTGTGAATGGAATATCTTTTAGACTGTTGGTGAAACAAAATATATCACTAGTTCGTGACATTTAAAAGACTAAAACCATAAAGCCAGAAATTAAAGAAACATTTATCACCAACGGAAATTATCTCTAATTGCAGTCTTTATCTTTATAATTATTAACCAGCTGTTCTTTCTCAAGTTATCATCTGGGTGTGTTGAGGCCTTTATTTTACTTCACTATGTAACTGACACAAAATAAGTAACTGCAGGAGTAGTAAGTGGAGTAGGTCTAGAGACTAGGTGGAGAGATTATATCTCCAACCTGGCCTGGGAACGCCTCTGGATCCCCTTGTCGGAGCTGGTTGATGTGGCTTGGGAAAGGGAAGTTTGGGGTCCCCTACTGGAGCTGCTCCCCGCGACCCGATACCGGATAAGTGGATGAAGATGGATGGATGGAGGAGTAGTAAGTTCTAATCGGTGCTCACAGTGAAGTGAGCAGGGAGTTCAGGTGTGTAGCTACCTGCGTCAAAGCTTTCATCAATCACACCGACAGGTGCAGACCTCAGGCACAGCATGGTCTAAATGCTTTGGAGCCCCGGGTTTGTGGCTACATGTTGTGGGTGCAGCTTGGTCAGGTTGGAAAATAAATACAGCTAACTGCAAACGTGGCGATACTCCTGCCACTTCGGCAAAGAGCAAATAATGATTTTGTGTGGTGCCTTTATTTTCTAAAAGTCTATTTAGCTTACTTTGCTTTTCTCTTTATGCCTCCTTTCACAGACAAGCCTTTGTTGGGTTTTTGTGTTTTTTTCCTCTTTTGTCAACGGTTGTGTTGTTTTCTGCCAGGGCTGCAATTTTACTTGACTAATTTGTCAACTTTCTGATGCCTCTTGAATAGCAATCAGCAGTCAAATAAGTCCACATGATTTCAGTCAACTTCTGCTGAGAAGCATAAACGGAAATCAAAGACAACGTGAGTGACTGAATCGGACCACAGAAAGCTCAGCGAGGGGGTTAATGCTGATGGTTGCCGTTTACTTTGCCCAAGCTTCAGTTTAATGCGTTTTAACTCTGCTTGTATCCCCGACATACACAAACCAGAAATCCACTACAGGCTCAAACAGAACTATAGTATGGAGAGCTTACTCAGTATTTTCTCTCACAAGAAGACAAATTCAACTTATTTTCAAAGATGACTTGTCAGCTGGGCAGCAGCTTCAGAGAATCCAGTGCTTTTGATCTGGTTTTACAGACATTTGGAGTCAGTACCAGCTCCAAGACTGTCGAGCCTACCTCGGCTGGCTCTACTTAGGAAAAGTGAATAGTGATTCCTCCTCGCAAAACACATTAGGCCACCAAATGCAAACCCCAAAGTGACATGCTCAATCACGTTCCTCCATTGCATTCCTGACATAAGTAATCCAATCCTCCATTTTGCAGGAGGCAAATGCCACTGGCAATGTGAGATATTAAAGAAGGGATTATGGAAGTGGAGAGTGAGGGGGTGGGAGGGTTTTTCCTAACAAACGTGTCTTGTTTGGAGATTAAAGCCTCCACTGCTCTATGACTAGTCCTGAGCAAATATAAAGTGTGAGATCTGCTGTGTGGGTAAATGCATTTCAGACAACAAATGGGTCTAAAACGAAAACATGATGCTCCCAGTGGATGCTTGGTTGTTTTGGGGTGTTGGCATCTTCACAGCAATCAACACCGTAACACTGCAAAGTTTGGCCCATGCAAACACAGTATGTCATTTTTTATTAGCTCTACAAATGCTGCCGAAGTGTGTGCAGAATCTACTTGCCATTAATAATTCAGCACTGAGAAATTCAGGTCCACAACATGATGTAAGGTTTGTGCTGTCTTTCCTGAGTACAGTGTGTGTTGGCTAACAAACTTGCAAAACCAGAAAAGAAAAAGATAGGAAATGTGCCAGATGGTTGAACCCGTATGAAACTCATTTATAACAGAGCACGGCACGAGCAGAGATTCTTGCTATCGCACTCTGCACACCAAAATACTGTTGTACATATACCCTATGTGCTGCATTCAAACCATTTTATAATCCATTGTTAAAAAAATCTTTATCTTTAATCCACTTCACTCCATTGTCCCTTCAAGGGGAATTCACCCTGCAGAAGTTATTAAAAATACAATGTGGACATGTGGTACATTAATAGATAAAGGCACAGCACATAAAGAAAGAAAACCCTCCAAAAACTAGGCATCAAAAAAGAAACAAGCCAGAAATTTTAAATCAACATACAAAATTAGTTTTTGTACAGCAGCTTAATGCCCCATTTATGTCATACCAGAGTTTCCCTAATTACCAGTTTTTGACTTCTAAATAGCATTTAAGTGAACATCAAAGTAGTAATTATGACTCAGATTTTTCTAAAAACTTTAGCAAATGGTTTAAGCTTTCATATTAAAAAGGTGAAAGCTGAAAGACTTCTTTTAAAGGGTGATTTTAATAATAATGCACCTGGATTGTTGTATACTTTAAGATGACATGCAGAAAATGTGTCTGTGTCATAATGTTTTACAAACTCTGTCTGTTTAAAACTCATTGAGAGCACAGATCCAATGAAAGCCTTAGAAAACATGATCATTTTCTGTCTGCAACATTTCATTTTAGCATTATTGTCTCCTTTAAGAGCTTGACTGTTGACTGTGTTGCCAGTAAAATTGGGTTTGTTACCTACTTTCAATCAACAAACCTCATTTGCATAGCACCTTTCACGCAGGCATTACAATCCAAGTGCATTTGCAAGTGCTTTACATGCAACTGACAAATCAGTAGCAATATAGTATAAACATTACCAATAAAACAAGAGATTATTTAAAGATGCACTAATATTATCTTATCCTTTGAAAATGTTGCAATGTGCTGCTATCAGACTCTTTGTATGAGCTGGTTTCAGACATGCAGCCAGAATGTAATTTTCAGATTAAAACACTGAAGCTGTCTCTCAGTTGACTGACTGACATCTCCACTGGCTCAGTGGCCTCGCATTCCCCTCCCGTTATACAACAAGCTTGGGCGTATGGAATGTCATTCCACATGCATCACCAGCCTTTCACTCTCCGAGCCCATCAGCCCACCGCCAAAGTCTAAGATCCATTCTGCCGTCTCACTGAACCAGTGCAATCCCTAATCTGCACCCATGGTTTGAGCTGGAGGAGGGTGGAGAGTGGGGCTCCTCACTCTGTTAATCTGTTTAACTGAATAAGTGGTGAAAGGGCACACCGGCTTTTTTAACCCACCAGACCTATAAGAAGGACAAAGATTAAACTCGCTGGTTATGCAAGACTTTAGACCTAGCACGGAGCAGGAGGGAAAGGGAGGTCGGGGGAGTTCTCAGGAGTCATTGTCAATGAAAACAGCATCCAGGCTTGAAGGGATTACATCCCCTCTGAGCTGCAGTTGACCATCCAACCACCTCTCACCTTGCAAACAAACAGAATTCCTTGGAGGAACGGCGTGGCTGTACCACACACATACCCCAGACCTTTGCCCTGCCACTTCTGAAATAGAAGCTCACACCAAAGCCAAGAATGTGCAAATGACTCGTGACTTTGGCTTCCCAAAATAAAACTTTACTGACTTCGTAATGGTGAAGAGAAAAGTGCACTCGAGTTGGAGAGAAAGAGAGAGAGAAAGAGAAAGAGAGACTAGGCTAGCCGTTCGAAACTTTTCCGAGACGTAGGCATCAATCAATCATCGCTGCATCTCTAAACCATTTCGAACACATTCTCCCCACAGCAGGAACTCCATCTTTGTTTTGCTTTCAAAGTTGCCAAAAGTCTTGTGTAACCCCCCCCCACCCCCAAACATAAAGAACACACACCCCTTTTACTGGCAGCACACACTGCACACTGACAGATCCAAAATAACATCTAAGTCGTGTTTCACATTCCAGACTTGAAGGTTTTACTGCAACCAGCTCCCGGCTCGGATAAAGTCAGATTTTTAAATTACAACCAAAAACAGGAGTTTCTCGGCAGAGCTTCAGTGAGCCATACACAGGAGTTAAGTGCTGCCTGCTGTAGTCTGAACACTCACCACCGACTCTCCAAACTGTTCCCAGAGTGACAACACCAACAGATAAGATAAGAGGATCCCTTCTTCTTAAATATCCCCCTTAGTCCACAGTCAGTCTGATAAGCATGGTCCAGGTCTCGAGACTTTGGTGTGACCGCGGCATATCGTCGTGCGCACACCAGTGTTGCTATCTGAGAATGGGAGTGTGTGGCTGTGAAAGTGTGTATGGATCAACCTCTGCCCAATGGCTCTGCCCCTTTCTCTCTCCCTCTCTCTCTCTCTCTGTGTAATGTGGTGGGTTGACTACAGCCAGCCTTCAGCATACGACTCATTTCCTGCTACAGAGATAGAGTGTATAAATGGGTGGGGTTTGTGTTCATGTCTGTCTGTCTGTCTCTGCGTGCGTGTGCATGCTCGTGTGTGCGTGCGTGTGTGTGTGCGCGCAATGGAGCGGTGGCTGAAATATTTTATCACAAGCTTTCTATTAAAAATTTTAATAATCTATACCAAAGCCACGATAACCTTAATGAGCTTCAGAGCCATGGAAGACATTATACAACTGTCTTCACAGGCTGTGTAAAAATCGGTGGAGTGCCCCTTTAAATCTAGTTACAGCTGTGAGTCTTACATCAGAACAGCTCATGAACAAACAAACAAACTATTCAGCACTGGTTCAGTTCAATTCCACATTTGAATGAGCCTAGTCACACACAATGTTATGTCAAACCATCAAATGATTTATTTTTTTACAGTGAAGTCAGATATGTTGGTCAGTGGCCTTATTTCTCTGGTACCAGCACTCACGTGAGTCACTGTTGTCAACCAGAAAGGTTATTTTTAAATGTTTATCTCCACGTGATTGTAATAAGTATTGTGAAAGTCACCACGAGTGATCACATTAGCTTTCAATCCAAAAAGGAAATTTGCAGTTAGTATATTAGATCAATATAATAGTAAGTTTTTGTTTTCATCCATGTGAGGAGTGAAAAACCTATTACTGCCTGTCGGCTTCCACAGAGCATACAATACAGTATGAGAGCAATACTGAGAAGACATGAGTGAAATCTGTATTTGCTTTATTACAGAATAAATGATCAATGGATCAGTTTATAATCTAGTCATAGATGACTCTGCCTGAGCTGCTGCTGTCAAGAAATAATTCAATGCTTTACTGACCTTTTCTTCAAGCAGGTCACGCAAACAAAAGCGATGAGTCTGACATTCCTCCGCTAACTTGAACCCTGGGTGCTAATAGGTGCTGATTCAGTTAAGAGTTGTGGTTTTTGTTAGCCAATATACGGCTGATGATCAGGAAACTGTTCAGTGTTACAGTGACCGGAGGTAAATCCCTGACAGAAGTCAACTGATAGTGAAAATAAATGGAGGCAGCAGCATGGAGGAGGGGGAAGTAAAAGGTTATTGAAACTGTAACTAAAATTTGACATGCTCATTGCACAACATTTGAAAATGGAGATCAACATAAATGTTGTTGTTTTGGGGGGATAAAAAGCAATTACGATGTTCTTGATGTTAAAAAAAGTTGCAGAGTTGCAGGATCAACGGATCTCATTTTAGAAATAATTCATTTTAGAAATAACTTAACTCACTTCTACATTTGAAACTTTTCAAAAAAGGAAAATGCTACCCCACAACTCAAATATTTATGGATTTCAAATCCAGAAAAATCACACTTATTTGACATTAACTTAACAATTAATGCCAAGATCAGACTTCAAGATACTAGCCTGATGTGGCCCGAACGACGAATGTGGGGCATCTGTAAGGAACATTAACGTCAGGTGTGACGAGTTTCAAAAAAATTGCCTCCTTCCACCTAGGTTGACAACTTCTACAACATGCTACATGACACAGACCAATAGAAGCACATACAGCTCTTTCAACTGTAAAGTATGGCGAAGCTAAGCATAATTATGTTAGATTTTATTTCATTGAGTCAGATGCACACCTAATCAATCATAACTGCAGCTACTTGTGTCACTCTAGAACACACATGTATGTATACTACACACCAAACCTTTTTCTTTTCCTATGACAAAGGATGGGCAAGACAGAGCTACGGTTGAGTTTCATTCAAAAAACTGTTCTAAACATTTGTCGTTGCTGTTGCCAGGTGGAACAATCAACTCGGTCCTTTGTGCCTCACTGGTGTTTGTCAAAAAAGATGCAGGCTATGAATGGTCTAAATCCTACAGAAGCCTGCCGGTCTCTCAGCAGAGTCCTGGAAAAAAATGAATCCCTCTGTGGTCGTCTAATCTGTCGAAGATCGTTATCATGTCTCCTGACCCTGCCTGATTTACTGATTTCCTTTAATTGCATGTTTTACAAAGCATGTGTTTCTACAGGCTTTAAATCTGTCACCCGCTTACTAAGATGTATTTATTTGGGTTGTATTTCATTTCACGCTGGCCTCTGGCATTAAATAAGGCACAGAGCTCTAGCTTCTTCACTTAATGATTGAGTCATTCCTCTTCCCCAGGATCACATCTCACTACAGGGACCAGTGATGGGAGGGGGGAGCAGAGGGAGAAAAGCAATGATGGAGGCATATCAAGTTTTCAACTTTGCTGCCAGAGTAGATACGAGCAGCCATTTCTGGGTAGGGCCTGTCTGAAACCCAATTCTACCACATCTTTAAAAGCTTCAGGAAGTCCCGCTGGATTCCATTCAGTTCCTCGTGTCACAGCCAATTTCCCCTCCGAGCCCTTTAGATCTCATCATTTCTTTTCTTTCTTTGTCGCAATGGCCATTAAAAAACATTTAATGGCCATTCCAAGTATGAATAAAGAAAACGGTGTCACAGTTTAGAAATGACACGATAGTTTAGGCTTCAAGAGGCTGCTAATGAGGAAATGCCTCAACATGTAAACAACCAGTCAATATTCAAACATGTCACTGTGAAAAAACACTGACAAACCTGTTTTAGCGGGATGTGTAACAGTTATGCATCCTCCTGTGAGTCAGACGGCTTCCAGTTATAGATTGACGGTATCATACTAAGCTGTTTTAAAGAATGTATCTGGTAATGTTACTGTTTATACCAACACCGTCATGAAAAAAAGGGTTCTTCTATTCCTTCTTGATTAGAAAATGTACACTGACATTTGAGTTGACATTGAGTTTAATGTCCCGGAGGTCCTTGAAAACTTGAATCAGAATGTGTCATTATGAATGTGTCATTTCAAAAATGTCTTCTTGTCACAAGGGGAATAGGTCTTGCTTCATTTCCTCCCAAAGAATGATGTTTTTTAATGCGAGAGCCATACATACCAAGGACTGTGGAAGAAGGTAAGACTATACTAGTGTGCGAAAGTGTTCTCTCTTCATCTTTAAACTGGACTTACAGTATCAGGTCATATCGCAACGCCTAGTCAATATACCTTTGCTGATAGCACTTTGTAACTCTGTGCATTTGAAGGAGTCTTTATATTTGCAAATTGGGTGGGGTTGACACACTAAGGTTTAGGCCACTGAAAGTACTCGATTTTAGGTTATGGAAAGATTGCAGTCATGGTTGAAAGAAACCTACATTAAATGGTGGCATATGGGACCCTGTTATATACATCTAGTTGCTGGAACATGCAGTCACTTTCTTGACTGACTGCAGCTCAGGAGAGTAGGAGATCATGTCGTCAGGTGGCGTTCCAACTTTTATTGGACGACAGGACCATGAACAACAACCTCCAGTTGGCGGGTCGGCACTGGTGGCCAGTCACTGGCCATCTTCTCCTGGCTTCTAGCCCAGCCCCTCCCGCCTGTTCCAAAGCCAAAAACAGGCTCTTTCCTCTGCCTGTCAGTTTGCACTTGGTTGATCTCGCTGTTGCTATGCTCTTTAACATTATTCCTAAAACAAATTCTTCTGCTTTATATTTTGAAGTGATTCTGATTAAAATTGCTTTCGGTGCATCATGAATATAATTCAGTGAAGTTCACAGAAAACAAGACTTGTGTTGTGCA
Organism: Percina caprodes; assembly: GCA_013375575.1. Classification (NCBI taxonomy): domain Eukaryota; kingdom Metazoa; phylum Chordata; class Actinopteri; order Perciformes; family Percidae; genus Percina; species Percina caprodes. The sequence continues at coordinate 7,052,819 of JABXJD010000003.1, read as the reverse complement.
ATGCAGTTGGCATCACTTTAAGAAGAATTATCAACCAGATACAGTCTCATGCAGCAGAGTGGACACAGTCTTCCTAGCACCATATGCTTAGTAAACATTTTCAGAGCCCTCTCTTCCCCAGTGACTGCAGTTGGGCATTAATCTGCCAATACCTGCAAATCCCCCCCACTGGCATCACACACACACACATTTTCACCTTGGCAAAACTGAAGAGGTTATATTTAAGAAGGGAGCTGCTTTGTGGCACATTTCCAATCGAGTCTTGTGTTTTATATGCCTCCCACGTTCATGTGAATCCGGAGAATGACCGCAGCCGACCCCGCAGTACTGCCGGGACACTACAGTGATGGCCCAAATGCTCTCGGTGGCCGTAGGTGTGTGTTATGCAAGCCTAATGGATGAAAAGATCATTGTTTTCGAGACACCCACAGAGACGGCTCATGTAACAGAACCACTTGTGAAATCACAGCTTTTTAACATTTGGGTCTTGGCTTTAAAGGTGGTGAACACTGCCATGAGCTGATGGCTGAGAGCTGGAGAGTGGAAGATGAATCTTAAGTCCTCTGATGGTGTCACAGATAATTATTATCCATCATGGGGGAGGGCTCTGGTGGCAAACTCGCTTTCTACCACGTTTCTTAATACACCCTATCAGAAAAAAGGGCTGGAAACACCTGTAAATTATGTTTAGAGTGACATCAAACACTTTTTTTAACAAATATTCCCTCCAATGTTAAAACACTACAACCAAAGTAGTTAGCGGCTGCTCAAGATAATAAATTCCTGTATAAATCTTTATTTCAAGTCCCTATATTTAGCATTTCTAAAAATACACATTTAAGAAACGGTTTGTAACACACTATAATGTAGAGTAAAAATGTCCTAATGTAGAACTGTAAGCTTAAAGAAAGATTTTCTGTTTAGTGTTCATGTTATTTTACCAACTGGATGGTTCGCACATCCACTAGCTTAACTTCCTTTTTTTTGTTTGGTACTTTTTCCTGGAGAGGTGACCCTTTTCATCACTCTGTTTACTTTCTGTGCACCAAAAATGTATGCTGTGATATTTTAAAAATTTGAAAGCTATTAAGTTATTCATTTTTGTACAGAAATAAACTCACTGTGAGAGATGTTTTTAGAGGCACAGTAGCTTGCAATGTTAGAATTCTTTTTCTCTACAATTGCAGATATGTGGGTTTATGCGTGGCTATTTTTCTACTGTCTAACATTTTTATTATACTGTAGTCTCTTTTTATTTCAAGATAATTTTATGTATCATTTTGTAACATCCGTGTGCATGTCATCTTCTTCATTTCCCTCTTGGTCAGGACTTTTTGTTGGGAGGCGCAAAGGGAAGTTATGCAAGAGAGAACCTGCGAACGCTTTCTTTCTCCAGAATTGCAGGAAGGTTGATGATGATGATGATACTTTATCCCGCAAGGGGAAATTACAATGGTTACAAAGGTTATGCTGATGCCATCTCTGTTGCCTTGCAATAAAATGCAAAACACCAGCCCGGTATCCTTCTCTCAGCTGAGAGAAGCAACTACACACTATGTATGGGAAGCACTGGGATATCAGGCTTTTTGGAATTATACCAGCAAGCAGTGGTAATTAAAATCATGTGTAACAATTTGCTGCAAAATATTTGAGATGTTAAAACATTAACATTTTTTTTTTATATATAAATTTGTTACTTTTCTGAAACAAAAGTTGCAAAATCACTGAGATGACAGCACTGGTAACTTTCTCCTGTGATAGAAAAAGGAATTTATCAGATTTAAACTTTTCCTTTTGAGAAATCTACAACAAGAAGGTGTTCCCCTTGTAACCTTATCTCTACAAACAATGTTAAAAAAGACAATTTGGGTAAAAGCCATCACCTCTGTTTACTCCTCTGGATAAGAGCAAGTTGATAAGAGGGGGAACAAAGTTTTTTGAGATAGTATAAATTAAAATTGGCTCTTACTCAGTGTAAGATTAGCTTTATCTCCCTATGTCCCTCTAAATAGGCTTTGAAGGGTGAAAGCTGCTCAAAGGTTAGTGCTAAGATCAAGCCTTAAAAAACGCTACTGAACGAAAATGGCAGATGATCCTACCTGCTTCTGGGAAGGAACATGGACTCCTTGATGAAGACTGAGCCGGACAACAGGATGTACCAGCAGCTTCCAATGTCGTCAGGGCTGGAGGACAGAAAGAGAGACAATGAGCACAAGTTATCACAGAATGGATCTGGGCACGCAATTGCCAAAGGCTTGAGTATCTATCTCGACTGGCATGAAATTAACAGCCCTTTATGCACCCTATCTGCCCAATAAAAGCACAAGGCCCTTATCTTCACATGATCTGGGAGTGCTATTCCATTGGTCAGTTCAGGAGCGGTTTGCATCTAAAATGTCCGCCTTGTTTAATGTTATCGTGCCTGTTACTGTCAATGTCTTGACATGATCTGTCAGAACTTCAGCTGATCATTAAGCAAAGAAAATGATTGCATCACAGAATGCAATGGCGATTGACAAAAATATGACTCTAAATAATGCTTAGAGTATTTGAAAAATTGGCAAGATATAGGCCTTTACTTTGAAGGACAGTTATGCAATTTTAAGGCAATATCTATTCTTTCACAAGTATATACAATTTCAAAATAAATCTTGTGCAGGTACAGTACACGATAGCAAGTCAGACATGTAACAAAATCATAACACTGTTATGGAATACATTGTCTTAATTTTCACGCTACTAAATGATCAACTTCAGGTATTATTTTTTGAACGTAATATATAGTATATTAGAAACAAAAGTCAAATGTGGAGGCTCTGCTACACGCTGAACACCAATTATTTATTTATTAAGATTATGTTTTGGGCTTTTTATTTTTATTAGCAACAGGAAAGGTGGGAGAGAGAGAGAGAGAGAGAGAGAGAGAGAGAGAGAGAGAGAGAGAGAGAGAGAGAGAGAGAGAGAGAGAGAGAGAGAGAGAGAGAGAGAGAGAGAGAGAGAGAGAGAGAGAGAGAGAGAGATGATGATGATACGCAGCAAAGGGTCAAACCCAGGTGGCTGAGGTGGACTCAGCCTACATGGGGCGCACACTAGAGCTGGGCGATATATAGAGAAAATTAAAATTGCATGATATTCTTGACCAAATACCTAGATGTCGATTCTGCGACGATATTGTATGGTTGACTATTGGTGCTTTAACAAAATGTTATTTACACAATGAGATTTTTGATAAATAATCTCCAGAAATGATTTAATGACTTGGTGGGTAAAGGTAATAGGTAACAGTCTGGTGAGTTCAGAAAATGACATCACTTTACTGTAATGCAGCCTGTAAAAACCAGGAAAAGACAACATTTACCATATTACAATATTAAAGACGATATCTAGTCTCATATTACGATATTGATATAACATCCATATATTGCCCAGCCCTAGTGTACACCCTATCTGCTGGTGTTCTTGGTCTATGATTGTAAACTAATTATCTTTTGGTTTTGGTATGTTGGTCACTCAAAAAGGAAATAAATAAAAACCCATCAACTTTGGGAAATTTTGATGAGCATTTAGTCTTTATTTTTTTAAGCCAAACAATTGATCTATAAATCTAGGTAACGTGATGCTTTGTCAGTTGATTGATCCAAACGGCGATGCACCAGTGCTGTGATTTAATGCATCAGCAATGTCAGACTGTTCACTGTGCCATATACATATTGCTGCTTTAACAAAAAGAAAGTGAAAAGAAGAAAATATGAGGAACAGAGAAAGAGTATGAATGAACTATGAATGAACTGAGGAATTATCGCTTATCCTCCCACACTCATGGCCCTGCTGAAACACAGAGACGAGGAAAATGGGCATCACAGACAAAGTAAACTCAGACTGACCTCTCGATGATGTAGCTGCCTGTCAGCTTCTTACAACATGACTGGTACAAACACACAAGTACACTCGTACACAAATTGTCACCACCCTTCCGCTACAGTTTTGGCAATGTAATTTAAATTACAGAGACATTTATGTGGCATAACTAGGGAACCAGAGGCCTTATTAAGGAACATCAAAGATTCTACTGAGGGGAGTTTGCCTTTAGATAAACAACTCACTGAATATGAAATTCAGAAATTAAATTAACATTCAGTGTGAATAAAGCATGCTGGTAGGTTTTAAAGGACGACAACGTTTAAAAAAAAAAAAAAAAAAAAGGTATCAGTTTTGTTTCCTTGCTCATCTAGCTTATCTCAGGACTTTCATGGCTACTCGAGGGATTGCAAAGAGATAATCTCACAAGGCTGATATACACTAAATCTCCTATGCTCAGTACATGCAGGATTATCAAAGAGGCCGTGTATGTTAACCTACCGAGAACGTAAACACATGCTGTGTACCGGGATAGCAAAGTTAATGCTTTTAGTCTTTTATTCAACCAACCAGCCAGAGGGCTCAACAGACAAACATAACGTATGCAATCTTTGTGCAGGTCAGTTTAAATATCACGGAGCAAACTGCTCTCTTAGAATAGCTGTTGAGTCTTATTTTTTTAAATATAGGCTTCTGTGTAATACTAAATTAATTTTGCCGTTGTTGAATGCAGCAATAGTGCATGTTTTAACCAACATTTAGGTGTAGTTTTTAAAATTCCTTGATTGACAGTCCGACCGACTCAAATGTGTCACCTTACAGCCCTCTGACAGTAAAGAGGAAGCAGAAACCTAAAGAGGGAAGTGCTCTCATGACATGGATACCATATTTCTGCAGGGCAGGAAATTTATCATGAGCACTGAAGTTTCATGACTGGTGGACAAAAATATGCACATCAGTAAACAAAAACTACTTTAAATCTGCTCGGATGATTCTTAACAACCAAAGCTGCATTATGGAAAATTAAGATTATTTTTTGCCACATTTTAGGATTGACACAACAGACATTCATAGTGTGTAAATATTTGCCTTATTTTCTCTTATTATTTTTATAATTATTGCTAAATAAAACTATGCATGACTAATATAAGAAGCTTCATCTATTGCATGTCTTTTAAAGTACATATAATAACAAAATACGCTTGTTTTCTTTAAATGAGATAATGAATATTGGTGTCTTGTCTGTACAGTGTATAGAAAGCTACAGCCAGTAGCTGGTTAGCATAAGCCTGGGAACTGGCTCAGTCCAAATGTAATAAAATAGGCCTACCAGAACCTCTAAAGCTCAGCTTTATAAGCAAGCTTATTAACATTTTATATTGTGTTTGTTTCATTTGTTATAGGGGCTCATGTGCCGGACTATTTCTTGACAAGGCGCTGTAAATTCCAGAAGTCTCTACTGGTTGCCTCACAACTTTAGAGAGACAACAGGACTCCAGGAAATAGTCTGGCACGCAGACTCCTGATTAACACGATATAGCATTCTTACTTTGGTTTTTGTATGGATTAAAACAAAAATTATATAAAGTGTTAATTTGTCAACTTGAGACTTTATGCTAAGCTAATTTTACAATGTTTTCACTCCGGTGTTAGAACACACATTACACACAGGCCTGAAATACACACACATGCTCAGTATCTACACATGCACTGATGGAGAGAGTGTCAGAGTGAGGGGGCTGCAGCTGTCTATGAACAGGCACCCCAAGCAGTTGGGGGTTTGGTGCCTTACACAAGAGCGCCTTGGCAGTGACCAAGAGAAGGAACTGGCACCTGTCCAGCTACCAGTCCACCAACACACTTTGGTCCGTGTGCAGACTTGAACCAGCGACCCTCCGGTTCCCCCCCCAGATCCCTACAGACTGAGCTTCTGCCACTCCCAATTTAAACCAACTTCTCATTTCCCACAATAACTAACTTTTAACTGTTTCCTAAATGGTAGACAAATAACATTATTTGCAAACTTGTAAAAAAAAATGAATAAACACTGGTATTAGCGATCTGCATCGGTTCAGGTATTACAGTTATCTTTGCTATGAAAGCACAGCATCAATTTAAATGGAAATGGATGTTTCCCTTTGTGAAACCTCCATCTGTCGGTTTAGTAGTTTGCACTTAAAAAAACGCCGCCTCATCACAGAAAAAGAACGTCTGCTCATCAAGCTGAAATCAGACCTCGTACTTGAAGGTGCTCTGGCGTTAACAAGGCAGCAGCATGTGTGATTATCGCTGAGCATTTTTAACTGGTCTGAGCGAAACTTTTTAATTGAAACCAGAGGGGAAAGTAAGCAAAATCAATGACCAGTCAGACGACTGGCTTTTGCTTACAGATAAGGTAAAAGACGGGTGCAATTATTATACACCCTCCCCCACACAGACACATATTCACACCCAGCATCACTGTGCTGACTGAGTTTTATTTCTTCTAGTCACTGAGAACAAAGTCTCACCCCTCCTTCCTCCTCTCAACACTTTCCTTGCAGAACTAATGAGGCTGTAGACAGCACACCCTACTGACACTCTCCTTTTCCTTCTGCTGATCTCCATCCACCTCCCTCCAGACTCGTTCCATCCTTTTATGGTTCTTCCTTGCATTCAGAGATGACACACATGAAATGCTCAATTATTAATTGCTGGCACGCAGATGCACAGAGCAAGGGGAGCCCCGCACATGGCTGAGGGAGAGAAGATGCAACACCAAAAAAGTAGGAGATAGGAGACTCTTATGTGCAGCGACAGCTTGATTGAACTGGGTCACGCGTACTGGAAGCGATCGTCAAACGCAGAAAATCATCCACCAAAAGCCCCTCGGGAAGCCTTTAACAGTGGGGAATCTGGTTATAACAGTGCCATGGAGCTGGTGGAGTGATGGGTAAAATGACACAGGAAGGGGTAATAAAAGGAAGATTCAGTCTTTACGAAAATATATATGTATATATTTTTTTTATTCAAGAATCAAATGCCCCTTCTGAAAATGTGAAACTGAGTCACGTTTGGCTGTCAAATAAATAGGTAGAGTGAGTCAAGACATTCCCATAAAAGGTTTAACTTTTTACTTCATGATAATTTGTAACAATTATCATGAAGTTTTGATAACAATCATGCTCAAGTGTCTCATTTTCACATGGGTACACAGGGTTGGACTGATGATGAACAAAAGAGTGTCTGAAAAGCGCATTTAGTAGCCCATTTTAAACAAGCAGCTAAAAAATATGACCCTCTGAAGTTGTTGTTTTTACCATGAAACTATCAAGAGCCTTTCAATGCCACGATGGTGTTGTGACATTATTTTAAAAAAAAAAAAACAGCTGCACAGGAGCTTTTGAACTCTGAACATCGACCAAGGTTAAAATATCACAGTTTGCCAACTGTTCTTCTTTAGTATGGTCATGATACAGTATCGTCACAGTACCAATGCTTTTTTCTACATCTTTAAAACAAGAAAAATACCAGTAAAAAGTAAAAAAAAAAAAAAAAAAGTATTTAAAATGAATGGGTTGCCACAGCTTATCACTCTAATGGTTCTAAGAAAAGTGTTTGTTTTTCTCTCCTGGCGACAGCTTGTTTGACTTGGACTGATGCAATCTTTTTTCAGCATCAGCCACACAGATGACGTGTGTAGAAGGTAAATTTCAGTTTTCATGGGCACACAATACAACCAACAAATAAACAAAGGAAATGGAAATTAACCTTTAGTTGCTGTGTCTATAACTGCAGAAAATGAGAAGACATTATGCAATCAGTTGATCAAACTGCTTACTGAACTTAAAATACACTGAACTACACTACAAACAATGACATGGTCACAACTTTAAGACGGGCAGGCTTGGCTTTGAAATTTCTCAAAAGAAAAAACTGCCTGTAATATATGCATGCATGCAACTAACAATTACTTTCATTATCAATTAATCTGCCAATTATAATCTGCAAACTATTCTCTCAATAATCGGGTGGCGATGAAAAACTGTGATTTCCAGAGCACAAGGTGACGTCTTCAAATGTCTATTTTTGTCTGACCAACCTTTCAAAACTGAATAAAGATATTTAGATTTCTTCTTTTTTTTTTTTTTTTTTTTAAATCAGCAAATATTCACCTTTGTAAACAGAACTGGTGAATTTTGTTTTTGTTTTTAGCTCTAATTCAATGGAAAACGTATACTATTTGACTCTAATGCCTGTAGTTTGACAATAAAAAGAAAAAAGACTCAAAAACAAGCAAATTCTACTAATCCAGCAAAAAAGACCTTTGCATTGCACAATATAAACATTTCATTTAGACCACACAGACCAGGGAGGGTCAAGGGTTGCACTAAAGAGCGTACATGGAAGAGGTTAAACGCTGACCAGAAGGTACTAACCCTCTTCACCAGCTACTGTTTAACGTGCCATCTCAGGAGGGCTTTAGACCTATAATCTCTGGATGCTTTCACAGCATGGTGTGTTGTCGTGAGTTATTGATTGTGACTGGGTTTGCGTTTGTCTGTCTGTGTGTGTGTGTGTGTGTGTGTGTGTGTGTGTGTGTGTGTGTGTGTGTGTGTGTGTGTGTGTGTGTGTGTGTGCGTGCATGCATGGAGTGTTAGCACTCTAGCAATCTAGAGCCCCAGGCAGAAGAAAACGAGGACTGTCAGGGATAGTCACTTTGAGATTGTGAGTGTGCGAGTCATTAACTAGGTCATTTGTATGAATCTGAGTGGTTTTCTCCAACATTATGGGTATAATGAGAAGAAAAATAAATAAATATGAAGCAATTCAGTTCTATGTAAAATGTTCTTCCCCTGGTCTGAATGACGTCTTCCATTAAATCAAGGAAGGACTTCCCAGAAAGATGGCTGCCATAGATTGCTAGCTTTAGATTGCTGCTATAGATCTGACAGAACAAAAATCAATTAATTAAATTAATTAATTAAATTGATTAGCTTCTCCACTGTAAGGATTTGGTGGTTTTGTGTGTCTTATGCGATTGGGAACTAAATGTATTATGGACTGTTGGAACTACCTCCGGCTTAAGAAAAATGTGATGGCAATGGTTTTTTTTTATTTTCTGACATTTTAAAAGAATGAATCAATAAGGAAAATAATCATTAGTTTCAACCTCAGTTTGGTCATCAGTGTCTCCCAAAGCACCCAGTATGATTCCAACATTAGTTTGTCATCCTAGTTTTAAAATAACACACCATTTGAGTATTTCAGGGATCTATTATTAAATATTTTGGAAACTGAATTTCCAGAAAACGTACAATATCAATTATACAGTATATTCCTTGCAACATCTAAAATCACATTTACTCCCACCCTTGGGAACATCATCCCTCTCTCCTTTGGTTTTTCTCCCTTTGCTTTCACCCCAATACATAGGTCAGACACTGTAGTTGAACTATGGGAAGGAATACTCTTTGCTAAAAATATTTTTTTCATTAATTAATTAACTCTCCTTACAGGCTTCTGACATATGACTCAATACACAGGCTATACAATTTTTACAACTTAATAGAGATACTATCACAATTAAATTCCCCCATTGACTTTTAGAGCCCTCGTTTCCCAGCAGATTACTGCTGTTGTTATAAATAGACGAGGAAATGAAGGAAGGCTGTTAAAAGCTCGTATTTTCACAAGAGGAGGTTGATTAAGATCTTGCACAGACGGAAAGTCAATCTGATCTGCTGGCATTTAACACCCAGCTCTTATCAGTTAGAACCCTGACATACTTAGTATGGGATCACATATGCATGCACGCAAATCCTACACATAAACGGTTGTACCTACTGTAAAGGCATGCAAATTCTGTTTATGTGTCAGTATCATTAAATCAATTTTCTCTGTGGCAACCAATGATGAGGAACACATTCATGTCCAACAGAGTCCAACCTAAAGGCCGTTTTATGTGTGTGTGTGTGTGTGTGTGTGTGTGTGTGTGTGTGTGTGTGTGTGTGTGTGTGTGTGAGAGTGATAGAGCAAGGTAAAAGTGAGAGAGTGATGGCGATTAGCTTTGGAGCAAGTACTGACTCTAGAGTCATAGTGAGAGAAACAAAGTGTCTCCCCTGTGGTTTCTGACGAAGGTGGGAAATATGTAGCAGTTAACCCTTGATTTCATGTTGTTTATGGAGAAGGAGAACCAGGAAATGAGTTGGGGGAAATGCAATGCTACCAAGCCACAGCCGAGCGACGTGCGTCGCTGCAACGTGTAGTTACGTTTTTTGAGAGGTGTGCACGTCAGGCTACAGCGTAGACGCAGAGGGGTTTACGGGGGTACGTCGTCGATTCTACGCACAACCATAAAATGGCCTTAAGTCAGGAAGAGGGTGGTTTTGATCCATGTCACTGCATTGAATGAGGTATTAGACTGCTTCCACAATAAGCACACAAAACAACAGTGTACATACTTAAACTGTGTGCATCCACTTTGGTGTTTTCATTAGCATACATTTTGAGAGGAATTAGACTAGAACATCCAAGAATGTTTGTTATGAAAGTGACCTTCTTAGCTATATGTTGGGCTGTGAGTGCAGTGTCTGGTGTGTGGGGACCGGGGGTAATCTTGCTGAAACTGGAGTCTATTATGCGACCACAGCCTAATCTGCATTCCTATTGTTTAATCAGCTCCCACACCGCCAATGGGCTTCTAATGAGGTGTTGACTCTTACACACACACACACACACACACACACACACACACACACACACACACACACACACACACACACACACACACACACACACAGACAGACAGACACACAGACACACGATCATGACGGAGAAGGGACAATGCGCCCTCTGTAGCCCCTCGAGAGGCTGATAACATTAATTAACAGCTTTAATTCTCACCATGGGATGTCAACATGTGACAGCAGTCAAACACTGTGTGTTCTCTCTGGTCACTACAGTTGTGGCAGCCTTCAAAAAAAAAAGGTCCAAACACACTCAGAATCTGTCAAGAATCTGTCAATACAGCTTTACAATCACATTAACCCTCCACAGCATCCAGTTGAAAGGAGGAAGCATATTAACATTACCACTAGTGACTAGCTAGCACTAAAGAAAATGCATTTAGGCTATTATACAGTCTTTCTTTGAGGTTTCAGTACACACTGATTTATTGAATCAAGGTGAACTCAGACTGTAAATCCCTTCTAGGTTTGTTTCTCTCTCCAGCTGTGCTGTAGAGTGGTTTGGTGTGACATTGATACACACACCTTCATAAAAAGGCATCAACCGACTGCTTCTGTGTTTTATGGACATTTGTTTTCATTTAAGTCACCCAGGTCGCTCCGTTGTGTGGACCAGGCATGCCTCCGCTCATCAAAAACTGAATAACGGCCTGGGCCAACGTGTGCTTTGAGCCCACAGAATTGAAATAGTGTTCCAATTGGCTGTCCGCTTTTTATGTTCAGTTCATGCGTCAGTAGAGATGTTAGCATTTAATCAAATATCATCAATAATATCCATTTACACACGGGGGCATCCACACACATGTGGTTCCTGGTACTTACTAGTATAGGACTTCATTGGCCTCATGTCTCTCATAACGCACCGTCTCACACATTATCCTGCAGGGACAGAGAAGAGAGGGAGGGGAGAGTGGCAGTCAGAAAACAATAGGAGGAAATAACATTGGTTGGTTAGCAATGTAACGGAACAGAAATCAAAAGGAATAGATCCAGACATAGCTCTAATTAGGATGTAGCTTCAAGTACTAAATACTAAAGAAATTCCAACCCATTTTTTTGGAACTAAATCTAGATTCCTCAAAATGACTTTTAATCACCATCAATGACACGTGACAAACTTTATTATTTTGATGCAGATTGTTGATGAGGACAATAGCGACTCACATTAACAGCAGAGCATGAGAATCTCGTGACTGCACTGCATTGTGGTCTATTGAAGCAACGGTTCGAAAGGGGATTCAGTTGTTCTGCCTCTTGTACAGTGGATTTGTCCTGGTTAGTTAAGTTTGTTACAAAGAAGCAGTTAATATTTTATTGCGAAACGGCCAACATCGAAATCTGAAATTCACTGCTAAAATGTCAGCTAGTTTCACTTTCTACTCTACTGTTGCAATGCTGTTAATATCTTGATATGATTATTAACTATTTCATGGGCTACACATTGTCACAGTTAGTGTCTCACAAGTTTAAAGCTCTTTCTTTTAGGTATTACTTATGAAACCTGGTGTGGCTGCTTTATGTTCTTATGGTGCTACACACCATAGAATACCCTCCCTCTTGATCTCAGAAAGGCAAACTTTCTTGTCATTAGTAGACCCACCTTTTCATCTCGCTTTTTTGGGGGGGTAAACTTTTCTCAGTTGTGAAGTTTTTATTTTCGCTATATATTTTATTGTTTCCTATTTATTTGATTGTGTTTGTTTGTAAGGGTTCATTGTGCTGTTGCCAAACTTGTTTTTGTTCAATATTCACTTTCATTGTTTGTTGTTCCACTGTATGCATGTCTTTTTTGCCGATGTCTGTTTCCTTCCGCTTTCTTTGTGTTGGAATTTTAAACTCCGGTGGATTTCTGAGGACTATGGTTACCTGCTCCTCAGATCTCTGCAGGGTAAATCCAGACAGCTAGCTGTCCAATCTGAGTTTTCTGTGACACGACTAAAACAACTTTTGAACGTACACACGTTCCACCAAAACAAGTTCCTTCCTGAGGCTATTTTGCAGCAAGCTACGTGCGGTGCTTAGCGATGGCGATTGTGATTGGTTTAAAGAAATGCCAATAAACCAGGGCATTCTCCCATCCCGGAATGCTGTGTGGACTAGCCAGACCCTCCTCCGCAATGTGTGGAGGATGGTCTGGCTAAAGGAGACTATTCATTCAATGATAATTCAACGGTTTGTTTTAGGATTGGAACAATTAACCCTTGCAGTCACAAGACTGTTTATGCCTCTGCTCCTAAAACAAGTGTCATTTATCCAGGTCAGATGAGCTTCCTCTGTGCAGCACCTTAACTTCCTCAATTAGGCACAGACTCTGACTTTGTGCTCCCGTTAGTTTACATGATGAATCTAAAAATAATAATTTGAAAGAACTATAATTATTCAACCAAAGACTCAACTCGTATTTTTCTCACTCAGCTCATTTGTAAGGGTAAATAATGGTTTGAATTTTTCAAATCCAAGAGCTCTGATTTTCTAATCAAACCTGCTTTTTTCCCCCCCACAACTTAAAAAGTGTAAAATAAGTCACCCACATCAGCCTTTCCCAGGATGCGTTCTGAGAATACAAATGCGCCTCAACTTTACAGACAGGCAACCATAGTAAACAGTAGCTGATCAAAACACAAAAGGCTTCAAAAATAGCTGGGGGCGGCCATCGTGTTGCAGCCCCCCATTGCACAACGGCAGAGAAAAACAATCCCAGCTCTAAAAAACAAGTCGCTGTGAAAAAAGATCTACTAAAGAAAAACAACACATTCCTCCCAGATGAAATGTGGAGAGAGAAAAAAAAGAACTATACCATAATCCCATCGTTACCGGGATGGCTATAGCTGGCTGGGAATTGTTTTGTTTTTTTTAAGTTAAAAAAAGCAAAGTTGGCAGTGGCGGTGGATTGGTCTGTGCGACCACGGGGACATTCCTCAGGATCCAAACAGGGGAGGAGGGAGAGGGGTTACTGTAGGGTGGGAGGCCTCTGACGGGGGTCACACAGTGGAATGTTCCAGCTCGCGGGTCACGTACGGCTACAGTGCTCTGTCGCCAGAATAATTCACATGTATGAACACAAGGCATGCTGGGAACCAACTTCTGACATGCAGTGTTTGGAAAGTCTGCGCCACACAGAAAACACTGGAAGGCTAACGTGGTGACAGCCAGGAAAGCAAAAAGGCAAAATCTTGTTTGGAGAACAGAACAGCATGTTCACATTAGGGTAGTTTTTGTTAAATTTAAGATTTTTATGTAAAGACACACCCGTTTTTTTTTTTTTTTTTTTAGTCTCAATCAAAAAAGTCTGCTTCAATAGAGAGAACGTCTCCATCTGGACCCCATCAATTTGACTTTTACTGTGCGAATGAAAATCTAGAGTCAGATATGGACTTGATTCCAATAGAAAGAGAAAACAAAACAACAGCAAATGACAGTTTAAATGTGGGCTAGTAACTAATGAATATAATCAAAATAAAAAAAGTGTAAAAACTATCACAATTTGCTAATGCCCAAGGTCCAAGTCTTCAAATAGATTGTTTTGCAAGCAGTCCAGAACTCAAAGATATTACAGTTACTGTGATACTATCAAGAAAACACAACTTGAGAGATTAGTCATTTCCCTTTTCACACCTCTGCTCACCTGACCAAATGCTGTAGGTGTGAATATCATTTCATTAATTTCCATTTGGAGGTTGTTACATTTCAAACTATTTAAATGTGTACACACCTATAAGAACCAACACATCTTATCACTTTGTTAAATAGAAAAGTGATAAGCCCAACAAGTAATAAAACACAGACTTTAACTGGTTTAAAATGTGTTTATACCAATGAGGAAACTTTAGGTGCCAGTCACAGTAAAAGATGGATTTCAGATATTTTGTCTTTTTAGCAGCAGATTTGATTTTAAGAGAATAAAGTAATTAGAGCTGAAGAGTGGTTGTGGGGTAAAGTGGCTGGTGGATTAGAAAACCAGACGAATTTCACCAGCATTTGGCTGACGGCTCCGTGTTAATTTTTACACCCCTGATTATGGGCGTCATGGAGCAGACACTGAGGAGTTGTCAGTGTTTTAATTTGCATTTGAAATTCATGTGATTGGAATATCAAATTCTGAGTAATTTTAATTAAGTACCAGGAAAGAGTGGAGACACTAACCTCAGCTGGTGCTCTCGCAGGTTCGACAAGGCCTCCATCCCGTGGAGATACGAGTAGACAATCTCCAAGTCCTGAGGAACACAGGGAAAGGGTTAGACACAGAGGCTCGGACCTACAACTTTAAAGCTACAACAATCAATATTTGTTGTACGAACAATAAATGAAATGATCATGACTCATCTCATCAATCTCTTTCCGTTCGCAGCAGGCAGCGAGTTTCATTGATAAAAAGCTCCAATAAACCTGCTATAAACCTCCTCAGCACCAAATGGCAGACAGACAAAATTGGTGAATACCTAATGAACATAGTGGAGCATTTGGCTGCTGAACAGCAAGATATTTTGGATGTGTAAATAGACTGTTTGCTAACAATTTCAACATATCAACTTTTCAAGGTGAGTGTGCTATATGTCAATGTTGTGTTTACATCATGTTGCAAGGCCAATAAGGTGGACAAAATATCTTATAATGCATGGTGAAATACAGTATAACTATAGTTTTAATTTGATAGTACAAAACTGTCATTAATCCTCGACAGGGCTGCCACTGAAGATTACTTTCATTATAGATAATTCTTAAATGGTATGAAACAAAGAAAAGCAGCAAATTCTCATCATTTGTAAGGCTGAAACTAATGAAAATTTGGCATATTAATTTGACAAATGATTTAAAGATCAATCATTTCTCAGAATTTTCAAATCCCAATGAGCAAAACATATCAACAAAAATCAACTCAAACATACCCCAGTAATGATTATATTGTCGACTTAATGCTTAAAATACTGATTATTCATTCCACAGCAGACAAACTGGCTACTTATTCAACGAAAAAAAACTTTTTACAAAGACAGTGACACTGATTTGTGTGACGGAGCATTGGATTAGAGACCAATAAAGCAACTTGCAGAGAAAAAAATAAACAAACTACACTACACAACTATAAACTCCCCATTCAATTACTTCATCAAGTGACCCAGTGAGCGACTCTCAGATAGCTTGGCGGGAATCCAAGTCAGAGGTGAAACAAAGTGGCCCTCACTGAGAGCTGGCAGCCAGTACAGCTACTGCACTGTCTATTGGTACACACAGGGGCACTGACTGTGTGTGTGTGTGTGTGTGTGTGTGTGTGTGTGTGTGTGTGTGTGTGTGTGTGTGTGTGTGTGTGTGTGTGTGTGTGTGTGTGTGTGTGTGTGTGTGTGTGTGTGTGTGTGTGTGTTGCAGTGCTGGTTGCAGCTACTGGGATGCCTTTGTTGGCGGCAACTGAAGGTAGACAGCAGAGTAGAGGGAAAAGAGAGACTCTGTGTTAAGATCCCTTCCAGACATACACACGTATATAAAACCACATATAGGCAACCTTGTCTCTTGGTTATGTTTCTGAGAACAGTAATCATAAGGTTACTGAAATTTTGAAAAGCTGAATAACACTTTGTCTTTGCTGGTTTGGTGTCTCAATGTTTGTGTCAGAGCAGAGACTCACATCAGTGTTAGAAGCCTTACTATTGTTAGTTTTAGCTGATTCAAGAAATAGAAAATAATCAATAGAAACATCTGTAACACAATCAAATCTTTTTTTTTTTAGTCCAACAACTTCCCAAAAAAAATTGATATTCAATTTAAGACCATTTATCATGAAACACTATCTCCAAACTGTACCGTTTGACCTAAAGCTTAAGTCCACGTCTGAAAAAAATAATGATTAATCATGTTTTTCACACCCTACAACAGATGCATGAAACTCAGCTGCACGGAAATAAACAACATCCTTCAACCAACCAGCAAATAAGTAACGCACCCAAACACTCCACCTGTTTGCTCAGTGTTGAAATGGAATTCAAAGGTTAAAATCAGATGTTCCTATTAGACCCAACAAAGTGGAAAACACCACACTTAACGTTGATAAAAGTGTAGTAAAATATGCTACAAAAATCCATGTAACTCACATAGTCAACAAATATGTGACGCATTACTACAGACCATGAGTTAACATCCAAGAGGTGTTATGAAACTACACAACCGGCTCTTGGTCCCTTGATGTCAGCATAAACGCTTTTTGCTATTTGGGTTTGGCCTTTATGAAGCGGACACAGAAAGAAACTGTCCTCAGGGCTGCCTGGTCCGGATACATCCCACAGTGGACTGTTTTAAGGGACAAGTGAAGACACACTTGTAACCTATGTCTTTTATTTATTGATCAGTTTATCTGTTGTATTTGTAGTATTTCTATTATTAGACTATTTTTCTACCATGTTTTATCGCCTATACATATTGTAAAGCACTTTGTGACTGTCTGTGAACAGCGCTGTATAAATACATTTTACCTATATCCTCACTAACCAAATCATTATGTTCAAAGTGGCAGTAAACAGCACAGCCCAGGGTTGGGAAGAGGCAATGTTCAGACACATACTGCCACCTGCTGGGTAATCGAGGAACTGCAGCATCACCTGAGTACATTTTGGATTTTAAGGTACGCATGCATGCATGTATTGTCCTCTCTGCTCTATATCCTCCTCCCCCTGAGTGAGGAGTTGTATAGTCTGATGGCATGAGGGTCAAAGGAGTCCTTGAGTCTGGTGGTCCGACACTTGGGAAGGAGCAGCCTTCCACTGAACAGGATCCTCTGGGTGCTGATGACGGTGTGCAGGGGGTGGCTGGCATTTTCAGTAATGTCCAGCAGCAGTTTGTCCAGTGTCCTCCTCTCTGCCACCGTCACCAGTGAGTCCAGCTTCATGCCGACCACAGAACCGGCCCGCCTGATCAGTTAATCCAGCCTGGAGGTGTCCTTCTTGGATATGCTGCCCCCCCCAGCACACCACGGTATAGAAGAGGACACTGGTGACCAGTCGACTGGTAAAACATCCACAGCAGTTTGCTGCAGATGTTAAAAGACCGCAGTCTCTTCAGGAAGTACAACCTGCTCTGTGTCTTCCTGTACAGTTTGTTATCCAGCCACAGCCCAAGGTATGATTGGACTGCCTCCACCTCAATTCCATCTAGCAGGACTGGTCATAGTCTTGGTCTGGACCTCCCAAAGTCAACAACCAGCTCCTTTGTCTTAGAGGTGTTGAGCTGTAGGCAGTTAGTACTACACCAGAGAGCAAAGTCCCCCACTAGACTCCGATACTCCTCCTCCCTGTCACCCCTGATACACCCAACGATGGCTATGCAACAGAAGTCCGACGTGTACAGGGTAAAGAGGAGAGGGGCCAGCACTGTGCCCTGGGGGGCTCCAGTGCTGCTGACCACAGTGTCAGACATGATGTTCATGTTCCACTCCCATCCTGTTCAGTTTGTCCTAAAGTATAGGGGGCCGGATGGTATTAAAGGCACTGGAGAAGTCCAAGAAGAGGATCCTCACTGTGCCGTTCCCCTTATCCAGATGGGAGTGGACCCGGTGTAGCAAGCTAGCTTAGCTGCAGGCTAAGGTTGAAGATCTATTGTAGCGGTTCCCCCAGTTCTGCAGCGCAGGTCTTCAGCAGTCTCGGACACACTTTATCCGGGCTTGCTGCTTTCCTGGGCCGCAGCTTCCTCAGCTGTCCTCTGATCTGGTCTGTGGTGATGTGGGGCGGGAATTGTATTGAGGAGGAGGAGGAGGGGTAATAACAATTCACTCAGTAAAAGAGCCCTGATTTACATGTGTTTTTGGGTGCTACATACTTTAAGGAGTCACTTTAGTCACTTTTTAGTCAATCTTCCTCAGAAACCTTGAAAACCTAAAACTAATGTTTGACTGAAAAGGAAACAACTGTATACATATAGACCTGCATACTATGTGATTACTATATCTCCGTCGAGTAGAGAAGGTAGAAAGAAACAACACACAGATCAACTCTGACTGGAAGGAAGAAATTCCCTAGGAGCAATAGCTGTATCTAATATTCCAGACAGAAGGTCACCACTGGGTGGCAGTACTGCTTTTCTCCCTTCCACGGTGACACCCCAATGAATAAAACAGCGCCACTCAAACTCAGCCTCACAGGGAGAAATATGCAAAACCATCAATTGTGGCTTCAGTCTCAAATATTTCAGATTGACTGTATGGAAAGAATGTAAAGGACCCCATCTTTTCCACTCCCTGGGCCCTACATTTTCCGGTCGGATTTTCTCTTTCTTTTTCTGGCCTCCTTAAAGATGGAGCCAAACGCAATCACCACAAAGTGCACATGGGGAGGATACATGACGGGTTTAGGACATGGACCTGATCATCAAATCACAAAAAATAAAAAAAAACTTCACAATTTCACTGACAGTTTCAGCGATTTCAGTGATTTATTTGTTTCTAACAATTTCATGTTCAAAAAACAAAAGACCTTACATGGACTTTAATTATTCTCCCAGCTGATTCTTTTTGGTGTGTTTTTGCCTCTTAGTAGAAAGATCAAAAGCGGAGGATGTTTGATCTATGCTTTCAACATCACTTAGCCGGCTTCATGTTCATTTACATATTAGGCTGAAAGCAGGGCCAACAGCTTCTCACAGAACAGAAACAGGAAGGAGATCAGACCAAGAGTAGTGGGTAGCTATAACTAGGACATGCTGATGAAGGCTATAGCCAAAATGCTGTTCATTGTGTGTGCTGAATAAAGATAAAGCTTGTTCATTTCAAAACAATAAATTAAAAAAAAAACTGCTGGCTTTTGGGGGGTAGCCAAACCTCCTAGGTTACACTAGTAACACCTAATCCCTCTTTCCTTTTCCAAACTAATCCTTCCAGGAATACAGGTGACCCCCATGGAGGGAAAAACATACCAAGACGCTGTTCTTGATAAAACCCTGTGCACACAAAGCTGTTTGCGCAAAACTACGAATGACGTTCCTGGCATTCCAGTTACATACTGTCAAACAAACATCTTTGTAAACTTCCCCAGTTACTTCCTTGATGCAGATACATGTCATCGCTTTACACCTTTGTGTGTGGGATGGATGGTAGCAGTGCAATGCAGCCAAACGGACGGAGGCATTTCCTCTCCTGGGTACAAATTAAACAATAACAGGCCTTGTCTTCCCTGTCTGGGGCCCAAACGTCCTCTATTTTCCACCCATTATGTTAGGCCCCAGAAGGAGAGGGTGCAGTGTTGGGCCCGGTGCCAGTCTGTTGAGTGGCAAAGCATTCAGGGGCCAAAGAGAGGTCAAGGAAGTTGTGATGTTTTTCCTGCATTATGTTCATGGAGACTTACAAGAAAACATAGGAGCCTAAGGGTGCAGTGAAAACAAATACAGTTTCATGTGAAAATATATCAAATAAGAGTAAAAAGAAAAGATCAGTGACCTAAAGTGATAAAAAGAATGTTGTTTGTTTTGCTGAATACCGACTGCTTGACAATTACGATGACACGAGGAAAAAGGATTTATTTAAAAATTCAAACATTCAACATAATTTATTGCCACGTATGACAAAGAAAATCAGCAGTCCGCAGAGTGTTTTGCATATATTCTTGACTTAAAATATCAAATATACAAAACAGTCGCCAATTAATTGTCTGTCAATCACCTAATTGTTGTAGCTCTAAATCTGAATTAAATGTAAAAGAAACTAAATTGCATCTGACATCAATTGATTGGTCCGAGTAGTGAATAATGCTTGTCACAATTTCCCAGAGGACAAGCTCATGTCTTTAAATCCCTTGTTATTCTAGATACATTAAAGATATTCAACTTTCAATAAATAACTTTGTCAAAAAGTTGCAAATCGTTACATTTGCACAAATGGTTGAATTGATAAATTGTCTATTAATCAAAAGGTTGGTGGTTCAATCCTGCCACCATCAGTGTTTGAATGTGTGTGTGAATTGGGTCAATCACAAGCAAATTGTTAAGCTCTTTGTCTGGTAAGGTAGAAAGGTGCTATATGAATGCACTCCATTTACTATTACTGTGATTTTGAATAATTCAGCACCCCTGGATCACCCTAAAGAAGCACCTCCGCTTTTCTTAATCTTTTAAAACCACAGTGTCTGTTTGCAAGATAGGAAGCTTTCCTCTAGTTGAGTCCTTTCACTGCGGCACAAATGGTCAATACATTTATTCATTCGGCTCTGGCTGAGTGCAGATAGCAGACCTCTGCATGCATCTATCACCCACTGTAGACACACATTACAGAAAGGGGCTGCAACCTTTTATAAAACAATGGGACACTGTGGGAGTGATAAACAAAAAAGTCTCAGGTAGGGTAGTAAAGGACATTTCGGATGACCTAAACAGCTTTTGTATCTAATGGATCATCAGATACTGATATTTCAACACATCCATGAATTTAGTGCCAATCAATACAAACTACAAATTCCACGTTTAAAGTCTGTCGTAAATTACTGTAAAAAAAACTGAATAGAAATGAGTATTGGCACCTTTTTATAGGGCAGTGACTCAGAGAAAGACTTATCTTGAAATGTGTGTCAAGAGACCGATGTAGCGTGAGGTTACGCTTTTATATCATGTAGAAATAACCAATTGAGTGGTATAACCTCATAAAACCAGACAGATGCCGGCTGCTACAGTTATACGTTGCCCTCACCGAGTCACCCAGCAGAGTAAATCAATGACGGTGTCTCCTTTGTTGACAAAATCAACATCTTCAGCCGTCTGCATTTGTACATGCTAAACCCTGCGTTTGTCGAGGGAATCCTTCTATCAAGTGATCCCAATGACATGTTTGTTACTCCATGGCCGAGCTGCAAGACATGTTGTACTTTCACCTAACAAAGTCTATCATCGGTGGAGGTTTTTATCTGCATTAATAATAAAAAAAAAAGGGCTTGGGTGGGCATTGCAGTGTAGACAGTTCACAGTTTTAATACAATTTATATAGGGCTACAATAAACATTTTGTATTAAAATCCCTATACAAGTAAAATCAAAGAGTATGTCTTCCAATTCTACTGCTATTCTTATTAAGCCAACAGGGAGATAAACAGAGACAGGGAAAGGGGAAACAGGGTGAGTGCCTACTGTGAGCCATATGAATTCCGTCAGCACTGCCTGGAAACTTATCTGAATGTGTTTTCACACTGAGTAACATCTCACTGGCAAATTGTGAAATTTGACAAACGAATCCTTCCTTCAGAAGAGCAGGCCTGTGCTCTGACGTGTGTTAGTTCAAATATAACGCGCTGTAGAGCCTGACACACTTTACATCATCAGCTACGTTTTAAATCCTTGTAAGTAGGGCTGCACAATTATGGCCAAAATGATAATCACGATTATTTTTGATCAATATTGTGATCACGATTAATTCACGATTATTTGTTGATTTTAACCAAAACATATTTTATTGTCACATAGGCTATTTATAACTGCTTTCACATCCATATTATGCTACATTCCTCTTATGTTGAAGTTGTATGTTGTATAGACATACAGCTGCATCACGTGTAAAATGAAAATTAGCTTTCTGAAATAAATGGCATGGGATTTTTTTTTTTTTTTAATGTATTTTTGAGAAAGCTCCTTCACTTGTTTTCAACAATAACTGATTAAAAGAGCTAGGGAGAGAGAGGGAGTGCAATGCGCTGTCTCACAGAGACGGCTGATCATTATGAATGGGTCCAGCACGGGTCGAACGGCGGGTCAGCAACGTTACATACGTTGTGTGTATGAAATGTCTGTATCGTCACCGTGCCGCATTTTTATGAACTATGATATTCTCGCCATGGGGACATCTCTGGCCTAGGTCCACCAGGCTCCGTCTCACACGCTGTGACTCTATGAACTGAAGTTAGTTGCATTCAGTAACTTCTTCTGTGTTTTTCGCCGTGGCCGCATTCTTTGTGACATACAGTGGTGCTCAAAAGTTTACATACACATGCTTAAGTTGACTAAAAAGAGGAATAAAAAAATCATGTGTTGGAAATTTATTTTAATACCTAAATTAAAAAATGAGGTAAAATCCAACCTTTAAGGACACCAATTTTCTTTGTGAATGAATAACGTATTGTAAATAAATAAATGTTCTTATTTAAAATACAGGGGTCATAAGTATACATACCCCTATGTTAAATTCCCATAGAGGCAGGCAGATTTTTATTATTAAAGGCCAGTTATTTCCTGGATTCAGGATATTATGCATCCTGATAAAGTTCCCTTGGCCTTTAGAATTAAAATAGCCCCACATCATCACATACTCTTCACCATGCTTAGAGATAGGCATGGTTTTATTTCAGTTAGACTAATACCTGGTTTGATTTGCATTGAGAGATGATTTTATAGAAAGTATCCCATGCCTATCTCTAAGCATGGTGAAGAGTATGTGATGATGTGGGGCTATTTTAATTCTAAAGGCCAAGGGAACTTTATCAGGATGCATAATATCCTGAATCCAGGAAATAACTGGCCTTTAATAATAAAAATCTGCCTGCCTCTATGGGAATTTAACATAGGGGTATGTATACTTATGACCCCTGTATTTTAAATAAGAACATTTATTTATTTACAATACGTTATTCATTCACAAAGAAAATTGGTGTCCTTAAAGGTTGGATTTTACCTCATTTTTTAATTTAGGTATTAAAATAAATTTCCAAAACATGATTTTTTTATTCCTCTTTTTAGTCAACTTAAGCATGTGTATGTAAACTTTTGAGCACCACTGTATAACCGACTGCTATCTGTTGAATTTTCCTCACGTTACTCTGTCCTCTGTGACTGTCTACATCTAGAAACTAAGCTGCGCGGTGCAGGGAACCACTCTGACTGGCACATGATCAGACAGTGGTTTACGGAGCGCTAGATTGTTTTTGCAAAAAAAAAAAACAGAGCGTTCTATGAAATGACGCATTTAAAAAAATAAAATAAAAACAAAATCGCTCAATCACGCAAATTTGATCGTGGGAAGTCAAAATCGTGATTAAATTTTGATTAATTGTGCAGCCCTACTTGTAAACTAGTGACAACTTTCCCTGGTGTGTAACTAACTAGGGGTGGGAATCACCAGACGACTCCCGATACGATATCAGATTAGATTAGATAATACTTTATTCATCCCACAGCGGGGAAATTTACTTGTCACAGCAGCAGCATTTTCTACAATAAAAGCAATAAAAACAAAAAACAACAACAAACAAACACACAAATAAACATACAAAAACGCAAACAGCAGACAGTGAGCAGACGGTAAATGTAGTGACATCAAGTGAAGGTTGCGTAAAGTGCAGTAGAACACAATCATCACCATACTTATGCCACGATACGATATTATTGCGATTTTAAACATATTGCAATATTCTGCTATGTACTGCAATTTATTACCTTTATTTTCCAACTTCTAATTTTTCCCAATTTCAAATGATGTCCCCAAAAGGAAACTTTGTCAATATCTGTTTGATCTAAAAAGACACATTTCTCTGTTTGTTCATGTCACTTCAATTGTATTGCTGCAAAATGGGATTGTCAAGCAGACAGACTGATCAACACATATAATAAAAGATTGATACTTAGCGTCTGTGTATCGATACAGTATTGCCACTGAAAATATAGCGATAGTATGCTATATCGATTCCCCCCACCCCTAATGGCAACATGACAGTGGAACATGGAAGTGCTGATAGATTGCACAGATCATCACTTGTGATTAAAAATAATGCAAATAAACATCACATTAAAACTGCAGTATTGACGACTGCAGTTTCCAGTTTGCAAGAGGCTGCATTTGGGGGAACAAGCTGCGTCTTTCTACCAGCCGGCTCATTACACCATCCCTGTCTAAGATGCTTACGACCTTGATCCCTGGCAGTCAGAGACGGAATGGCCGTTTTAATCACGGCACTTTCTGCTGGGAGGATTTGTTGTCTTGTGTTTCAGAAAATAGCTGCGAAAAGCACAAATTAATCCCCCGTGACTTGGGAGCCTGGACGACCTAGTTTTATAACAATTGCTCTCTAGTCACCGCGGGGGGAGATTTTCACTCCATATCCTCACCCTCTGAACTTTACTGTGGCCGCTTCAAGGTTGGAATCAAACAATGAGGACGTGGTATGCAAAAACAGCTCATTAGGGTGCCATAACCGTGATTAAAGAAATCCACTGATAATTTCTGTCTGAAATTCTCTGTCAACATTTGTGGACGTGTGGATTTTCTATTTCACTTTCTCATTCATTGGTTAGCAAAAAATGAGATTCTAATGCCTAACAATTTTTCATTCTAAAGCAAATTACAACGTCATTTCGGTTGAACCAAATGTAGCCTCTTGCAATTAGGGAAAATATTTATTACTTTTTGTGCAGCCCCACAGCACAGCATGATCCAGAACATTCCCTTTTGAAGGCTCTGACCTTTACCAGGTTTGCTTTTCCACGCCGACCCCTCATTCAGTGATGCGTCGGTATTCTTGGATCCTGTTACCGTGACAGCGGAGGGGCCATCTTGTGTGTCAGGCCGGGGTGAGGCATGCATTCCTCAGATGACACTGGCTAGATAATGTCTCAGTGTCCACACACACAAGGCCTAAGGAGGCCATCTCATTCGTGCCTTCCACCCCCTACTGCTCCCTAACCTATGGAAGGTACTATATGGCATACCACGTGGAGGAGCCATCTGGCTCGACTGATTTGGACCGTGCAACTTGGGGCCTGCTGGGACACTACCAGCCGTACAAGATATTAGGGCTGCAACTAACGACTATTTTCATCATCAACTAATGTGCTAATTATCCTCTGGATGAAATGAACAATTGTTTTGTCTATAAAACATAAGCAAAAAAGTAAATATTTTGTATATAAAATAATTATTAATAATAATAATCTCAGTAACAATTTCTAGTTTACTTTTGCATAAGACAAAAACAAGAATTAATTCAGGAATCAATCATAAAAAGAGTAGGTAATTGTCCATTAATTGGCTGACAAATCAACTGATTGGTTCAGCACTAAAAGATATTGACACACATTTGAATTGAGTTGCTTTTCTTAAATATTACCATATATATATATATATATATATATATATATATATGCAGAAACAACAATTATCCACAAAAAATTAAAAATATTAAGCTTAAAGATGAAAACAAAAAAGTTAAGTGAATGCCTCAAAAGTACCTTTTAAACCATCCCTCATGATTGCTAAAATGTAATACATTTACTTGCAGTCATTACTATATTTACACTAGAGCTGAAGCAATTGGTCAATTATTTGATTAGTTGATCGAAAAGAAGAATTGGCAACTATTTTGATAATTGATTAATGAGTTATGGAATTTTCAAGCAAAAATGCCAAAACTTCATGCTTCTCAGTGAGAATTTGTTGCTTTTGTTTGTCTCCTGTGAAAGTAAATCTGTTGGTGTTGGTTAGACAAAACAAGGCAACCGAAGGTGTCACCTGGAGAAAATTGCAATGTTGGCTGTTTTCTGACAATTCATAGTTCAAAAACGTAATCAAATTAAACCATAAGGAATATAGTTGTTAGTCACAGCCATAATTTACCTGGCAGTAGATCAAAGCACACTGTCCCTCAGGTCTTACCGGGGTTCATTAGTTAAACTGCTAAATGTCATTTCCATTTAAAGCAACCACAAAGGCACTTTTCATTTTCTACATTCCCCACACTAGACTTTAATGTGGATTTGCATAGTATGAAATGTCAGTGTCATCAATGTCTGGCTGTCTAATAAAGAGCATATGGCTGCATCAGTAACTTAATAACAATTTAAATTCAGTGTTTGGGCATAATGAAGTGGACAGAGCTGCTGAATGAGGAGGTAAACAGCCTGTAGCCGTGTAACGAGGTAAACAGACCACTGGGAGTCAGACAGCTAGTGTTGAAGGTTGGAAGGTCATGTTGCCTACGGTGCAGTATCTGCTAATGACAATATATTGCATTATATTGTCTGTTCAGCACAAACGCCGCAGCATGTCTGTAACAGTGTGCCAAGTGGGACTGAGGAGGACCGCCCCCCTGAAGCAGACAAAACAGCAGCGACTGCAGTTTATTGCAAATGTGCACAACATTCACCATACACCTCAGGGACAGCAGTATGATGTTCCCACTGGGTGCCACTGTGTGGATGTCTCGGTTTGTGTTCATATGTGTGTGTGTGCATTCCCTTGCCTTTGTTTGTACATTCCCTCTGTTAACAGGGTGGCCGGCAGCTGTCCTTGAATCTGTATTGACAGAGAGTGTGGGATCTGCTGGGTATTTTTATCCATTAGCCTGTGTGAGAGAGCAGGTGGAGATTTTGTGGGCTACAACAAGGTCACCCAGTGACGAGCGCCGCTACGCCGCTATCTGTGGCTAACGCCGAGGTCTGAGCAACCGTTTTACAAAGACACAGCATGTGATGATAGCAAAGGGTTTCACTTGCTCATTTTTAAAACACGACATTCATTCCTTGGAAGAAGAAAAAACATGAGCTTGAGTTAAACCTTCAAAAGACCTAACACATAAAAGGATCCAGTTAGAGTATCCATGTCATCAAACCTGGAATTATGCTGCTTGCTTTAATTTAACAACTATTTATTTATATTTTGAACTGATGAAGAATGAGAAAATCAAGTAACACTTTACAAATTGTTGATGAAAAAAACCACAAAGGCTACGATCAAACCATGTGCCACCTAAATGAAGTTGGCATATGCTCAGGGGAGTAACGGATCAAAAAAAAAAAATCACGGTTTAAGTCACGGATCAAATCAATTTTCAGATCAGCACAAAAAAAGGGGTCATTGAAATGATTTATTAAAAGTTTAATAACATTTAATTTCAACAATAATTACTTCTTTCCCTAATAAATTGCAGGTTAACAACAAACAGATGAGAAAAGGATATTTTACAATAACTTTGAATGCACCACGAGTGTAACAACAGCAGTGACCAAGTGCTAGCTTGTGTCTTTTCAAATCCCTGTTAGATACTGCTCATTAAGGCACCAGTGCCATTTAAGCACCGGATTTTAACAAGGGCTGTTCACGTGAAGTTAAATTTTCACAGCAACCCTTCACAGAGATTTATCAGCCTAGTAACAGCGACAGTAAAATGCATTTCACCAACTTTGCAATAGATCCGCTGTTCACAAGCAATCCAAACTGAGTGTTGATCAACTATGCTCCGTTACACAACTACACAAAGCTAATTAGCTTTGTTTCTTATTAACATTAAGCACTTGGTGTTAACTCAACAGGTTAAACTAGCAGAGCAGATGGCCCTCTCTCTTTCTTACGCTCTGCCTAGGATGCTGAACTAGGTACTGGACAAACTTCCACTGCCACCTGATCAGAAGTGTTTTAGAAGAAGTTGGGACTCTTTTTTTGTTTACAAGACGGCTTCAAATACATCCAGCCATCCTACAACTTTCACTTCTACACAAGCTTGATGGAATTTAGTGAGTAAGATTACATCCCTGAATGAAGGTGGGTGGCTGAAGTGGCCGGTGGACTTTGCAGTCACAGACAAAACTGAAAAGCTCTAAGGAGCTGCTGTTTATTTCCCACTGTGGCCAGGCAGCTGGTGGACATGGTGACTAGCTGAAACAGGACTCAGGCAGGCATGTGAATGAGCTTAGCAGCACTTACTGAACAGTCTGCCAGTATAAAACTCTCAAGTACCCAAGAACTGAAATGCACTCGGACTATTGTGGCATGCAAATTAGATGCATGCTAGACTGCATAAGTGGCAGCAGAAAGTGAGTCTTGGTAATCTGTAAGAAATGTGCAGCTATTCAACAGGATGTTGAATAAAAAAAAAAAAAGTGTGTATGTTTCATGGAAAACAGACAAATGTGTCTTCACAGTAAGTATTTCAAAATGAATGCTAGGGGTTGACTGACCTCTCCGACCCATCTGCTTCGATCAGTGCTGCAACCAGCTGACACAGATTGTGTGTCTTTAGCCCAGCACTGCTACACTATGGACCCCTGCCATGACTCAGACCTTTTTTTTTGGGAATAATAATGTAAAGAAACATGTAAAGGTCTCTCTATTTCCACAGAATAACAAAAATACTGAAGTTACTAGCTGGATTTTGTACCTGAGGAGGAGAGTTGCTCTAAGTTAAGGGCTAAGAGAGGAAATAATTTATGAGAATGAGGAAGGAGCTTGTGGTCAGCATTAAAGCAGAGCTCCATTGTTCACAGTACAAGTACAGAACAGGTTTATTAATTCACTTAATATCAGTGGGATTCATACAAAGAACTGCACCAGCTAAGAAAGGGTGATTTCTTGCTTAGCACGTGTACTGATTACTAATTCAGATTCTGCAGTAAACACTGTAAGGACACAATGCTGCACTGTTGTCCTTGAGGGTAAAAACAAACCAAGTTGTCCTGCAAGTAAGAAATAACTTTCCTGCATCTGCCTGGTCCATTTTAATATTATCCAGATAGTATTAGTCACTCAAGCCACACTGACACAGGATCTCACAGCCATCTAGTTGACACTGAATGATATAGGCTGACTCGGTCACACCCCATAATACCAGAGTACTGTCATACCGAAGTCAAAGCTATCAACAGCATCACACGAATAAATTAAAGTTCTGGGATTAGACTCTGAAAGTGTAATGAGGAAAACGAAGTTGATTTCCTGCTCTTGAACATGCCGTTGTGGTTTGGATAGTTAGGCTATCTTTAACATTTATCCAACCACTGCTGTTATTTCACAAAGCAAGTTTGGGCCACTCTTATAATCTGTAATAACTGATATTGTCACTTGGGGCCGCAGAAACAAGTTGTGAAGATGCAATTTACCCATCCTGCAATTACGGTGCAAAATGATGAATGTAAGTCCAATATTCACTGTCTCTTGTAGCTCTGTTTTTGGTCTCTACCAACTCCTGTTCCTAAGTGCTCTAATAGGTTCACCAGCTCGTCACTAACTGTGTCTGTTTGCCGTTTGTTGTTAAGCAGGTAGGGATCAGTGGGGTTTTAAAGCCTTCTCACTGAAAACAACTGCCTGCTTCACACCATGAGTGTTGAGTTTTCAAGCTGCTGTCTACCAACTGATATGCTGTCAAAATTACCTCTAAAGCTTAAGCACAGTCAGTTCTTGGATTGGATACCAGTGACATCTTTCATCCATATCATCACAAGTCCCAATTTTACACCAAAATCAGGGCCATTATTTGTTACAATTGACACAGTCCGTGATCACAGCGTTGCACTATGACAACTACTGCTATGACCACAGCCTTATTCAGAGTCAACCACTGTATCCAACTATAAACATAGCATTAGCACACATACTTCATCCATCTACTGTAGGTCTGCACAGTCAATAGTAATTCATCCAGTATTGGATTTTCAGTTTAGAGAGCGAGACAAAGATGCAATAATTGTGATTAATAGAAAATTAATCATTTCAAGTCAAAAGTCACAAGTCAAGTCATACCGGTCAAGATAAAATGCCAAATATTTGACAATTTCAGGTTCTCACATGTGAGAATTTGCTGCTATCATTGTCATTACATTATAGTTAGTGTTAAGGGGATTTTTAAATTTTGTATGGGAATTTTTCATTATTTTCTGTTTTACAAACCAAATTATCAAATGGAAATAATAATCTGACCCTAACTAATTGATAATAGTTGCAGCGCTAATGAAATTTCAAATTTGTGCTTCACTAATATTGATTTAGCTTATTTTATAACAAATTATTGAAAATGGCTTAATAAAAAGAGGATGTGAAAACAGCACATTAAATCTTAACATTTTTGTTTTAATAAAGACTATCATGGGGTCTCAGGTAAACCACCACACTTAGTTTAGCCATAAACATTCTGCCTTAACCACAACAATGGCTTAATGTGGATTTAACAGTGGACTCTGACCAACACTGGCCACAAAGAGGTCTCTTAGTTCTGTCATTGAACCTCATCGTAGCAAGTCCGTACCCGGGAACAAAGCCAACTGTCCAGCCAAATGAAACCCGCTCCGTCTCGCCCAAACAAAGGCCTCAAAGAGGTGCAGCGCAATAATCACAAAGTTACGTAACATCGTATAAAGATCAATTCATAAGAGCTCAAAGGGAAAACAAGGAGAAAAGGGTAGGGTGGATAAAATGGGATGGGGATGTGCTTTAATCTTCCAGGGGCAAATGGCTTGCTTGGTGGCCTAAATGATAAAAAAAAAATTGCTTGGTTTCAGCGTCCCCCCTTTCTTTTGTCCAATTAGCTTGACGCAAATAGAAGCCAAAGGCTGGAGGAGAGTTACTAATGAAATCCCCCAGAGTTGTACAATGGGAAGAAAAAAATAACAGATTCCCAACTGGGTTCAATAATTTGCTCTGAGCGGATTCATTTGATCAGTTTCCCCAACTGCAAAGCCATTAATCCCATTGAAATATTTATGGAATTAATGTAACAATCAATATTTTAAATGCCTGCTGCTTTCTGCTATGGCCTTCTGGATAAAGTCATTCCAGCATTACAATGCTACTCTGGCTGCTGGTTGCTAGGGAACAACCAGAGAAAGTCTTTCAATACGAGAACTGATTTCACACAAGCTAGATTGTCTCCGTTATGGCCTCAAGGCCACAAACACTCCCTGGTCACTAGAGGGACATTAGAGTTTGTTTGTTGCTAGGAAATTACATGTAAAATCTGCAGTACTGTAATTTATGAACAAGTATTGATGTTGTGGCAGCATAAAAAGTTTTTTATCACTGTAAAACAATACCCACATAAGAGAAAGAACATTTGGATAGATGCTGTCTTGACTGAGATGTATAATTTGTGGCACTTTTGTTACTTACTTAAGTAAACGTATATTTAATTACATGCCTTTTTGAGTTTTTCCCCTGTATGGGTAACTCTGGTTTTGTTCTATGTTCTTGTACTAAAACACATTTTTTTGTGCAAAAGAAAACGGTTTAGAAAATGGTCACCTAAATAATACAAAATTACCTACATTGCCAATACATCATTTGTAAAATATACTGCACTGCACATGCAGGTGGTACAAAAACAAGTACTACCAGATTTAACAGACAAGACTGCGCCTCAAAACAAATCAACCTAAATCCATTAGAGGCATCATTTGCCACATGAAAACATGTGCATGCATGATACTAAATATATGAAGAGATTACTCAAATAAATATAAATTACTGTTCTTAATTTGGCGCAAAAAATCCTAAAGGTTTAGATGCAGCCTTGGCAGTGCCAGTGGCCTCATGTTTGGAGTGTTTCCAGAGGGGTCTCTGGGTTGCAATTCTATCGGCAAATGAAAAGCATGTTCCCTTTGAGCTGGGAGCGAGCCAGCAGCTTTGCCTTTGTTAGCATCTAGACAACATCGTCATCTATGCTCTTTCATGGTTTGCAATCACAATGAAGCGGGATCTAGCACCTGCCTGTGTTAGGTGCCACTCCTCACCTTTTTATCTCAAAGGCTGTGATTGTCACACTGTAAACCTTCCATCCAAAAGGAGACAATGACAGTGTTGTTTTCAAAAGCAAGTGACAAAAAACACTTCAGTCAATATGAGCTGATGATGTACTGTATATGGTGAGCTGCCAGTTAAAGTCACAACAGCTACAAAGAGATAGCGGTGCTGTGAGAGCCACTGATGAATATAAAGCCAACTATGCCTCCTGTTTGAAAGTCATGTCTAATGACTAACACCCCTTTCACACCAACTATCAGGGTCAGGCTAGGGTAGTCTGATCAGGGTTTTTGACTATTTTAAGATAAGGGGAGAACATTTAAAGTAAAGTTTGTTGTTGGCTTCACGACTCATTTTACAAAAAAAGAGATTCACGCTACTGCAGAAGCCGCACTGAACTGCAGGCTGGAGACGGGTGCCGACAGAGGAAGTAAGAGCGGTGATAGCGAAAGAATTAAACAAAACTTACTTTCATACATTTGCATTATAACGCTGAGTTTTTACAGGCAGTTTTGTAAAACTCTGCTACCGCTCAGCAGAAGGCAGACTAGTGAACATTTGGGCAGCCACTGCCAGCAGTCTGAACGGAAATGAACTGAACTGCTCCGCTCTGCTGCTGCTGTTGTTGAAGCAGCCTGTGAAGATCCTAGCTTTATACAGTCTATGCTGAAAACTTAGCGAGACAAAATTGTTGTTGTTGTTTTTTTCAAAGTGTGCGGCAAACATAGGCGGTGACCTGTGATGACTGCCCCCGTCATTTCTGACCAGTCACATATTTTGTCGGTTAGCAACCCTGGTCGTGTGCAATTCACACTGACATCGACCCTAGTCTACCCTGATCAAACCAACCTGGCTACCCGGGCCGCGAAGCCAAGTAGATTGAGCAGGGTTACCCCCAGGTAGACACACAGTCCAGCTGGGTAACCTGGTACAGCCATTGCTGTGAAAGGGGTTTAAGTACAATCTTGAACCATGTATTCATGTCTGTTGTGAGGAATTTGTGGTATTGAAATCTTGAAGGCCTGCTAAGGATCTGAGATATGCACTATTCAGTAACTGATCATAGTTTTCTTGTGTTTAGCATCTGCACCAAATTGTTGCGCCTAGCCAGCCTGGTCTTGAATGGATGTTTCCTGTTTACAGAGTTGCCTTATGATCCCACCCAAGGCCTTTCACTTCACTCAGACTAAAATAGGCCTAAGCTCCAGACGGAGGGGGATTTCAGGCTATATCCTGAGGATGTTTTACAAAAGAAACATGTGAACCATTGTGATCTTTAGGGACTTGTCACAAATTAAGGTTTTCCCTTTCCTTGCTAGTCAAAGCTAGTCAAAAGGAAAAATACTGCAGATGTTAGTTGTCCCCATTTCATTTCACATCTTTATGATCTTATGTTTGTTTAATGTAATTTAGTGTAATTGTAGATTTTATGCAATTTGTATTTGCTATTTATTGTTTGATTTTTATGTTGTAGCATATTGTTGCCTTTATTTAGTGATTTTGAATTATTCAGATAAATAACCACTTAAAACCCTTAAAAATAGATGATCACAAAGATGAAAACTGGGACGTTTTGGCCCATTAAATGTTTTTTTTTTCAATAAAATTCCATGTGAAAGAAACTATTAAAAAATGCCTTTAAATGATCTAATGTATGGAATCAAATTGGTGGTTCTCTTGTTGCAATTACGAACATTTTCAATATTCTGTTCTACAAAACTAAGCTATTTGTTAGAATGTGACTCATTGCTTATTGGGCTATAATACAAGTCTTTGTTTAAGTCTACTTGGCATGAGTACAACCGCAGTTGGTACAATTTAGCTAAAACAACTATTCCCAGTGCGGCGACAAAATAATTGCTGTGATTTAAACTGTTTTTGACAAGCAGAAGCTGGTTGTAACAGGGAGTCATTGTGTTGGGTCTGCACCAAACTTGTTGGTGGATTCAGAGCACCCGAGCCTATATGAAAGCATGCATGAATGGCCTGCATCTTTCCCTCCAATTATAATCAAATACAGTCTTCACTTAGCCCAATAATACCAAAGCCACAGGCAGCCAAGCCTACACAGGTGGGCAGTGCAGTAAAAGCATCAAATGAGAATGCTGGCCCAATGTGAGTAAAATATTTTATATGACTTAGAAAACCAACATAACAAAGTACTTACAATGCAAAGTTACTCTAGAACATGACAAAATGGACATGGTCACAACGTCAAACTGCAAACAACAATCACATTAATCCATTTCATTTGTCAATTCGGCCAAGCTCACTTCTGATATTCCACAAATGATTGAGTGATAAAACTATTACTATAAGAAAAACATACCATGAACAACAACAACACCTACTGAACACTCTTCAAGTCACTGTGGCACTCAAGTTTTACAATGTACAAACTGTATAATTTCTTTCTACCACTGACAGCAAACTTAACTTCTTCCATGAATGAGGATGAATTAGATTTAATTTTCTAGTAATTCTTTAAGGATAACATCTTTTACAATCAAGCTATACATACATTTGACTTCCCATATAGCATATTCAGAGTATGTTTCATTAGAAAAGATTAACGTATTACTCATCAATTAAAGTCAATCATTCCATAAGAAATTTTAAATAATAAAAGAAATGTGTGAATTTAGGAACTTTTCTGTTGGAATTGACTCAATTCCATTGACATTACTTTCTGTCCTTGGGCTGAATAATGGCTCATCATCTTGTGTTTTCGTTTCACACATAGACAGCAGTATCTGAATAATCAGCAGTGATGAGCAACGCTGTACAACTATTCATTCTTGACACAGAATGACGTTAACAATATGCATGATGCAATTGCGAAATGCATTCAGCGGAGGGGGCTGAGGTTTCACATTTTGATTGATTCTTGCCCATTGTGATGTGCTGTACAGTTCCAACTGAAGTCCTTTTCTTAATAATACAGTCTCATTTTCAGCTTTTTCCTGTGAATGTTTGGAGCTAATCACATTAGTCACAAATAAGCAAATACGGTTATAAGACGTTTATACTTAAAGTAGCCTCCATGTGGCATTACATAATCCTATTTTTGATACTTTCGATGCCTTTTCTCCATCAAGGCTACATAAGAAATAAGGACATCTAAAAAACTAATCAGGCAAAAAATATTAATGAAAAGGGTTTGCTCTCAGCAGAAATGTAGAAATATAGAGCCATCTGGGGAAATGTCTGGGAGTGGATGGCTGCTTGAGGTCAACCGAGGCAAGTGTCAATTAGCCCGGTCAAGGTCTGAGGCGCCAATGAACTAATGCAGTTTAATAAATAATGCTGGGCAGTAACTGTCATCAGAGCATTTAGTGAA
Source organism: Percina caprodes (assembly GCA_013375575.1). Taxonomy (NCBI): domain Eukaryota; kingdom Metazoa; phylum Chordata; class Actinopteri; order Perciformes; family Percidae; genus Percina; species Percina caprodes. The sequence goes on along the minus strand of JABXJD010000003.1, from coordinate 7,017,449 downwards.
GAATTATTGCTGGAATGGTGTGAAAACAGCATAGCACAATGTCACCAGAGTGAAATAAATGTCAACTGGCCTTAAAGGGGACAGTTGCATCACAGAAATGAATGTTTCCACAAACATTTCCCAGAGGTAAGCTCCCAAACTCTCTCTCCTTCTCTCTCTCTCTCTCTCTCTCTCTCTCTCTCTCTCACACTCACTCATCGGTGGCAAGCTAAGATAATTATCCCCTTCTTCCCAAAAGCAGGGAGAAACTGTCAAACATTCCAGTTAGAATCAGATTACGTTGAGGCCTTGGGTAATAAACGGATATTTTCCCTGATGGGCAACAGAGGGACAGAGGGCTGCGGAGTTGAAAACGTGACCAGCCACAGGTTAGACAAAGCCTCAGGGACCATTTACAAAGATAAGGTTTCAACACGACATATATTGTACACCAATCTGCTCCACTGCATGCAGGAAGTGGAACAACACTATTCCTGATCACTGATTGATAAATAGGGAAAACAATGTTTGGTAGGGTTAGTTTCCCTTTTATGCTCACTTTTTAAGCTGTCCAATAATGTTTCCACTGGCACAACTTAAGGACTGCTGCTGCTGCAGTTTTCACTTTTGACAACAGCATCCATTAGCACAGACAGCTGTTTTTAGTCATGCTAGCATTATAATGAATCACCTCTTTTAGCTCACAAGGCAAGTAATCACCTGCCTACCACCACCACCACAGCGGTTTATAAACAGTTTATAAACAGTTTGCATGACGCAGGACAGGCTACATTAGGAACAAAGGTACATCCAGCAAACAGTGTTGTCTGTTTACAGTGGAAGGGGGTGGATTTTCTTTGCATACGAACACACAATTGAGTGGTGGAAGGAGATTAACTTTATTGCTTCAATCTGAAGGGTGGCATTTACCCAATGCTTGCATAAAGCAATGCCATTTTTCTTCAAACAAGGCTAGATTATGGATTATTGTAATTTAGAACTTGTACCCTTCCCATCCTTGATAAGAGTTGGAAGTCGTGGGCGCCTGTGTAGCTCACCTGGTTGAGTGTGCGCCCCATGTACAGCGGCTCAGTTTAGTCTTGTGCCAAATGTCCTTGGTTAGTTTTAGTCATATTTAGTCATTCACCTATCTTTTTTTGTTATGGTCATTATAGTCTAGTTTTAGTCAAAAGAAAACTCACTATATCTTAGTCAAGGTTTAGGCAAAACATTTTTAGTCTTTTCTAAATAAATTATTTCTGCAATTAAACATTAAATGTGAACAAATTTCAAGCCTCTTCCTTATTTCACCGGTAATTTTCTTTTAAACAACGAAAACAACCACTGGATGGGAAAAGAGTATTTCATAACTCTGAATGCAGCACGAGCCTGGTGAGGAAAGTTTTTTAAGAGAACGCAACATCTGTGTTGTTTTTGAGACAACGGCAGTTACAGACTGTTGTACGTCCCTGTATTGGAACCCTGCACAGTGAAATACAGGCAGTTCGGCCAGCGACTAGCTAACGGTAGGCTAACGTTACCTGCTGCCCAGCGTAGTGTTAACTAGCGTGAAATGCGGCGATGTTTCGGTTGCCTCTAACGTCCGTTTAGGAGCATCAGAGAGAAGCGCAGCATTATTGGGGCAGTGAAATCCACGTTGCTATTTGGCCCGGTAGAGAACGGTCGTTATTGGCACCGGTGCCGTATTAGCACAGGGTCACGGTACCTAACCCTAGTAACAGCTGAATATTCTATCCCATCATGAAAAAGTAGAGACGATTGTAGACAAAAATTAAGAGAGATTTTATCTTAGTTTTCATTTTAGTCTCGTCTTTTTTCGTCGACAATAATGCATGTTAATTTAGTCTTTGTCAGCGTTTTTGGTCACTGGTGCAGTCTCGTTATAGTCTCGTCTTAGTCGTGGAAAAATATATACATAATATACATTGACGAACATGTTAAGTCTCATCTGACAAAGTTAACACTTTTAAAAAGGAAAGAAAAAAATAATTGTATGTCATTATTACAATGTTTTGAATGCTTGACTTGTGTTTATTTTTAATGCTATTTATGTGTTATTTGTTCGTTAGTGTGATGTGACCTATTCATTTGGACTCCTGCATCTTTTCTACATTTCCATCAAGGATGACAAAAGGAATACTTCATGGACTTTATTGTGTTATCATTTGACATCTGTGGTTGTGTGTGACATGATCTTACACTCCATGACAAATTAAAATAAAACATTTAACTGAACTAAACTCTGCTGTATGTTTTGTCATAAAATAATACATAATTCTATTTAATCTGCAAGTAAGAGAAATCTTATGCAGCACTATAGGAAACACTGCAAGATATGTATGCCACTAGTCCTGTGCGAGCGAACATCAAAAGGTTTGACAACACTGCTTACCTGAATACTAAGTAGTATATTAAGTAGTATAGTAGTAGTATATTAATATCCTAAACAGGGGAGATTTGTAGCATGCCATAGAAAATACTGATATGCGCAGAAAACAATTTGAGAGAAGTGCAGTGAGGAAGTCTACCAGTACCTCGCTGATGAATATTTTAAAGCTTGAACTTAAGCAGGTAGCAATCCACCAGAGGCATGGTGTTAATGAAGCTGGCTCTAGTTGCTGCAAGTGGACAGATACAAAGAGCTGTAATTCTAATGAGCCTGGCTGTGGTTCCACAGCCAAGTGGTAGGATGGAGACATAAGGTGCCAATGACATATTTCTGCTGATGAAACCTTTCTGGTAGTGAACAGGTCTGCACAATAAATTTAATTAAACATACAAGGCTTTACTGACAACACAATCTACGCAAAACCTAAGAATTAAAACATTTATTTTGTCCTCTTTCCTTCCAGTTAGGATTAGAAAAAAACTTTTACACTCGTACATTAATCTCCAAATTAAAATGTCAAAATATAATAGCATTAAAAATGTTGTTAATAAGCAGCCTTTACAAAAACCCTGCCCCGATTGTGACCCGGTTATTGCAACAGCAACCAAATCTTTAAGTGCCATTGTTACAAATGCTGTAAACAAGTATTAGCTGCATGGTGAACCCGTATACTGGGATTTAGAGATCTCTAATCACACAAATTAATCAGCTCTCCATCTGATCCACGTCATGTCTGAGCAGTTCACCAAGAGGGAGGATTATACAGCAGATTACTTACCAGTGTGAGCCTGTACTGCGTGGGACCGAGGCTAAAAAGCAAATTCACTCTAAGAAGTTGTTTGCATCAATGACAATTAAAAACCACCATAGATTTATTAAAAAAAAAAAGAATTTCCTAAATCTAGTGATCTTTGGAAAAAGTACCAAAATATGTTATTAATTATGCTATAAATCTTTTCTTTAATGTAAGTGTCCCTTTTTCCAAATGCTGGAATTTCCAGAATCTCGTTTAGGAATGAAGCTCTTAATGACAGCCACAGAACGTAGCGTAACTCTATAGCTGTTACGTAAATACTGCACGTCAGGAATGGTTTGTTCTCTAAGCTCTCCAAGCAGCCAAGTGGGTCTCGGGCTAAGTTATGCAAAGATTGTGGTTGCTCAGTGGCATGAGGTGCTTCTTCTGCTGTGAAGGCCAATGGAATTTCTGCAGCCTTGACTCCAGAGCTGTTTTTCTTTGCTTCAAAAATACCTCAAGGAATGCGAACATAAGGAACTGAAACATGCCTTTAACATTACAATGTGTGCACGATTTGGTTACAACAAAGTGAAAGAGAAGGTGGACTACTGCACGCAAGTTTCTGTAAGGCATTAGTAACATTGTCTACTCAAAATGCTGCTTTATCACTTTTTGACCTGCCTGTGGGTAGACTGGTGGGCTACCCACTGCTGTGGGCAGTTCTGCCCTGCCACCTGTTCCTTTCACACAGACGCTGGTTTAGCGCTGTTACGACTCTTTGACTACCTCTACTGCCGGTTCAAAAGGTGCAACAACTCTGTCCTCCCTATTCTGTCTTTGTAACTTTCACACAGATGGCAAGGTGGCTTAAAGGCACAACAGGCCCGCCTTGAACAGGCTGTGTGAAAGAGGGTTGTGATGTTTTCCTTTCAATACTGCACCAAAAGTATAAGTGAAAGTTGTAGTGTTTGCTGTGTCAAAAAAGGCATGACTTTTCATTTTGCAAAGTTACGAGTTAATAGAAAGGCTCAACCCCATAAGTCAGAGCATGCAGAACATAACCTGGAGTGAGCCCTTAATATGACAGCATTGAAGATCTGAATATGAAAACAGCAACAACAGAGAGAAGACTGCAGAATAAGCAACTCAGAAGGCAGTATGAGGTCTCGCAAAAAAGTTTCTGTAACTTCCTCTCACCCCTCTATTGTTTAAAAAGGAACAGTAATATGATTGTGCTTAAGGATATCAAGGATACGTTTGCAAACTTTGCAAAACTTGCACATGCACCTCCTGAGGAGGTATCCACCTTAAACACTGTAGGAAAATGTAATTTTTTTTATACTCCTCAGAATGTTGCACATGACATTATCTTGAGATACTTCTACCACAGGCATAGTTTAATCAAACCAAATTTGACAACTACTACTAAATGGTGATGTAATGTAATGGATGTTGTTGTTAACATTGGTCTCTGTATAGGTTACTTAGACGCTGCTATCCATGCACCTGGTACTGGTGTTATTTGTCCTCGTACTGTTACGGTTGTGTACCAGTTGGAGTGTGTGTACACTGTATTTATGTGTCTTGTATGCAGGGCTGGGCGATGAGAAGAAAATCATGTGTCACGATATTTTTGATAAATAATCAACAGTAATGTGGATATAATGACTAAGTGGGTAAAAGCAAATAATAGAACAGTTACAACAGTCGGGTAAGATCAGATGACATCACTTTACTGTAATGCAGCCTTTAAAACCAGGAAAAGATGTCACACTTCTGTCATATTACGATATTATGATATCCAAAATCTAAGACGATATCTAGTCTTATATCACGATATGGATACTGTATAATATCAATATATTGCCCAGCTCTAGTTGTTTATGTTAATAATTTCTGTACACCTAATTGCCCACAAATAAAGTTGAAGTTGAGGTTAAATGGCAGGTTTAATGACAGTTGCTACAGTATTGGGTCCTCTTTAAAAGACAAAACGCCAACATTTTTCTTTAATGTATATAGTTGTTGGTCATTTAACTATGATATTAAACTCATTGAGCTTTGGGTTTTGTATGCTGCTTGGATAAAACAATCAGTTTGAGTATGTCAACTTTGGTTATTTTCTGACATCAATCAAATAACCTGGAAGATTCATCATTCAAGAACATAATCATTAGCTGCAGCCCTAATTTTGTGAAACAACACTTAATGATCACACAGGGAGAAATATTCGGTAGAGCAGACAGAACTCTTAAATGACATGCAATGCAGCCACAGATCGCATCTCTACAGATCTCCAGTGCCCTGACAGTATAGACTCTAATCTCTAAGGAAGGAACATGATAACACTGACAAGAGTTTTTCCCCACAATGAAACAACTCTAAACTCAAACTTGTATACTGGGAATCACATCTGAAGCAGAAGGCGGCAAAACGCAAGGGAACACAAAGTCATTTACGTGACACAATCATCCTAGATTAATACCATACGCTGAAATATTACTTGACATTTTAAACTACATCTAGACTTCAAGACGTTAATTCAAATATCAACCTAGTCATCAGTAAAAAAAAAAGTATATCAAACCAGTAGAAAAACGACATTTAAGAGCTGGAGCTCAGGTTTGTGCTCCACTAGTGTTAAATTATGCTGCATGAGGTGAAAGCCACAGTGTTTTTAACTTACTTGAATCTCAGTGGTGCATTTAAACACAAACTCCACTGGATTGGTCTTTTCATTATTAGATTTTAGCAACTTAAAAGGCGCATAGGGCTACACAAACATCCTGGTATATTTCTGGAATGCAAATGTTTTCTGGCTTGTAGTCCACCATGATACCAGACATTTATCTGTACAATTAAAAGCCATCTTCCTGCCGTAAAAAGGTTTTATATAACACACACACACACACACACACACACACACACACACACACACACACACACACACACACACACACACACACACACACACACACACACACAGTATATATCATTACATTTAACCTTTTCATCAGTTGCTCCCTGTACAGTCATAACACTGAAGAATCAATACTTGAAATAAATTATTTAATACCTTTTATTGGTCCACTGACTAGTATGCTGTGCTTTATTGCCATCATAATATCATGAAAAAAGCTGATGTGAAATTAAAAGCATAATTAAAATGAGCCAATCAAAAGCTGTGCTGGAATTCTGCGTGGGCATCATACGTTGGTGCATTTCTTTCTTCCTTTCTTTCCTGAAATTATCGCTGTATTTAAACTAGGAGGAATACGTCACTGACCGCGTCGTGTGTAACCACATCAGCCTGCACTCAGCCTCCACTTTCCACACTAGAATAACATGTGACATCATTTTACTTCTACAGGGTTAGCAATGCAGAGCGCTTGCAAAATGCCAAGGCAACCTCCATTTACAGAATGGATGGGAGTTTTAAAAACCCTGATTTGACTGGGAAATTACACCATTACGACTCCAGTAAAAGAAAGAAAAAAATCTTGCTAAAGATGTCTGCCTTACTTCTTGAGCTAGCGATCTGGAGTGTTTTTAAATAGACGTTCACATGCTTCTGACGCCATGACAAAAATAGGAAGGCAGTCACAAAACCACACCCAGATTTTGAATATAAAAACAGCACTGGGGGGTTGTCGGGCTGTTCTTCCGGCTTAAGTTTAAAAAACATCCTGACGCTTTTCCTCTTCCTGCTACTTATACAGGTCAAGATGCCAGGAGACAGGGCAACTTTGTGCTATATATAGTTATGTACACCATCATTTGGTAGGGCTGTACAATTTAGGGTAAAAATGACCGTATTCACAGAATATTAGTATCTCTTAACAGTCAACATTTTAAACAAATGTGATTTGGAAAATATTGTCAATAAGCCGGTATTCTTTTTTCTGATATTTAAAATGTAATGCAGTATTACACTATTTCATATATAATTTCACATGCAGATGCATGCATAACTCAAGCTTTTAGAGCTCTGTATCAGTCAAAAGGTAATTTTTCTATAATTCTTTAAATTGTTTTAAAATTAAACAAGTCTTTATGAGGATGGTTATTCTTGACCCTTTTTATTTTTGTACTTTTTATGTTCTGTAGACAAGGGATCATTTGGTATTTTTTAATGTTTGTTGTTTTAGCTGGACTATTGACTTCCTTGCTGTTTGTTCTGAGTTTGAGTAATGACCGGCTAACGGCAGAGATATTCAGATTCATCTTGCTCATTACAAGTGATTGGGGTCAAGAATATCAACTAAATGCCCCAAATGCAGTGGTTTTCTCCCTCGTCTCTTCTAGTACAGTCACTGCACGCCTGCACTGATCTCCTGTGCGGGTGCAGAATATGTGGAAACAATGTAAAGTAGGCAGCTTGTCCCTTTAGCTATGTGACTGTGAAGCAGGGTCACCACAGCGGAGGGCTGTTGTTTGTGGCCTTTAGCTTTGCCACCTGGCTAAACAAGAGGAGCGATGTCCGTCTTGAGTGCAGCTACTTCCCGCAGATAAACAGACCAGCCAAAGCAAAATCATTCATTTTTGGACCACGGACAGCCAAGTGTGTGCAGATTTAAGCATTCAAAAAAGGATTTGTCTTATTTATCCCTGATTAGGTGGCGCAGCCGTGGGTTTCATAATTTTGGCACTTCATGACCCACAGTTGAATGATGAGATAAAGAAGAAAAAGAAATCGATAAAGAAGTGAGTGCTGCATCCAAATATACAGTTCAAATCAGTGCAGCTGAATCTTTTTATGGTCTACAGCAAATGATTTGCAGCCATGAATAAAATAAGGAAGAACATAAACAAACTATACTCAATACACACACATCGTCCATCAGTCCAAGTTAAAAACAGAGTTCAATGCAGAAAAAAAGCCCAACCCTGCCCGACCTAGTGACCTGACAAACTAACATGTCATAGACACCACTTTCACACACACAAAGCCTCTGCCCCGTGTCTGATAACAAACATGCAGTCAAGCATTCATTTTAGATACTGAATAATACAATGGTCACAAAATAATGACCAATGGCCATCACAAGTTATCAGAGCCCAAAGAGATGCCTTATAAAAGCTTAGTTTGTAGTCAAAACAGTCCAAATTCAAGGTATTTCATTTGTAATCATATGATAAGTAAAAGGAAACGGCTGCTAAAAGTTGATGAGTTGTATTCAGAACGTTTGGTATTTCTACTAGATAATTACATTACAGGGCATGTGTTTGATAGGCTGTAGTGTCCTGCAAAATCAAGAGCCATCTTTTATTTATGTAATTTTAGGTTTTAGCTAAGCATGGGCTCATACTAGTCCTGCTGCTGAGGCAGGCTCACTGTCAATGTCGCCTACAAATCTGATCATGTCTCCTCTGCAGTCATCTACAGAGAATAAAAAGACATCCCTATGGACAGGGGCAGTGGAGGAGAAGCTCTTTTAGGATACACCACCCATGGACCTGGAGTTGGTGAAATCCATCATTATTGTTGTAAATAGCTAATGGACGTGTTGTCAAGGTGTCTTAATCATATTACAACTTCAAGCAGTGTTTTACAGAATAAAAATGTGTCCCCCCCCCTTCTGCTTCCTTGACTATCAGACTACCTCATGTCCTTTGTACACTTTCAAGATTCAGGACACCTCCAGTTACAGTCCAAAACCATGCAAAGGAAACAGACAAAGCCATCTAGCTGTCAAGTGGTCAGTTATTTAACCTGCCATGTGACAATAGGGTGAGGCAGAGGGTCAAATCCTTGCTGTGGTCACTCTTGAGCGATAAAGACAGATCCCTCTAACCGTTAGCTAATCCTGACAGAGAGGCCCTGCCAACACCATTAGGGTAAACGGTGTCAGCAACCACAGTTGCTAGATGCGTGAAAAGAACACTGGGGAAGGTGCTGCTATTGAAAAGCACAGAGGAAAAGAACCACACAGGCACATGATATCCAATACCATCAAGATTTATGTCAACTTTGTACTTATTATGTCTTCTTGCTTTTCTGCAGAACAATCACAGAAAAACGTGCAAAATCATATGCAGTGCAGTGTTTTCCAAAGACTTTCAAATCCTGTTAGGATATCACACTTTTTCCTCTGACTAATTCATTTTTCAAACGTCATTGTCCTTGTTTGCTTCTCCATTTATTTTTCATCATTTCAAAGACTTGCTGGATGAAATGTTAGCATACTGACACAGCATGGGTTCATTCAGTATGGCTCCAGAGTGTTAAATGATCATGCACATACCAGTCATTTCTTTTTACTAAATCTCCAAGCAGGACATATTTCATCCAAGCCTCAGTATCTTTTAAATCAGACTATTTTCCAGCTCACAATTCCAAGTACTTAGTTTCCCCTCACATATTCTTGTCAGGTTAGTAAAGTCTCCCAAACAGTATTCAGACATTAAGACGTTGATATGACACAAAAACATTTCTGATGTAAATTCTTTCAGATGGGTTAGCATGAAGTGGCAAGTTTTATCACAGGCGTTACAGACAGTCAGCTTTAAATCACATTTTTGCTTCCATAACAATGCAGAACACTAAATAAACAATTTATATGTGGATCATATTATCAAAGCTATCAGCAATCACTGATTTTATTGAAAGTTGAATACAAATTAGTGTGATATTTAGATTGTTTGAAGATGCCACTATGGGCTCAGAGATTTTGACATGCATTTTTGAGATTGTTTACATCATGTTGAAAATAATTAAGCAACTAATTGTTAGATTCATCAAAAATAAAAATGATCATTAGTTTCAGCCCTAAACAACGAATGCTTAGTCCTGTTTTAGATTAGCATTGCTGCTCCTGATGCCAACCAAATGCTGTATCCTAGTCATTGTTTTCATAACCATAATGACATGTCACTCATACAAATTATAGCCTGCATAAAGCTGCAAAGACCATAGGCTTGTACAGCTAACAAGCTGTCAATGACACCATCATTGTTTCCTCAATGTTGGATAGACGGGGGAAGACGGCTGTGCCACTAACTGTGGCCCACTGGTTTAAGTGGTGGCCTATTGATTGCCCATTGTGTGCGAAGCCTTTGCTGAAGCTGCATCTGTCTGCGGTGGAAGCAGGGCTCAAATGAAATGATGCCATCTTCACAGCCATTCCAGGATTTATTGACGTATCATGCAAACACGGATGTGTATCTGTATGTGTGGCTCAAGTTATAACCACAGCCCACAGGATTTGAATGTTCAGAAGACAAAACTCCTCACTTCCTTGAGGAACCTACTGCTATGGATTAGATGATACTTGGGTGATAGTGTGCATTGACAGCACTGAGCTTTAAACAATTAATAAAGCATTATTCAGTGGCAGTAGCTCAGTCCGTAGGGAGTTGGGTTGCTGGTTCAAGTCCCAGTACAAAACCAAAGTACAGAGTGTGGATTCGTAGCTGGAGAGATGCCATTTCACCTCCTGGATGCTGCCAGGTGCTCTTGAGCAAAGCACCGTACCCCCAAACAGCTCAGAGCACTGGTCCAGCACTGGCAGCCCAATCACTCGGATATCTCTCCATTTGTGCATGAATAGGTCCTGAGCATATGTGTGTGTGTGTGTGTGTGTATTTCAGGCCTCTGTGTAGTGATTTCTAACAAAAGAGAGTGTAAAATTAGTACTATTATTAGACCAATGGCACTGTCCTGGAAAGCCCTACCCAACAAAACACATTTAACAATGATAGGCCTAACTAAGAAGTTACTTATGTTTAAATAGTGTCTCAGTATACCAACAATTATAAAAACTGAAAAAAGATGATGAGGCATCATCTGTTTTGGTAGGCTAATAAACTATTGGCTAGGTTGGGATTAGCCACAGTCTGTGTCTCTCATACAGGCGACTCTACTTCTACCATTTTTTTCTGTTTTCTGTTTGTTTTTTTGCAAAATGCATTTTTTTCTTAGACTAGACTGCGAAATGCACAGGCATGTTAAAACAGGATGCACAAACTTCTGCTAGTTTAGCTTGGATTCCCACCAAGGCTCCAGCTCCTGTAATGTTAAGTAGCCTTGATTATCTCTGCTGATAGAGGGCTTAGCGGGATGTAGCTAGCCTATATGTAACACTGGAGCAGGCTGAATGGCAACAGTTGCAAACAGAAAGACTGCTACTTTGTTGTAGGACGTTCCAAGATAGTGGATGTTGCAATGTTATAATGTAGCAATTGATTGGTTAAAACACCGGATATCAGCATTTTAATAACAAATTCAATTAGTAGTTATAATAATGAATTCCTTCTGACCTGTTGCGTCCTTTCAGCCGGATTCATCATCACAGCTTGCCGAAAGCTGTTATCCACATAAGACGCCATTGTTTTTGGAAGACGTCGTCCGGAGGGTATTGAATTCCTTATCCTAAATAATTGTTCATAAATAACCAGCGCCACGGATATACACAAAAGAAGTTGCTGCCTTGCTTTATTCGTGTCGCCTGTGGTCCGATGCTAGCGGATAAGCTGGGAGTGCCCAGAGCCAGGCCACGACTGGAGCCAGACAGCCGAGCAGTCTCCTCGGGGTGTCTGTCTTTCTGTTGCCCGAGCTGAAACCGGCTGCCAACACCAGTCCCACCGAGAGAAAACTTGTTTTTAAAAGCGCGGCTCAAACTGTCTCTTTAGAGTTATTTTCCTTATGTAAAAAATGTCCCTTTATTCAAGCAAACGTTCATCAAAGCCATTCCTTGTCCCTTCAGCATTCTGCTAGCGACGAAAAGAAATTACATGTAGGATCCAGCAAACAAAAGAAGTACACTTATCCCGTCAACAACAACCTGGCGTCCATCATGAGAGGTAGACCCGAGTACACTCACTGAGAAAATTCATTATATTAACATTTTTAATGGGTCTAAAAGTGGAGATAAGTCCGCCGCCGCTGTGCTCTGTTGTATGCCACCATGGTGACTGACACAGCAAAGTAAAGTCAGCCATAGTTAACGGTTACACTTCCTTGAAAGGTTTTCAAAATATACCTCCAACTGGTTTAACGTACAGAGAGACAATAAAGGAAACGGGTTATTAATGGATTGGTCAGTTAAATGAATATTCTACATTCAGTTTTTGCCCCACCATGTCATTTTCTCTGCACGTATCAATAAAGTAGGCTACTATCATATAGCATTCAAAGTGTAATATAGCTTATGCTGGTCTTTTAAATAGACTACACAAATAGTCTACACGTTGGCTATTTAGAAAATTATGAAGGCTAACGGATGCATTTAGTTGTGAATTACATCGAAAAAGTCGAATAAAACCCAAGGACGAATGCTAATGATAGCCTACAGAAGACTATCTGACATTCTGAACTGTAGGCTAGGCTACTAGTCTACCATGCAACACAACGTAACATAATAATTTGATATCTGTTTTCCTTCATATATATATATATATATATATATATATATATATATATATATATATATATATATATATATATATATAATGTGTGTGTGTGTGTGTGTGTGTGTGAGTTCTTCATATGACAATTTTCTTTTCTTCTTATTTTGAAGGTAAAATCATTTAATGTCCGGAGTAACTGTGTTTCACTTGACGGAGATTTGTCACAAGGGGCGGCTCATGGGCGAGTCCATTTTACAAAAAAGAAAAAAGTGGGAATAGGAAGGGGGTTACAATGTGACAAACTGATGTTTTGGGACCACCTAGTGAATAAATAAGGTAATACACATTTAGATGGATACAAACCTGCAGGCTTTGATCATAAACAACTTAGTTATCCTTATACATTTTATCAGGATAAGATGGAAGAAACATAAGAAACAGTTCCTGAGCATTATAAGAAGATTATGAAGAATATTATAGAGAACTAAGTTAATGTAAATGTATTTTTATGAGTGTCCAATGGGAACACTAGATTTTGACAGTCAGCTGTGTAGTGGCATTGAATTCACAAGCAAACTTTATACTGATGAAGTTACTTTTTCAATGCAGTTCCAAACGGATGCACAAGTCACAATACATTTAAACTATAACACTATAAATGTCCTGTTCAAGTTGTTCATAATCGTGGCTAATAAAATAGGATTGAGAACCATTTTTTTTAAATGTATTTCTGCCTTCATCTGTTTTATTAAATAATCTGTAATACATTTAGATTAAAAGTGATATGTAGTGGACATGATTCACTGGCAGAAGCACCCCCTGTTTTATGAATGTTACTAGGACACAACCGCTGAAGCCATGACAACACAGGTTGCATGACAACCAACCATGACCCCATGGACAGAGCAGACGCTGGGCTGAAGTTATCACCCAAAGGGGAGCATTGTATATGTGTGTCTAGTCTACAACTAATCTAACTAACTTGTCAAAAAAAAATGCAAAACAGTAAAGCAGCTGCAGGAGGGCCACCACAGCATGGACAAAGGATGCTTTTTACAGGTAGGAGAAGCATGGAGAGCATGTGCTTCTGCATCATTCGACTGAGTTCAATTGTAGGAGCTAGTTTGTTCTAAGAAGTTGTATCTACTTAAAATATGCTGTTATATTATAATTAGCCCATTACCACAATAGCTAATTGGTGGGGAGGTCTGTAGAAAGAAGACTTCTATAACACAGTTTCCTGAGATTATACTAAAAACTCAAAACATGTTTAAATACTGTATGATGTCTAAGCGTATGGTCTGTGTCCACACAAATATAACTGTAATTGGACACACGATGTCACTGTAACCTGGGCCAAAAGATAGTTCACATGCTACATGTGTACCCCAGTGTGCCTCTGTGAGTCTCTGTAATTATAAAGTATGTTGTTTTGTACGCATGAGGGCAGGTCTGTGTTCATCTAGATGTGTACATAATGTTCCACTGCAAAAATGTATGCATTACACAATTTAGAGCGTAATGTGCAAAGATTGTCTAATTTATTTACTGTCGGATTAATAATCTATGTTTCTTTTATGTAACGGCTGTTTAAATATTGAAAAAGAAAAAGAAACATCAGAGAGAATGCATGTTTTAAAAGACTGTGCTCTTATTTACTCTAAACAAATCACCCTAAGCTGAATGCTGAATGGATGCACTCTTTAACAAATATACAAGTCTTTCTTTCTTTCTTTCTTTCTTTCTTTCTTTCTTTCTTTCTTTCTTTCTTTCTTTCTTTCTTTCTTTCTTTCTTTCTTTCTTTCTTTCTTTCTTTCTTTCTTTCTTTCTTTTCTATACTTCTGTGTCTGTAGAATCTTAGTTGTGAGTAATGGGTACCTTCTTTTCTCACCCGCCCATTGATTCTAACAAGGCCCAGATGGAATTGGAGACTACAGGCTGAGATCAAATTATTTCCCCGGTACATTGGTGTGGGTGCCTCATCACCTGAGGCCACAGGTGACCTCAGTTACTTTTGCCAAGCTACAGCCCATACCCCCCCTCCTACGCCCAAGCAGGGCTATGTGGGGGAGGTTGGCTGGGGCTGGCAGTATAACCAGCTGTTGAACAGTGGGACGCTGCTCAGCAACATGCAAATTAAGGTATGGTGAAAATCCACTGTGCGCATCTTACAAAATTTCTAAGTAAAGGCATTATTCCTCAGCTAATGTGTTACAAGGTCACACTGAGCATGATTTAACCAAGAAAATGCTTGGATATGATATAATATGCAGGAATTTAATCAATGTTGGGATAAACTGTAGCACATCAGTAATACATGGACAATTTAGCAAATCTGGATGCAGATTTATTGATTTTTACTCATCTTTTATCATTTAATTTAGAAACTTACCAGCGCATTCCGTGTTGAGTTGAGACTTCATACATTTTCATTTTACATGGTTTTGATGAGAATTATTATTTATATTTGTATGTAAAGTATACATAAAATAATGAATAGTCTTGCTCCCCTTACATGTTATAGGCACCTATTTCCATCTTTTATATCAGGTTTAGGGGTCACCTCCTGGGCACTGCCAAGGTGCTCTTGGGCAAGGCACCGAACCCCCAACTGCTCGGGGCGCCTTTCCATGGGCAGCCCCCTCACTCTGACACCTCTCCATTAGTGCATGTACAGAACCTAAGCATGTGTGTGTAATTCAGGCCTGTGTGTAATAACAACAGAGTGTAAAGTGATGTTTCCCCTTTTGGGATTAATAAAGTATAATAAAAGAAAAAATCCCAGACCTGGTGAAATTCCCCTTTCCTGTCACTCAACCAGCTATCATTGATTCAATCTGTTCATCAGCTTAACCCAGTCAGTATATTCTCTTCGAGTCTTCTCTTTCAGTGGCAAAGAATAATCCCTGCTGGAGTGATAACACTGTCAGTGCAAAATCTGCCTTAGCTATTCCTACTGGCAAAACATCACCCATTCTTAACCAGGAATGGGCATTTTAACTTTCCTTCTCAGGACAATTACAGTTCTAATAATGTAACAAGTTGTATAGATGAAAGGAGATAACATTTCAGGGAAAAATTAAACTAATCATAGCCCTCCTTTTCTGACAGAAAACCGAGTTACGGACAGCGTTGGAGGACAGAGTGAGTCACAGGTTCCAGAACCAACAGTAAGACCGCGGTTGTAATCCTCACGTTGCACACGTTGAATCCCGCAGAATCATATTACATGCGTGTGCTGTGTCAAATGGATGAGTTAGAACATCTCAGGTTTGCACAGTGTTGAGTGACTGCATTGTGGGTTATCTGCTTCCACATCTATAATGCATTACTTCCACTTTTGCAAGAACACACACCGCCCCAAGTCGTAGGTAATAAATCAGTCAGACAGCCATGGACACAGTCACAGCAATGACATAAATACTGACCTAAACAAACATTTTGGAAGGTTTGTCTTTGACTTTGACATTTTTCATAAATAACACATACTACCTTTCGGGTAATCCCTAAACACACTCATGGGACTGTATATTTAGCTAAATAACACTTAAAGAATCTTGATGCACTACAAAATGAATAGGAGGATGTGGCTCTGTTTAGCTAAGCTGATCCTGATGAGTTGAGTTTGAGATGTCCGCAGTGCAGAATGGATACTCTTTAATCTTGTAACGACATTGCCTTTCCTCTGGCCATATTGACAAATTTGGCCCCACTGTTATGATTTAGGAATGGCAAATACTGGTGAGTTAAAACTTAAAGCAAAAACTTGAATAATTGAGTGGAGAAACATAACAAATGCAGATACTTTCATATTAGGCATATGGGACGTGACTTGTGTCATCAATGGTACTTTAGCTACAGGCTTTGCTGCGTTTGTCCAGTTGATTCCCAAGACTTGACAAATTTATGCTGAGGTGCATTGAATAGTCCTTCCAGAAAAATGCAGTTTGTTTGTGATTGTTGCGGGCAAAAATCCTTGATTATGCAGTTTTCTTAAAAAATGCAATGGAATATGCAGGATATTTATGCAATTGTATGCAATGAAATTGCGGGAACTTGCAAAAGCTGTGGTTTGATGAAAAAGAGACTGTGTTTGTCTTGTCGCATAATTACGTCACTTCATAATGTTCCCATGGCAAAAGGGGAAAATGGCTGCTCTTGTGTGAGGTAAACGCAACATTTTTCAAATTTCTGCTAAGATATATGTCACTTTTTTGCAATGAAAATGCAAGGATTATTAAATCATGTAAGCCTGCATTAGTTTGCGTGGAAATCGCCAATTCATGTGGCGAAAGTGCAGCGTATTGGAAAAAATGTGGCCCCTGCATAAATATGCGGACTTTGGCTGATTATGCATGGAATTATGCGGTATAATCGCATTTTTCTGGAGGGACTGATTGAAGCTGTTTTGGTGGCCTTGTGACGGCCCAACAACTTCCTAAGAATTTTTATGGTGGTTTTTCCTTTAACTTGTGACCCGTGTGTATGTTTTTCAATTTTTCATTTATTCAGTAGTTTTCTGGTCCCTTATGGGTATTACAACCTCATGGGACCACTAGAGAGTGTGATGTTATGGATTTTTATTTTAGTTGCAAAGAGAGTGCAAATTAATGTCACTGTTCCAGTATTAGCCAAACAGCCCGTTTGAAAGAACCTGTATGACAAAAGTGATAAAAAAACAGCAAAAGTCCAAAAATACAGTGTAGAATGTAAATACCAATTGGTAAGTCACAATAACAAGCAGGTAAGAAAGAAGCCTTAGCTGACAAGACAATGATGCCAGCATTGAAACGACACATTAACCATCAAGACAAAAATAAACCTGGGGAGAGACAAAAAGATTGTGACAGGCTATGCAGAGAACAGGCAGACATGCATGCAGATGCTAGTTAGGAAGACACTTCTGGCTGTATTTAAAGGTCCCATGACATGGTGCTTTTTGCATGCTTTAATGTAGACCTTAGTGGTCCCCTAATAACGTACATGAAGTCTCTTTTCCAAAATTTAGCATTGGTGCAGAATTACAGCCACTAGAGCCAGCCCCATAATAGCTTTCCTTTGGATGTGGCATTTCCATGAAGGGGAGGGGCGTGCGTGGCCTTGACCAACTGCCACTTTGCTCATTTGAAAGCCATGATGTTTATTTCTCATGGGTGGGCCAAATTCCCTGGGTGGCCAAAGCAGAGAAAGGGGGGGGGGTAATCTTGCTCCTTATGACCTCATAAGGGGCAAGAGTCCAGATCAGCCAATCTGATCTTTCATTTTCTCAAAGGCAGAGCAGGATACCCAGGGCTCGGTTTACACCTATCACCATGTCCAGCCACTGGGGGATCATAGGCAGGCCGGGGGAACGCATAGCAATGTTAAAAAACCTCATGAAGTGACATTTTCATGCTATGGGACCTTTAAGATTTATTTATTTGATTAGGACAATGCACATTAATCAACATTTCTGTAAATGTGCCGGTGTTAGCCAGACAGCTAATTTTCAACTGTAGTCCTAGTTACCTAGCATGCATGTCTTTATGGTGGGAGAAAACCGCAGCACCCGGAGGAAACCCACACAAACATGGGAAGAACATGCACACTCCATACAGACAGGCCCTGCCCGGACCGAGAATCCAGCTCTCCCCAAACCAGTGATCAAACTCTGCAGTGCCAACTTGCTGTGAGGCAGAGGTGCTAACCACTGAGCCACTGTGCAGCCCACACAGGCAGGTTTCAAACTCTCTATTAGCAATGGAAGACAATTCCAAGTCTGGACAAATAAACGGTAATCTGTGAGTGTGAATATGTCATAATAGTTATCAAATGGGCACATTGTTGAAATGGTTTGTTATTAGGCCCACAATCTCCCAGACGTGTTCTACGACACGTTTCCTGAAATCAGCCCCTTCTATAACCACTCAATTAGCACACACACACAATACAATAACATATTAGTCCAGTGGGATCAATATTGTACAAGAGAACAGAAAATTTATTTTTACAGGGGCATACACCAGACTTTCATGAGTAGAAAATGATTATCCTGTATATAACCAGTAAAAGGTTTCAAATACCCAAAAACTATGCATTCTTTTTTTAGACAAGATATAAGAATAGATGCTGCAAAGGTAAAACGTGTTAGGATGTACTAACAAGGCTCATATGTGATCTGATGGATAAGGGAAGAAATCAAAAAGAAAATCGACTTTCAAAGAGAATTTCAGGATGTTCCACTGCCACATGACATGCAAACCCAACAACAAGTTGTTAACAACTCGCAACTCATTAAAATGCAGAGTGCAAAACCCAAGAGACTTATAATCACTGAGAATAAATGATTCAAGTTGACCAGTCCCAGCTTAGGCAGCTACTTCCTTTCTATGTAGCATTGCTCCTGCAGAAGGAGCCACATCCATCACAGTTTTGTAGATAGTTGTTTAAATATGCACATACATATGGGACCTGAGCTGTTTAACGCTAGCATTAGACCCTTGAAGTATGCAGAGGCATACGCAGCTGTTATACTGCTGACAACAAGCTAATCCAGGCAAGCATCAGTTGAAACGTAAAGAGATCTGATGAATGACTTTCTAAAGGTTAGCATTCTGGGATGTAGTTGCAATCCACATCTGTGTTGACACAAATCCACAAGCTGCACAACAATTAATACAGGATGAACTGCAAGTCTCTCAAGCCTTCCAGCCATTACAGGTAGCCTACAGTACAGTAAGTCTTCAGGAAGAAAAGAGGGCAGGTGCTCCCCCTACCAGAGTCGGAAGGGGAGCGGTAGTTAGCTTATTAGTATCATGGATGGATAACTGAACAGGCCTATGGCAGGGACAGGCCCAGGAGCCCCTGGACCAGAGCCTCTGTATGAAGTGATTGTTAACGTTTCCTGTTGGACAGTCAATTAAACAACTACAAAGTAATGCAAAACTACCACAAAGAGACAAAAAATGAAATTACCTTCACATGCCACTGTTAAAATGTGGTTTAGGGGGTTACATTTTTCAAATTCCATCCTTTAAAAAAAAAAATGTGAGTGCACATCAAAACTCCAGCACTGACAGTAGAAAACCTCTGCAAAGGTCATTTTAAGTAGAATATTTGCCTTTATCAGTCAGCCAGGGTCAAATATTTTACAGTTATTGTTCTTTCTGTGAGACCTTATGTCTATGATATCACTTATCCTAAACTGCACATATTTGTAACAAATTTTCCTGATTTTAATCATGTGAACTACACAGTGTATATAGGCACTTTAAAGGTAAAAAAATGAGTTTCCTTAAGATAATAGCACTTAAAGAACACATTGAATACCATTAGCTCCCAGTAATTCTCAAACCAAATCAATTGGTTGTTTATATCTTTTGGATATGTGAAACATTATGAAGGCAAAAAGTAAATAACTCTGAAAAGGGACTTTGAAAGAACATTAAACAAATTAAAACAAACACACCCTGTAGGTACACATGCAGGTCACTGATGTCTGTTGAGTCTTGCCTGATTCATTTCTTTGAGTATCTGTTTTGTTTCCTCTCAGGAAGAGCATGACGGATGACTCACTCAAAGTCAACACCAAGTTTCACAGATGGCATCCTACTATCCATGACGGCTGGAGGACCTGACTGTTGACGTGTGAAGTTGGAATAAACATCTTTTAATCTTCGTAACATGTTGATTTACTAGTTTAATCTTTCACACCTTCCAGCCTGAATGATTCAGGAGAAATTGATGCGTTTTTGATATCAAGTATTGACTCAGATTGTTTCGTTGCATACTTCTATACCAGTGAAAGTTCATTTTGAGTTCACTTACACTTTTTGTAATGCACAATGGAATTCTGAAGAGTACATCTGATATGGAAACTGGGCAAACAAGGGTTGAATTATCTCTTTGTCAAAGTTTTTACAATCTGCGCAGGGCAGTACAACATAAACATACAGCACCGATTCATCCAACTGAAGATCATCTCCAAAAATAACAGCATTAACCAAGTTGGTATTATTTACAGTATCAGAGGTCCCTCTCTCCTCTCACAGTGTCACAGACCTTCAATTCCTGTATGCGAAGCCCCTAGTAATCCATCCCCCACAGCTAAAGCAATCTTATTAAGTCATGTCTGGTGCTGATAACTGTACGGATTGTTTACCACAAGAAAGACCACCAATTATCATGTAAAGAGCCATACAGACATCTATTTCTCGAGGTCAACTGTAATTTGTGGAAAACCATCACTATGATAGACTGGCCTCAATCTGTCACCTGCCTGAAGGCATGTTGTGATGGAATTTTGTTGAAACACAACACTGTACGTATCAGAGGGCATCAGTGTGAAAAGCAGAGTCAAAAACCTCTATTAATATTAATCACACCACTGTCACCACTCACTTTTGTCTCCAAATGCTTTTGTATAGCTTCTATTTTTTGTTCTGTTTTTATTTTAGTTCATGCACCTCTTGTTTTCATGTTACTTTATATACTTATCTGTATTTATTTTTTGGTTGTTTCTGTTGTAGCCTACTGCAGCAGCAACACAAACAACCAAATTTCCACACTGGGGATCAATAAAGGTCTTATCTTATTTCATCCTAAACCAGCAGGGGGTCCATAGTTAGGTTAGGACCTTTTAAAGTTAAACCATTTTTCCCATATGTCTAATTCAGTGATCCCCAACTTTTGGCACATGCCAAAGAAAATGAGGCCACCTAAAACAAAGCAATGTAGGGCCTACACATGTGGAACAATGACTGAATGCTGTAATCAATCAATCAATCAATCAATATCTATCTATCTATCTATCTATCTATCTATCTATCTATCTATCTATCTATCTATCAATCAATCAATCAATCAATCAATCAATCAATCAATCAATCAATCAATCAATATCTATCTATCTATCTATCTATCTATCTATCTATCTATCTATCCCCAAGATTTATCATGTTTTATCTGAGGCACAAAGAGGTAGAAACTAGTATTTACAAGTTAAAAAAGCTAAGATTAGAAGAGCGTCTTAAGAAAGTCATTTGTGAATGATTTTTTACTGGAATTTTGCTGTGAAAATTACATTATGGGTACATCGTTTTTTTTGTTGCATTAACCGTTTTGTAAAGGCAAGCAAGCGGTAATTTATTTTCTTTACCTCATAACAATGCTCATAACACCCAAAAATCCTGCAATGCATTTTCAACATATACTTTTATTTTGGAATTCGCTCACCGGAAGTAATTGCGTCCATTCTTCTTCGTTTAACCTGCTCCAGTAACGTTACACTAGCCGGGTTTAGACAGCTAGCGAAGTTAACCGAAACAAGTGTCTGAAACCGCCCTGTCCTTAAAATGTCTCACCCAATACCGTCTGACAAGCCTTCAAACCCCGAAAACCCTCGTGTCTTCCTCGACGTAGACATTGGAGGAGAAAGAGGTCAGGATATTTTAATTTTAATGTTAGTCAACGTTACCAGTTTAACCGCTAACGTTAGCCTTTTTAGCTTAGCTAGCACAGTCCGCCCGCTCTAGTGACTTGCTGAAACGGATTCATTTATGCTAGAAGCTTCCAATAGCATTACACCTTAAAAAACAGACACTATGTAAAACATCGACATTAGCAGCTCGCTAATATTTAAAGTGAGTTAGCTTTGAGTCTAACTAATCGCTAGCAACGTTAATTTAGAGTGCTTATAACGTTAAGTTTAAACCACGTGTGTCTGTGTTGTCTAGAATGACTTGTAAATTTAGCTTGGCTGTCATAACACTGTAAGATATTGTCCATGGTCATAGCAAAATCAGATGGTAATTATGAATCATATGTGTAGATAGCTTAATATCAGCTCAAGTGGTTTATTGATTACATTCTGGCTGCAGCCCACAAATTGATTACTGTAAAAGTTAGCCTGAAAGGGCCTATGTTGTCGGGTAGATGCAACGTTAAGTCCGTTCCTAAATAACGTTACCTCAATATCCATGCTCCACTTTATCTTGCTTTTAGTACAGATAATGATTTTATGTTGAAAGTATGTGATGACTTAGTCCATACTGACCAATAGACCATAGTGTAAGTTACACTATACTGTAGAATCTGTGAATAAACTTGTACAGTAATGTTATTACAGATTTTTCTTTTTCTGTCCACAGCTGGCCGAATAGTTCTGGAGCTGTTTGCTGATATCACCCCCAAAACTGCAGAAAACTTCCGGGCACTCTGCACTGGAGAGAAAGGCACTGGAAAATCAACTGGGAAACCGCTGCATTTCAAAGGATGCCCTTTCCACAGAAGTAAAAAGCCTCCACATCTGCATATAATGTGACATTCCAGTTTAAAGACACCTTGATGTTTTAGGACACACACACACACACACACACACGTGTGTAAAAGTACATTAAATGACATCCAATGCTGTGGGCCATTTGGAGAATTTGTAGTTACTTTAGTGGACTCATTAAAACACAGTTATTGGGTGCCCAATAGCTCAGTTGGTAGAGTAGGCGCCCATTCATAGAGGTTTACTTTGCGATGCAGTGGGCCCTGGTTCAACTCCGACCTGCGGCCCTTTGCTGCATGTCATTCCCTCTCTCTCCCCTTTCATGTATTTATCTGTCCTGTCAAAAATAAAGGCTGAAAATGCCCAAAAAATAATCTTAAAAACCCCAAAAAAACATTTATTTCAGTTGTCAGTTCACCAAACTTCATGGAAATTAAAACTGCATGCTTGGCTAATTATATAAGGGGTGACTGGGGAGAAAGTCATAATAATGATTAGTTAAACCAACAGCTGTTGAATATTGTTAAACTAAAAGGCACTTATTAATGCTTTTAAAGCATGACTGACATAGTATATAATATGTAAAGTAAATAACAGGCTTATTGAGCCTCTGGCTTTTTTAAATCAGGGAGCTTGAATCACTATTGACATTCAGTCTGGTTTATCTGAAAAGTAATTTGGCTGTAAATTTGTTTCTGACAGTCATCAAGAAGTTCATGATCCAAGGAGGTGACTTCTCCAACCATAATGGCACTGGGGGCGAGAGCATCTACGGGGAGAAGTTTGAGGATGAAAACTTCCACTACAAGGTAAGATACTTAAATGGTAACTACTGTTTTTTTCAACCTGGGCCCCATTTCCAGATGCATTTGTTTCTAATAGACTTTGAATTTGGTCCTGTATTGAGTGAGATTGCAATGACGAACTGGCGCGAACATGGTAAATGCTAAAATGGGGTAATTGTGGAGCCTTGATTTTGTCCAATAAAAGGGATTTTGTTTTTGTGCTACTGACAGGCTCAGATTGTTAAAAAAAGTGTCTGACAACATTATCGATCAATATCAACCACAGGGATCTGGTAGCAACAGGTCCTGACAACCTATTCTTTGGGCATATAGGCCCACAGCACCCACGGGAGCACCTCCAATATCCCAAGCCCCGCAGCACTTGAGCCGCTGCTTCACCCTACTCTGCCTCTTTCTTTCTCTTCATTCATTTCACATTGTAGCCTACATGTGGTTAACGAACTATAACGACCATGTCAAAATCATTTAAAATCTTTTAGATAATAGGAGCCTATCATTTCTATACAGACTACCTAAGCGCCTTTTTCTCATGTCGGTTGACTCTCCACACCACTGTCTTCGGACAAATAGTCACGTCCTGAGATCGATAATTTTTTTAGACACTTTTAGTAACAATATCAGTCTGTCAGTACCAAAAAAAAAAAAAAACACTTTTATTGGACAAAAAGCAAGGCTTCACAATTGCCCCATTAGGTTACATCGTAGATCGGTTCCCGCCGGCTCGTCATTGAGATTTCGCTCAATACTGGACCAAAGTCAAAGATTTTTGGTCACATCAGTCTATTTAGACACAAATGCATGGAAATGGGGCCCAGGTTGTAGTTACCCTTTTAATACCACAATCCCCATTATCTGGGTCCACTGCTAAAATATTTTCTACACTATTGCCTGCTATCTTCATCCATCACTTCTACTTCTACCAATCACTCATTGTTCATTAGTTTTTGGCTATACTAAGGAGAAAAATAAGGCTTTTAAAATACACTATTTTACATATAGCAAACAATTGACCTATCCCTCATGGATGTCCAATGACTCATTTTTTTTAGGAGTATACTGGAATCTGGAGTTGATCTCTAGCTCCCTGGACTCTCCCTCTATTGTGTTCATCTAAATAGGCAAAAAGGCCTAACAATTCAAACCTGTTTTTGAATAACAGAAATAATCAAAACCTCAATATTTGTACATTTGTCTCTGTAGTGCCTTCTTTTGTTGTAATAATTTATTTCCTTTTCAATGTAGCATGACAAAGTGGGTCTGCTAAGCATGGCAAATGCCGGGCCAAACACCAATGGTTCCCAGTTCTTCATAACTACTGTGCCCACTCCACACTTAGACGGCAAGCATGTAGTCTTTGGACAAGTGTTAAAAGGAATGGGAATCATAAAAATGCTGGAGTCTATTGAGACTAACGAGGACACTCCTGTTAAGGTAAATGTTTTCAGTTAAAATTGGTAGTTTAATTCCAAAATAATACTTTTACAAAGTTGGCACCTACTCTTACAAGTGCTGAAACGTCTGCTAATGTCTACTTTTGCAGCCATGTGCCATAGCAGACTGTGGTGAGCATAAGGATGGGGACAGCTGGGGCACTGGACCAAGCGATGGATCAGGGGACACGCACCCAGACTTCCCCGAGGACTCTGACGTCGACTTTAAAGATGTAAGTATCTGTGAAGTCTTTGATCTTAAAGGAAACGGTCAGACTTTGGCAGATAGCAAAAAGCTCTGAGGGACTCTGTTAAAGGACCACTTTGGCTGTTAGGGGAATGTGCACATTATTTATCCAGAACACGTTAAGCATAGCAAACACTTAAAGTATACTACTATTAAACAAATTCAAGGGCTTGTCCCCAAAATGAGGGATGATGGATTTTATTATACATTGGAGTGTGATTTGACCTCAAAATAAAGTAGTTTAGATAGTCTGATGTTTTTTTGTTCACAACCGATCTGATTCTGTTTTTGCTGTTTGCTTTCAGGTTGACAAAGTTCTGTCTGTTGCGGAGGATGTGAAGAACATTGGAAACAGTCTTTTTAAGAACCAAGACTGGAAAGCTGCTGTCAACAAATATAGCAAAGCCCTCAGGTAACATATTGTCACTGCATATGTGAATTACAGTCGCCTTCATTTTATTAAAAGTAAGCACACCTTTTTAAAGCAACCATCCAAATTAAATAAAGTATTTAAATTAATCTACTTACATTTAGTAAATAAATAGTATTCCCAGTATCTGAAATTAACTCTGTGGCACATGTGGTAGGTTATTATCGGTGTAGTTTATGCAGATGCACTGATCAAAATTAACCTTATTAAATATTTTTTAACAGCTAAAATAGTTAACATACTTAAATGAAAAGGGTATTCACTTTTGGCCATCTCCTAATACATAACGTCTACCCAGTTTAAGTGTGAAAATCTGTCTACATCCCATTTGCTACTATTATATACTACGATATATCTGTTTTTATGCAGTGGTTTCCTAAAGCAGTTTGCCAGTGTAGTTTTTAGCAAACCTTACTTAACTAGAAGTGCATTTCTTAGTTGGGGAGTAATTTAGTATGTCAGTATTGTAGCAGCAGGATGAGGTGTATGTGGGATTAAGTCAAAATAAACAAGAGTGCCTATGTAATTATGTGCAATTTAAGGATTTGTTTACATAAACGTGTTAGTAGGATTGACTCAGTTAGTTTTGGTCTTTTAATGGAATTTGTTGATAATAAAACAATTATGACTAGCATATCCTTTAAAGGAGAATTGCGGTCGATTTCAACACGTAGTGCTGTCAGTAGAGAGAAAAATGAAACCAATTGGTGCTGCCTACACCGTGTTATCCTCCTGCTAGAGTTAGCACCCAACAGGCTCAAACAGGGCAAGTTTTAAACATGTTTTTAGCCTCTAAACATGTTCAAAATGTCATTACAAGTGCCTACCCATGTGCAGTGATTCCTGAATCTGACTGCAGTAGATGTGACAGAATAAAGGCATAAAGTTGTTAATTCATACCTCTGTTTATTTACTGTTTTCCGGTGAAGTCCACACTAGTCGATTGTCGAACTCATACAATCCAATATTCCAAAATGTATTTTATTTTATTAGAAACGGGCTGTAACCTGACACCACAGTGGATAATGCTGGCTACAGCAGGTCAAAAGTTCAACAGCCCACTGTTGTTTACTTATGCTCTTGAACTTCAGCTCTCCTGGCTCCACTGTGGTGTCAAGAAACAGGTTTGAGGGATTATATATCCCACCTGGTACTGGGAACACCTTGGGATTGTTCAGGATTCATTTAGGTCTCCTTAATCCTGAGCCATTGAAATATAATCCAAGAACACACTGTTTTAATTTAGACCTAAACATATATAATATGATTTCACATGTGACTATTGCTTTGTGGCTAGTTCATCTCCTCCATGTTCCACTTCCAGGATTACTAGTACGTTGCCGCCAAGAATTCCGCCTGATTTCACTCTTTTCGGCCGGCTTTTCACTTTCTTGGTTTTGGAATTTTAAACTCCGGTCAGTTCATGAGGATTATGGGTTACAGCATGTTTCTACATAGTCATTACTAAGGACATAACAACGGCAAATCGTTTTTTTGTGGATATTGGATTGTATGAGTTCGACAATCGACTAGTCTGGACTTCACCAGAAAACAGGAAATAAACAGAGGTATGGATTACCACAACTTTGATGCCTTTCTGTCACATCTACTGCAGTCAGATTCCCTGTGTTCACTTGGAAGGAATCACTGCACATGGGAAGGCACTTGTAATGACATTTTGAACATGTTTAGAGGCTAAAAACACATTTTAAAACTTGCCCTGTTTAAGCCTGTTGAGTGCTAACTCTAGCAGGAGGATAACACGGTGTAGGCAGCGCTGATTGTTTTCATTTTTCTTGCTACTGACAGCACTCCGAATTTCCCAAATTCTCCACACCTGGTTTCAGTGCTATTTCTGTTAAATTAAGTGTGCCTCTCAGTAGGAAGATGCATTTAAATACAGAAGTGTCCCACTTGCAAAAATAAAGATATGGAAAGAAGAAACTAGAGGACAGAAACCACTTTGTGGCAGATTACAGTCAAGCAACAATGTTTGTGAATAGGCATCAAACCGCTCCTTTTCTGTCACTAACCATGGGTGTGATTTTTGCATGTGCAGGTACTTGGAAGTGAGTGGAGAGCTGCTGGAGGAGGCGGCGCAGCAGAAGCTGGAGCCCACCGCCCTCAGCTGCTTCCTCAACACAGCTGCTTGTAATCTGAAAATGCAGCTGTGGCAGGATGCTCTGGAGAGCTGCAATGAGGTACATTTGTTGGCAGGGATGCGTTTGACTATTTCTTAAAGCAAATTTCCCAAAAACAACACCATTGATTTTTAAGCTACTGATAGTATACAATGCATTTTGTACTTAGGACCCAACCTACCTCATCATTTGGACTTAGTTGAATTAATAACATTACATTTTTTGTCACTAACTAATTCAACCAACTTAAATAAAAAATTCAAGTAGGATAGGATTTAATTTCTGCTGTGTATTTCTGTCGTGTCTTACAGGCTCTGGAGCTGGACCAAGCGAATACTAAGGCACTTTTCCGGAGGGCCCAGGCCTGGCAGGGGTTAAAGGAAAACAGCAAAGCCATGGTAACATCCACCTCACACTTTAAATCGGAAAAAAGGAATACTATACACCACAATAGTTATAATTATTGTCTGTATGGATTATCT
The DNA here is from genome assembly GCA_013375575.1 of Percina caprodes. Taxonomy (NCBI): domain Eukaryota; kingdom Metazoa; phylum Chordata; class Actinopteri; order Perciformes; family Percidae; genus Percina; species Percina caprodes. The sequence goes on along the minus strand of JABXJD010000003.1, from coordinate 6,989,185 downwards.
GGTTTGATACAGCATATCAGCTCAGGAAAGCCTATTGGACAATAATTTGAATGTAGTAGAAACAAATGTAAGCATTTGGCAGACAATAATAACTGTGCTTATTTGTCTCATTGTCACATGTCTTAGTTTGTACAAGATCCAAGATGTTCAGTATTTAGAGCAGTTTGAGGTCAGTTTGACTCATCAAATTGTTTTCTGCATTTTTCAGATTGATCTGAAGAAAGCTCAGGGAATAGCTCCAGAAGACAAAGGTGGGCAGCGTATCTTGATCATCCCTGCCAAGAATGCTGCAAATGTTTCTTCTTCTCCTACGTTTGCATATTTAGATAATTTACTTTAGCATTTTATGCATAATCACATGTATTATTCAAACTTAACATTCAAGCTCATGAAGAAAAATAGTCCAGGACTGCAAGAACATCCTGTTTGTTGTTTACCTAATTGAACTCTTTATTAGGGACTTGAGTATCTGTTCTGTATGAGCAGCGTGCAACCAAAACATCATCATATAAGACCTCTCAAGGTGGAAATGAATCTAGAAATTTAAAGAATATAAAACGAGAAGAGCCACATTGACTTCTAAAACTGTGATTTTGTAGCCAACAAAAGCACTTTACCAGCTAAAGACAGATAACACTGCTGTAATGCTAAAACTCCCCTAGCTCCCAGTGGGTGACATCTGATGTAACTGACCTAAAAGGTTATGGTTTATGTTTTTGTCCAAATTATTATTATTATTTTTTTTTAAAAGAACCTTTTAAGATAATTTTTTGTGCAGTTTAGGTCTTTATTCATATAGGACAGCTGAAGACATGAAAGGGGAGAGAGAGGGGAATGACGTGCAGAAAAGGGCCACAAGTCGGAGTCGAAACCTGTGGATGCTGGCACGAAGAGTAAACCTCAGTATGATGCGTGCTTTACCAGCTGAGCTAGCCAGGCGCCCTTCTTTTGATATTTTAAGCAGCAGTTTTTGGGCTGCTAGCTAGGAGATAAGAGCTATGCCTTCAGGAGCAGGAAATCCTTAAAGAAAAACACAATGTAGCAAAGTAGACACATGGATATCAAAAACAATGTTTGAAGTCTCAAAACTCAAGATGAAATGGATGTAGTTACATTTAATCCATTGATTTACGTGCTAATTCAAAGTGTTTCTTGTTTTTTACAGCTATCAGCAATGAGATGAAGAGGGTTCATCTCAAAATCCAGGAGGAGAAGGAGAAAGAAAAGAAAATCTATGCCAAAATGTTTGCTTGAACATTTCACCTAATGATGCAATGAGTTTATTAGTAACGTTTGTCAATATTTGAAGTCATCTCTACGTGGGAAGCTGCAGTCATAAGGAGTCTGTAACCAGGTGAAAATCTAAAGTATGATTTAATGTTTTCAAGCGGCACATTACTCACTGTCAGTATTTTAAGGGAATAACTGTTGTAAGCTTGGGCCTGTCTTAATTCTGACAAGTGTCTTCACTGTAATGAATAGTTTGAGTGTTAGTCTGATGCATGGCGGACTCCACTGCTCTGAAAAACTGGGTTAACACTGGCCCTTGTTCTAGGGGTTTGAAGTAGTTCAGCAAAGCAAAGTTGTGTGTTTATATTGTTTCATGGTAGGGATTTTGATACCGTGCCCTTGGCCACACATACATCTATTTTTATTTTGTTTTTGTTTTTTTTACAGAGGTCAAAAAAACAAAAGGGATAACAGTAAATAGTTCTTTATTCATTACTGTGATATCATCTAATGATTTTATGTACAATACGGATCAAATGCTGTCCTAATATACCTGGAATAAATGCAAAAATAAACCTTAATTTGAGAACAGCCCGTTTGCTTCTTCAATTACAGATGGTTTTAAAGAAAATATATTAACTCGTAAATTAAAGTAGTTTTTTTTCAAACACAAAAGACACTTTTTAACTACTTTAAATGCCCAAAAATGGCAGTGAGGCAAAATGTGATTTGTTCCATATATGGTCCTGTATTTGCCACATTTTAAAGTTGATATTCCACTATAAGTTAAGTATTCATGTCTAACTTTTTTTGAAAACAGCTATAGTTATTTTTGTTGTATACATAGGCACATTTGCCATCAGTGGCAAGTACTGCAAACCTGAATTATCTGAATGATACTTTAGAGTTATCTTTCTAGACAAAAAAGGTTTAAAAAAAAAAATGTTCACAATCCATTGTAGGCTGGTCCTCCGCCGCCTTCAGGCACAACCCAGTTGATGTTTTGGCTTGGGTCCTTGATATCACACGTCTTACAGTGGACACAGTTCTGAGCGTTTATCTGCAATCTCATCCCATCTCCAGTTTCCAGGGGAACGTACTCGTACACACCTGGGAGGGTTGGTAGAGATAGAGAAAAAAAAAAGTAAACTAGTTGTATGTGAAATAGTTTCATTAATTTAGTGTTCCACTATCTGTCCTGGGCCCGTATTTATCAAGCTTCTCAAAGTACCATTTTAGCCTTAAATGCTGAGAATTCATGAAATTTACTTCTACTTTCAAACTGAAGTATAAAGCCACGCCTTTAAATTAGACGCGAGCAGGCGGCAGCAGCGAAAAAAAGCTGCGGTAAAGTCGGACAGTTTCCAGATGTTTCCGCAGCTTTCAGGCTGGACAGGAAGTGACAAAAACACTGGTGCGATTCCGATTTAATAAAATATAATCAGACCCACAGATCAGCTGGTACACACTCTCTAGTTGTTCTAATGATGACAGAGTAGCTCTCAGAATGATCTACATGAGATCTGTTGCTGATTTTAATTAACAGACTGAAGATGATCCATGATCTGAACGGATTTAGTCTCTGACTTCTTATCGTCACTATCAGCCACACAACGTGTGTTCTGTCTTTAAATCAGACAAATAGCAATTAAAATCCCTCCGATTCAAAAACAATAAAAAGTTTGTATGAAACGTCATCATGTTGTAAACCAATCAGCTGAGAGGCTGTTTCCCAGCATGCTCTGGGTCCACCTGGCTCTTGCAGTCGGTGAAAAGCAACTGCGCAGCCTGCATCTCAGAACTGCGGCCGCCTCGCTCTCTCATCATTGCCCACGTGAGCAAGTCGGGATCAAGTCGGACACAAATCTAACCAGAATGCAACGGGCCCCAATCGCCGGTGATCGATTCTGCGCAGACCTGGCTCATCTCGAACGAGCTTTACGTTTCACGACGAGCAGTTACTCAAACGGTATTGTTTGGACAGAGCAGGAATGCAGGAGTCTAAAATCTAGGTTATAGACTTAGACTTCTCTTTATTAATCCTTTTGGGATGACTCCCGCAAGGAAATTGAAAATTCAAGCAGCAGTTTTAGTAAGAAAAAGAAATAAAAAATAGATAAAAAGACAGTATAAAGACAATAATAATAACAACAACAACAATAAGAACATTCGTCAAATAAACAAAGAAAAGACCATAAATTATTATTAAAGTGTCAGTGTTGAGTCCAGTGATAAAGTGACCAGGTGTGAATTATATACAGGTTATTAACATTTGTACTTAGGACATGGTGGAAAACGTGTTCATTTTTCATTTCCAATGTGTATATCAATGTATTGTCTTGAAAAATTCTTTATTGTCAAATGTGTGTTGAATGTAAACTCCTCTTAGGAATTTTGCCATTTAATGTGAAATTATCTGTGTATTCTTAAATAAGGAAATCTATTCACTTCAGTGATTGGTCCATGCCTACGTGGTCATCCAAAATCCCATTTGTGGCACAGCAAAGTGTCGTGAATCATCCCAAAGACACTTTAGATATAGTCCTACACTTAACTTAAATTTTGATTGATAATGACAATAAACATTACAGTGTACAACACAAGTAATCAATGCAAGAATTAATGTACTATCATTGGTTCTCGTATGATAACTATGAGATAGAAACTGAGATACCCTATAATTTCCAACCCTAATTTGCTCTTTGGTTAACAGTAAACATGGTGTGGGGACTCTAACAGCAGCAGTACGATGTGGACACATCTGAGCCTCCTCGTTTTAATCGTGGTATAAATGAATGCCTTCGACGCATTTGGTTTTAAATCTGAAAAATGTACTGCTACAGCAGCAAAATGTTTACGTGAAAGATAGCCGAGTTGATCGTAGACTGCTTTGGTCATTGATTGCAAAATGCAGTCTCGCCGTCTCCCTTTTGAACATGCATTCTTAGATTGATCTCGATTGACTCACCGATGATTAAGGCAGCAGTGTGGATCAGTATTGGTCTCAAAACTTATTTGAAATTGACGATGACAATGGCTTTGGGATAAAGATTATCAAGTGAAGAAGACATCTATAGTATCTATAAAAACATAAATTTATTGAGAAGTTAGTTTAAAAGATAGTCAATTAGTACAGGTAACAAGTTCTACATGTTCTTGTAGACATTAAATATCAAAACTTGTACAGAAGTAATTAAAACCTTAAAGCTTTACATATACTACAGAGTTAATGTGGCTTAATGTCCTCTGCCTACAGCACAGATTAGTCTGTTGGTGACGTACAATATGTGACTCTAAATGACTTCTATAAGGTCAGGGTTTAAAAAACAATGAACCTGTCCTTTAGGCTTTAAAGGGAAAGTTAAATATTCCAAAGTTTAGATAATATAACGGGTCAGCGGTCACTTTTGCATACTGCTTTTGCCACTTACAATACACCATTTTCAAATTTCTGGGGGAAAAAAATGGATTAATTCCAACCAACAATGCTGAGCCCCCAACTAATTATAAAAAATGATTACCTTCCTGACCCAAAGCTGCAGCGTGCACTGCCATTCTGAAGGTATTGTTGTCCTGCTTTATCCAATCTCCCCTGCTCTTTGTCACAAACAGCTGCATTTGTTCATTAGGAACGTCTGACCACACATCACTAGGTTTCCTCAGAATTCAAAAGGAAGCCAGGTGAAAAGCTTTGTCTTTGTCTTTATCTGAAGGATTTAAATTATTGCAACTAATTTCTACAACACTTTTTTTTTTCTCTTTTCACTTTTTAAGAGTTTTTGTTTTTAGACCTTTAGAATTAACAGCTGTTCCAGTTCATTACCTTTAGAACAAAAGTAAGGTATTGTAATAGTTTTCTGTTCTGTAAAAATGCCATTCAATATCTCTCCAAACTATTAGAAAATTAAGCTGCCATTTGTAGAAGAATGCACATGACCATTACACATTTTCTCATTAAAACCCTGCATGTTCAAATATGGTTCTACACGGTTTTGAACTTAGCAGAGAAATTTGACAGCCAGCAGTTATGTTTAAAATCTTGAAGTCCCTGATCATGCAAACATTCAAAAATTCCATTGTACAAAAGGTGCAATGACAATACAAAATATTCTAAGTTTACTTTCTCACTTTAGTTTGTGGAAAAGATTGTCTTTTAACTGCACTGTAATAGTTTGTGTGGGGGATGCTCTTCAGAGGCCATGGTGGCTTACCTGCAGGGCAGAAACGTTGCTCGGGCCCGTCGTATATGGCCAGGTTCCTTTCTACCGGGATGCTGTCATTCTTTAGGGTCAGGTGGGGGGGTTGGTCCCCCTCGTGGTTGGTGCCACTCAGGGCCACAGAGGAGAGCAGGTCAAAGCTTATCTTGCCATCAGGCTTGGGGTATTCAATAGGTGTACACTCTTTAGCCGGTTTCAGCTGGTTGGCATCAAGGCCTGAGACAGATCGAGCACAGACGATTACGTTTTTCTGTTGAGATAAGATGACCTCACCCCTCATCGAAGACAAACCCCTGGCATTGTGCTATGCTGCTGAGCTGCAGCAGCCCAACTAAACCCCACTGGAAAAGCACAATTCAGGTCAATACACTGATTATTACTGCTTATTTCTTTTTATTACAGTAACTATCAGCACATGAACTTTCTGGTAACAAATGATTCACCTTTTTTTGTCTAATTTAGGCTACACCAAGAGTGAACAATAGAAATCCACTAAATGCATACAACCCAAAACAACACCGAGCCTGTACAATGATACTCACCAGCGTGTTTGAGTGTCCACGGCTCTTTTCCTCTGAAGATCCAGTAGAAAACTCCAGTGTAGATCATGCCACCGTACAGGCCAAAGTAATTGTGGAAGGACGGCCGGATGTTTCTCACTGAATATAGCTCTTTCCAGACCCACGAGTTCTTTAAAGCCTCCGTGTACTCGGGTATATGGAGTCCTGCGAAGACATAAGTATTGTAATTGAATTTCTGCTCTGCTGTTTGTCATGTTAAATGTCAGCAGAATTTTAGCACAAAGACTTGACACGACTTGAAAGATTGACAACCCATTTCCAGGAATATGGAAGTTTAATATTTCTCATTGAATCCCTATGAAAACATCTCAGTCTAAGTTTTCACATTTAAAACTTTGGCACATGAAACCCAAATTATCTGCGCACAATACTACTCGGAGTAATTAAGTTATTTGGGTGAATTAAATCTTTGAACATTTGACCCATCTTTGACAACATTTGTTGTCAGTTTTTTGTTTTCCTGACTACATACAATTTGTATTATAAAAGGTCCATTCTTTGTTTTCTTTGTGCAAAATAAGTCACCGCAGTGCTACAAAGATGATGATTCTTGAGAATGTGCCTTACTGACATTTTTATTGACACTGCAGGTTTTTTTGATTGATATACCTGCAAGAATTTGTCCCCATTGGACCTCTGTTAAATCCTCAGGTTGCTATGAAAGCGGATATTAAAGAGTTTATTGCCTGACCTTTTATAGCTGACAAATGTCATATAGCTGACATTGCACCTAGCCTTGTGTTTGTGATTATGTAACTACAGTAAATGCCATTGTCCCCATGAGGATGTCACTTTCTCTACACCTGGTGATGCTATTATGACTGCTGTACCTGTTGTCTCTGAATCCAGGCTCTCTGCGGTGACTTTGGGGAAAATGGCCTCAGCCGCCAGCATGCCACTCTTCATGGCTGTGTGGGTGCCTTTGATCTTTGGGACGTTCATGAAGCCGGGGCTGCAGCCTATCAGTAGCCCTCCAGGGAAAGTCAGCTTCGGTATAGACTGGAGATGAAGAGGAGAGAGTTCATGTTCATGTTTTAAATTTAAATGTCAATAATTCTACTGGATGTTATCATCCACGAAGTAGTCTCACTTTGCCAGACCTCCTTCCACAGCGCTGCGTAGGAGGGTCTGGCTAGTCCAGACAACATTTCGGGATGGGAGACAAACATGTTCTGGTTTATCGGCATTTCTTTAAACCAATCACAGTTGTCATCGGTGCCGCTAAGCACCGGGCAGAGCCACGTTGCCGCTGCAAAATAGACTCAGGAAGGAACTCGCTTTGGTGGAACATGTACGTTCAAAGGTTGTTTTAGTCGTGCAACAAAAAACAGAGATGACAGATAATCTAGTTCGCTGTTTTGGATTTACCCTGCAGAGATTTTAGGGGCAGTTAACCATAATCCTCATGAAGTTTAAAATTCCAAAACCAAGAAAGTGAAAAACCGGCCGAAAAGAGTGAAATCAGGCGGCAACGTACTAGCAATCCTGGAAGTGGAACATGGAGGAGATGAACTAGCCACAAAGCAATAGTCACATGTGAAATCATATTATATATGTTTAGGTCTAAATTAAAACAGTGTGTTCTTGGATTATATTTCAATGGCTCAGGATTAAGGAGACCTAAATGAACCTTGAACAATCCCAAGGTGTTCCTAGTACCAGGGGGGATAAATAATCCCTCAAACCTGTTTCCAGTCAGCAACTGGATCTCCTCCCAGTTGGACTTCCACTAGGGAGGAATCTAGCAGATGTGCCCCCTAATTCAAATGAGCTTTCAATGTGAATAAGCAGTGGCTGTGATTACATGTAATATTTATTTTCTTATTCATATTAACATGACAATTTTTTTTTTTTATTATCAGTTAAAATAAAACTACTGAAAGAAAGATGTGTCTTTCAGTATAATGGCATCTTATTATACTGAAATAACCCTAATGTTTTAATTTAATGATATTTGAAATCTAATCTAAAATCTTTGCCCAGCAAAAGTTACACCGCGTATCTGACAGAGATCAAAGGACGTTATCTATCCTTGCCTAAAAACTTTCACTATTAAAAAACTGTAATAATAAAATGAGGCTGGCTGAGGACGCACCAGAAACCAACACAGATTAGAGACATCACACTAACAACTTACAAAGCCTCACAGACACATTTGATCAATACAACAAATAAGACTAAAAACAGTAATGTATCAGTAGCAGTGAAAACATGTCAATAACTTGATTTAATTAGTAGTTTGTTTCTGTTGTCATTCTGCTGGAACAACATTGATTTGTTTGCTGCGTGAGTTAGATTCTAAATATAGAATCTGTTGATGGCTTTAATTAAATATGAAAGTAAGAAAACATTTAATTAAACAAGCCCTGTAGAGAAACTGGCTAGTTTAATGGAGTCATGCATAAGAGTCTTCCCTGTTTTTCACAAATATAAACTGCAAAGGAATGTTGTGCTTCCTCCAGTGGCGTAGCTGCACTCTTACTCAGTCTTTTGACATTTAGATTAGGTCAGTTTTAGGGTTCAAGCAAGTTAACGACAGGCATGTTTAATGAAAAATGTGTAACGTGACCTACATACCTGTATTCCGCCCTCGTTCAATGCCCTGGCTCCATATGCAATTCTGTTGCCTCCCTCCAGTGTGGGAGCTACGGAGGGATGATGTTTCCAGCGCTGGAACTCCCTAAAGGGGCTCAGGTAAGGGTTTGTGTAGTCTAGACCAACCTGGAGAAGGGAAAAAAATGTCAGTTTAAAAGTCATTTAGCAAAACAGGTATAATAAAATTTAAAATAGGAAAAGATTGAGTGTTTTCTGAAGCTAATTTGGCTTAGAAAAGAATTAAAATCCAATTTGTTTTTGTGTTGCCTTTTTGTCATCAATCTAGACAAGCTCTAGTTAAAAGGTCACCTAAAGAAACTTAAAATTACAGTTAATTTCATATTTTAGAGAGGCATTAACCTGTCTTCATATAGTTGAAAGCGCGTGTCACAGGTAAACCAAAACCAGGTCGAGGACCTCTGTCGTCCTCTTAAGCCCCGTTTAGACTTGTGACGAGACAAGTTGAAACTTACTATTTGTGACGAGCCGGTCTGCAACATTCTGAAACCTGACACTTTACACCGATGCGACAAAACTGTATTTCTAGCCCTTGTGTCGTCATTCTGACTAGCTTGCTCGACCATATAATGGCACTGTGCTCGCGGGAGGTCGTTGAGTCTCAGTCTAAAATTCTGCCATTTCAACTACTTGACTGTAACATAGAAAAAAGGATTATGGATTTATTTAATTTTTACTATAGTTTGTAGCGGACTTTACAAGCTAGCTTTGCTATTGGTTGTTGAAACAGGTGACGTCCCTTACATTCTAAAAATCAGCCTCTGGAATCTTGACCAGCTGAGTCACAGGCGACGCCATATGCGGGCTTGAGTCAAGCCGAGACGGGCCAGTTTAGACTGCTGCAACGGTTTAAATTGGTTTTGTCTTGTCGCAAATCTTTGGTCTAAACTGGGCTTGGGATTACCTTGTGATGAGTTAGAAATCTGAGGAAGCATGGGAAGACGTTTGATAGCTGGGACTGGGAGACTGGTGAGGATACTAAAACATAGCTGAGTGCAAAGTTCTTTGAACAAAACCAGTCTGACAGAGCTCAAGAGGATCTGTAAAACACTGTGTGCAAAATGGCAAAGTGAACAGATTTTTTTTTATGTGGGGCATTTTTTGGCTTTATTTTCACAGGACACATTCAGACATAAAAGGGGAGAGAGGGGGAATGACATGCAGCAAAGTGCCGCGGGTCGGAGTCAAACCCACGGCCGCTACGTCTATATATGTGCGCCTGGTCTACCAACTGACTTGTTATTACGGAGTGTTGCGAGTAGATTAATTCAGAAACAAATGAATTTAAGGTGTTATTTATTTTCCTCAGCAGGATAAATGATTGGACACGGCTAGCCTATTTACTCAGAAGCTCAAGCTGTTATTATCTACTGCTTGCATGACATCCTGCTGTCACATCTGCTACTGTCAAGTTTATTTCATTGTCAGTATGTGTACAAAGCCACTCACCACAAAGCCCAAGGCAACTAGTGGCTCTCCTTCATTCAGGTGATACAAGAAGGATCCTCCATATGTGTTTCTGTTCAGAGGCCATCCCACAGAATGCTCCACTCTGCCTGGTCTCCACTTTTTCTCATCAATCATCCATACCTAAAAAAACAGAGGGGATAGGAGTTATCAACAATCAGAGGATTCCTTTAAATCTATCAATTCATACTTTCCTGCACTCTCCCCAGAATGGACTTTACTCATTAGGAATGATGAGTCAAACAAGATTAAGGAGAAACCAAATCTTTATGTGTGCGTTACATCGTATTTACCTCCTTCAAGCCAATGGCGTAGGTCTGGGGTTCACAGTTCTCACGCAGGTTGAATTGCTTGTATAGCTGCTTGGCCAAGTGGCCATGACAACCCTCTCCAAACAACGTGACTTTAGCATGGAGCTCCATTCCTCTCTCGAAGACATCCTGAAGTAAGTGAAGAACAGTAGTATAGTTAAATTAATGGGGCAACAATCAATTAATTACTTTTTATGTGGAGGAAAACAACATTTAACATATAATCAGACAAAAAGGAACGACATTAGCTATACAAAATCATAAAATCCTACCTTCTAAATAAGACCTTTATTGATAAATCACTTTTCAAAAACAAGGTACATGTTTTTTTTTTTTTTAAAGCAAGACAAAATGAAAGATAAACAAAATCAATAAAAAGCAAGTACTAAATACTGAGTTTTTAAATGAGTGGGAATTTCTCCCATCTAGCGTTGAGATCATATATCGTAAACAACTCTCTTGCGCCACGCAGGTCAAAGTATGTATTACAGCTCTGGTAGCCTTCTTGCTTCAAAAAGCCAAGATGTCATCCACGTCTTCATCCAGCTTGACCGCCGGTTTGTTTAATTTTTCTTAATTGCAAAATTGTATTTAAAATTTGGTAAGTTTATCATATGACAGTGAAAACGCAAAAGGCAGAGCAGTATGTCCTGTATGTTCCTTACCAGCTAACGCATTTCAAGATGGCGCAAAAAATATGGAGCGTCTACCCCAGTTCATGCAAATTCAAAATTTCAAGCCAATAGGAATACTTGAAATTGATGGTGTGGGTAAATATTAATGAAAAGGACAAGTTTGTGAACGAGCAACACAGATGTGGATAATGAACAACTAAAATTACACACTGGACCTTTAAATGAAGACAGTGTGCTAGGTTTCCTGATGTCCTCCGTCAAGTCATTCCACAAAGGAGGGGCCTGGGCAGAAAAGTCCCGATCACCTTTAGTGTTCAGGTTTGACCAGGGAATGACCAAAAGAGACCTACCAGAGGATCTTAGGTTATGTCTAGACTTGTATGGGGTACAAAGTTCAGTTATATTATTTTAGAGCTATCCCCATACAAGCCCTAAAAATGATTACAATTTTAAAATCTACTCTAAAAAAGACAGGGACCCAAAGGAGAAAACACTTCATTGTATTGCCCCAATAAACATGTATGTATGTTACTATGGAGAGTATATTTATTCATATTGAAAGTCCAAAGAGAAAACGAAAAGAGATCATATTAAAAATATTTGATTACGCTACTAGGAATAATCATGCCATAATTCAAATTAAAAAAGAAAAAGGAACCTGAAAAAGCAAAGTTGAAATGTAAAATGTTAATTTGAAAATGTCAAGTGACAAAGTAAAAAGTCAAATTTAAAATACAAAGCTTAAATATAATTGCTCAAACTGAAATCTTAAATGGAAAGAGGTCATTGAAAATCACAATGAGAATAAGAAAAGAGAAACTATGAAACTCAAAATGTGTTAAAGTAAAATATCAAATAATTAAATTTTTTGCACTTTACAATTTTTATCTTTTGAATTTTCCATTTGGCCTTTGACATTTTAAGATTCACGTTTTCCAATTTGATTTAGCGTTTCAAAGGTGTATGTAAATGAGGAGGCGCGGCTAAAAGGCTGGTGGGAGGGTCTGAAACAGAACGGGTGCAGAGGCACCTGACGGACAGCAGGGGGAGCGGACTGCTGGGCAGTACACCGTCTGCAACCTGAACACCACGACAACAGAGCAAGTTGAGGGAGCCGGGCTGTAGGCAGGACTGTTATTTATAAGGCAATGTCTTCAACTTGATGGTCAAAGTGTTCTTACATGTCTGCTCATGTGGCCTCACAAACAAAATCACCAAGTCTAAAAATGAGCATTACTTTGAAATTGCATCACTTCAGCTGCTCCTTACATACAGGTGTAGCCCGAAGAATAGTCAGAAAGATGCTGCTCGTCTCTCATTTCCACAACTCCCACAGTATTGATGCTTATAGTTACTGTGGATCTGTAATTTTCATTTTATATCAATACTGTTACATCCCATATTATATTGTGCTTTTCAAAAAAAGGGAAAATAATACATTATCTTGGATTAAAGGTAAATTTGTCCCGTGGAATAAAACAGTCCAGCACTCTTAGCAAGGTTACATCACTAAAGATCTTTGTGTCATGCTGGAGCTGAAGCGTGGTTTGGTTAAGTGGTTAACAAAGACGACCGTTGTCTGGGAGACCAGATTTCAAGACATGTGGGAACCTTTCATTGCAACAATAATTTATTTAAAAAAAACACTTATTTTAACATGTTATAATTTGAGGCATAATGAAAGAAACAAAACTGTATTGTTAAACCTTTTTTTTTTTTTTACTTTTATTAAAATACAAATCAGTTTTGCTGTCGCAACAAATTCAGATTCTTTCACAGAACAAATGTTTAACTACATAATCATAACTGAATTATAATAGTTACAGTTGGCGGCCAAATAAGAAAATATTCGACTGAATTGCTTCCCTACAGGATAAATTCAGCTGTCAGAGCAGCAATTACAGATATGTACAGTAGTAGGGAATAGACATATATAACAAGCAAAATAAAAAATGTTAAAGCTAAAATAAAATAGAAGACATTAATAAAGTGGCAATATGTGAAAGAGGGAGTAAAAGGCCTAAGTATACTGGTCCAGCTTGGGATGTGACCCAGTAGCACTTGTGGGAGCTCTGCAGCATACTGCTGATCCTACGCTGTGAGACCAAGTGCTCCTTCACGGTGATGTTCCAGTGAAACATCTTTCTGCAGAGAGGACAGAGAAGTCAGTGCAACAGAAAAACTGTCTTAACCTCATCCACTGCACTGCTTCCGGCAGAAGCACCCTGTATTATTACTATTACATTTTTAGATTAGAGTATTTTGGGTAATGTCTGTGTCTTAAAATATACACTATTCAATAAGAGCAGATATAATGCTAGCATCAAGCAAACAATGATGGAAGACAAACAGGTATTCATAACACACTGTCATGAAATAGAACTGAATCAGGTGCAGGTTAAGTTACGTTAGCCCAATCAGCTGGTCCTAACTGCTAGCCAGCTTCTCCTGGTAGGCCCCAGAAAATTGCAGGATGCTGACTTGACACTGCCTGTATTCTGGTCTGCAAGTTACCATGGTATCAATTTAACTAGTCATGCATGCAAACACATAAAAGCTAATATAACGTTAGCTAGTCACAAAAGGCAGTCTCTTACCTGCTGTATGGTCCGCTGCTTTCTTGCCGTCAGTCCGATAGGGACCTGAGGTGGAGTTGTTAATGCTCCTTTTCAGACTTGGTGATTTTGTGTGTGAGGCCACATGAGCAGACATGTAAGAACACTTTGACCATCAAGTTGAAGCCATTGCCTTATAAATAACAGTCTACAGCCCGGCTCCCTCAACTTGCTCTGACTGCTGTCGCCATATTCAGGTTGCAGACACTGTGCTGTCCACTAGTCAGCCCACCAGCCTTATGGTTCATTTACATACACTTTGAAATGCTAAATCAAAAATGAAAATCTAAAACATGAATCTTAAAATATCAAAGGGAAATTTCCAACTGTAAACTCAAAAGATAAAATTGAAAATTATAAAGTGCAAAGGCTAAAATAAAATTAGTTTTTTCTATCTGAAGTTTTCATTTATATAATTCCAGTTCACATTTTGAGTTTTATATATTATTTCATATATTTTAGCATTTATATTTTCCAGTTTTAGCATTTATATTTAAGCTTTGCATTTTACATTGTCACTTTTTCAAATTATCATTTTCCATTTCAACTTTGCTTTTTCAGTTTTCATTTTCTTTCTTAAATTGAATTATGGCATGATTATTCCTAATAGTGTAGTAAAATCATATTAAGGAAAGCACTGAATCCAGGATTTGGGTTCGGACTCGGCTGAATATTGGGCTTTTTGATGGGGTTTGGTTTATAATGAACCTTAGAATTTTTGTCCACCAAACTGAACCCTACGCTTGGACTAGGCGTGCTACGCTGGTCAACGTGAATAAAGCCGCCGTTGATTACAGGAAGGTGTTTATGCAGGTGGACTGTTCAACGCAGTAGGCTGTGAGAAAGTGAAAATGGAACTCGTAAGCAGAAAAAGTGATGTTTGGCCGTACTTTCAGTCAAAGGAAGGCGATTGAAGTTGAGCTACATGTTCAATTTGCATCAGAATCAGAAATACTTTATTGATCCCCGAAGGGAAACTCTGTGTTGCAGTTGCACAAATATTAGAAAAATAGAGTAGAAATATAAATAAAGAAATAAAAAAATTTAACGAGTGTGGATATGTACTGTATTTACATAGTTAAAGGAATGTTATTATTATACAGTATTTACATAATTGACATAATCAAGGAATTGCAATGGTGAAAAATAATAATAACAACAGTTGAGTATTGTGGTGGCAAGGACACTAAACAATACACAACACCACCGTTGTTGCGTATGAAACCTCTGAAAGAATATGAGTTGTGCATGCAGGAATCTACAGACAGCAGCCAAAATGCAGCAACTTCAGTTACAGCAAAGAAATAACAGTCACACCTAAAAACCTGTGTTAAGCAGCCAGTGCCTCTCCCGGGCTGTCAGCTGTTTTCTCAGTAAATGAGTGTCCCTACATTATGTTCAAAAGACAGGGTATTTTGAGAAACAATTTCATTCTTTCATTGACGCAACATACAAACTCCAGAATATGTATGTTTTATTGGTCAAAACAAGTGTTCCTATTGGTTTGTGTCCTTAATATCCTTTCAACAGGGCCTGATGTATTCAGGCGAGTCATGTTTATATGTAAAGAGTGGCCTATATTTGTGTACTTCATTAAACAATCAAGACCCGACAAAGGGACTACAAATGGACAGTATTATGAAATAAATGGTTTACTGCACAATACCTTTGGTGAGCCGTCTTTGGCGATGCCTACATCATTGGTGGCAATTCCTTTTACACTTCCATCTTCATGAAACAAAACCTTGACAGATGTAATACAGATAAAGATTAACACTAGCTGTAAACATGTAAAAGGGGGCATGAATTACTTGATTATATAAATGTTGCCTTAACAATTGACATGTCCATTGATACAAGTTATAATCAGCCAATTATAATTAAGTTATGAAATTGATGAGAAGGTAAAAAAAAAAAAAAATTAAAAAGCATGTGTATATGTATGTCTGTTAATTACTTCTTTTTTTTAAGCCCAGGATGAAAATGGAATAGAAGGTTATATGATTGTAAAAAAAACCTTGTGGGAAAGTTTACTGTTTGACTGCAAACTGCAGAAACTGACCAAAGTAAGACAGAATTAAGAGTTTAAAGCAACTTCCTATCATTCTTCCATGAATCCTCAAACTTATAGTAGATTGTCTTTTAAAGGTTTTTAAGTTTGATGATTATTATAGCACGTAAATCAGGCCAAACGGTTTAATTCTAAAAAACCCACAGCAAAACACCTAAAAAGGGATCTCAATGGGCTTTGTAAAAATCTGACCATGGGCGGCCAAAATACTGTATGTCATGGACATATGAGCTACATAGCCATAGTCAACGTACCTAACTATGGTGCATTTTGAGAAAGACAAAAAGGAAAAGACACAGGCAAAAGTGTTTAAGCCATTTGTATTGCAAGCAAATTGTCATACAGTACGTCAAGGAAATTTAAAGGCGGTCTCACCTCAGCTGCGGCATAACCAGGGTACAGCTCCACTCCGAGCTCCTCGGCCTGCTCGCCCAGCCAGCGCACAAAGTTCCCCAGCCTAACAATGTAGTTACCATGGTTCCTCATTGGCAGACCTACAGACAATGAGAAAAACCTCAGTACAAATCCACAAAGCAGAATGATACTGAGTGGTCACCCCCCCCATCTTTTTGGCAAGGTACAATTTGCTGGGTTTAAAACTTCAGTGGTGTGGCAACCTTTGTGGTTATATTCAGACATTTTTTTGAAGAATGTTGCATTGCTTTCTTGTAATTTTCTTAGGAATACAATATGTTTGCTCTGAGTTTCCGATGTTCAGTAATTACTGACAAGAAAAAAATGATGAGGACTGAAATTTCTAATTGTCTCCGGTCAGAATGACAGTGGAAATAATTCCCTCTGCTAAATTTGAATTGTGTTAAAATAAGTTTTAACACAATTTTATATATATTTTGTTCTATTAACAACTGTAAGGATGTCAAAAACAATAATCATATTTTTCATTTAGAAATGACTGTAGAGTATGTGATAAAGGAAAAACTATATGGCACGTTCTCGCTCTGATTGAATGCAGAAGACTACCGTAGATTGACAACAAATGGAGATAAGCATGCAGGAAGGTCAAAGCCCAAGCCCTGTCAAAACATAGAAATATTGTGAATTACTTTATAAAACCAAGCAGTGGCCAGGCTAACGTAAATGAAGCCAAGATTTTGTCAGCAAGGACCAGTCGGCACCAGCCACAGCTCCTCTCATTAATGCCACAGACGCACATTAAAATAGGATTACAGCCGTCCGCGGTTACAGGTGCTTGACTTTGTCAACAGACTGCGAGGTTCTTATTGGGATTACGGTGAAATCTATCTGGAGAGGGTCAAACTCCCTGGCTTCTCCCTGCAGAACTGTTTCAAAACAGTGCAACAGTGTCTGGCAGAAGCTTATGTGCATCACAAGTTGCAGAGACACTTCTTCACTATTATTTTGATTCTAGTCGGCACTTGATAATTTTATGAGTTTGTTTGTACTGTATTTTGTATTGTTTAATTAATTATTATTAATTACCTCAAATGGAAAAGAGACCTATTTAATTCAGATTAGCACAATTATGTGCATTGATTTAATTATTTTGCCCTCTCTGTCTGTAACAAGTAACCTATGTTTCAGTAGAAATAGTAAAAATCTACCTTGTCCTAATTTTACCTGTTTGGAGCCTCTTTTCTCGCAGTGGTAAATAACTAATATTTACAAATGTCCTTCTGATCTCTGACATCAATAACGCTCTTTGTGGGGCAGAATGTGTTCAATGCCTTATGATACCAATGGTCACTATTATTATTCAAAACAAATAAAACAGGCTTTTACCTGGCAAAATGGGGACAGGGATTCTGTGTTTCTCCGTTAAAATGTTAAACACATCTTCAGTCACTGGAGTGTTCATGGGTGCCTGAGGTAAAAGAACAATGTTAACAATTGCAAAAATTTTGACTCAATAGGGATTTGGGTGTATACATATATACATATTCCTTCATACATGTGGCCAGTGTATGGAAATGTTGACTAATCTTGACTGTATTCCTGTGTACAGTATGTGTAGCAATGTTAGATAAACCATTGTTGACAAACAGTCACGTAATATATTACCCAACATACACATGGAAGACCTTATGTAACCATCCCTTATGCTATAAAAAGAGAACATTTTACCAATCTATACACAAATCTCAGAAAGAGAGAATTGTTGAATAAGACACTTACTCCTCGTTCCTTCCAGTCAGGAAAGAGCTCGCTGAGGGCAGAGGGCTCCAGACAGGCACCTGACAGGGTGTGTGCTCCAATCTGAGAGGCCTTCTCCACAAGGCACACTCGCAGCTCCTTCTCATGTGCATTGGCTAGCTGCTTTAGACGAATGGCTGCGGAAAGACCGGCTGGGCCTCCACCAACTATCACCACATCTGCCTCATCGGCAAACCTTTCCATTTCGATCCCTGGGAAAGGCCCATGAGAAAGAAATATGGAGAATGAGAAAGGCACTGCAGTCTGATTTTCTTGACAATATTTTTTAAATGATAGCTGCAGCCCTGCGATGCGCACCCAGCAAAGTCTTGCACTAAAACTGGTAGGTTCTCTTTGCAAGGAAGCCGACCAAACAACCAAAGTAATGACAAACTATGTGGTACCAAAGTGAAATTCAATGAGCAAAGGTAATACATTTGTGGGATTATTCACAAAGATTCTTCACAATGTGAAACACATTTTGGGAAAAAAACAAATATTTAGTTCATGCTCATGGGTTTAGCTTGGATCACTTCTGTTAAACCTTCCAGTAACTGCAAATCGACTAACATTCCTCTTTCTCTGGATTTATAAAACACTATAGGCCACAATTCAAACATAGTATAGTAAAAGGAAAGGCGTAAAGCAGGCTATATTTTCTTAATAATTCCAGTTTTCAAGCACGTCTAACTAGTTGGAATTATTTCGTTGCAGGCATATCATAAGATAAAAGTGCACTGTAAGCTTTTTGAGTGTAGGAAAAACTAAAACAAAAGTAGAAGTAACATTCCTCTACATACAAGCATAAACTTGGCTAATGAATCACACAATTATCTGAAGACAGTTACTTTTATTTAGTGTAAACATCATATTTCAAATATGGACAAAAACATAATTAGACTCCTGACAGGGACACTAGATTGCGGTAAAGATGGTTATTTATAGACTATGTTGTTATTGACATGACACAGCACAGATCAAGCTACAAAAAGATTAATCCTCTCAAGGGTGCCAGTGGCTTTCCAGCCTAGATCATCTAAATTGACAGAAGAGTGGAGGTACTTGTAATAACATAATTCTAACTTTATAGTAACTTTAGATAGTACAGTGTCTTACCTTCCCATCTTGGATCTTTATCTCGAGAATGGATGGTGTAGTGTGTTGTGATGGGGGGTGTTGACACTGAAGAGCATTTCCTTCTACGTAATGTTGTGTACAGCTGAGGGCAGCATGCTCAGTCTGTACAGTCTTCAATGCCCTGACACACCTGTGGGCTGCAAGAGAGAAAACCGTTCCCATGTAAGACCAGCTGAAACTGGTGGGAATGTGGCTGTTTACTACTGTGCTCAGGGGTTTAGTTGAGCCTGATCTAGTTCGCAAATGATGAACCACAAATGGCATACATTTAAAAGGAAAAATAAATACAAGCATATTACAGGTTTAAGCAGGTGGCATACTAGCTATATCAAGGGGCTTCTTAAAACACAACATCTCACAACAAATAGATTGAAAGATAGATAGAAATTAAAAAAAGATCTACTGTTAACGTTAGCTAATGTAGTGGAAATGAAAAGCAGCAGCTGTCAGAGTTGCAGTAACGTTAGCTGCACCATGCTAGCTAGCAGAGTTATATGTGTAACCACAGCTAAGTTGATTTCAAAGTCCAAAACTGAGAATAAACATAACACATTCAATTACAAAACAATAAGCTATTGCTTATAACACCAGTGTATTTCTGAAAAGCCATTGGATGTATAACCCAGGACAAGGACACTATTCAAGTGACCTAACGTTGTGTTAGTTCAACTTTGACCTACATTTTAGCTTGATGCTAACATACACAAGCATGTTGGACTGTTTGGCTAATGATAAGGCTTGAATTTGTAGAAAGCCTAAAAACAAAGTTGTGCACAAAGAACACATATTCAGCACCCTAAAAGGCTGTGGTTACTAACGTTGTATACATTGTGCGACGTTGGCGACATTTGACGAATCTGCCGGTACAACAGCAGGTTCGCAATGTGCTAGTTAACAAGCCATAAACTGACGTACCTTTACTTGAATATCTGCTGGCTGGAAACATTATGTCAGCTCCAGCGGGATTCCTTTTTAAACCAACCGAATTGAACTTGCGGTGTGGTGTCCTCACTTCGCTGTCAGTGAACGGTTTGTGTAACCCGCCCCCGTTAGCAAACAAATGTCAAATCTGGATAGCTATGGCTACGTTACAAAATGCGTCTCAATCCAAACGGAGTGGTAACTGCGCACAACGTCGCTCTCTAGCTCATTTAACTCTCTGTCCCAGTTATGGTAAATCCTAACAGGTAATGTTGTCGGGACACGACAGGCAATGCATTAAGTAAAGACCACTGTGCCGGTTGTTTCCTATCTGAACTATGGATGTATAAGGTGTGGGCTGAACGTGTCTAGCTAGTTTAGGCCAGGTTTATTTATTAGTACAAAATAATGCGTTAGTATCTCACAAGTCTCAAAATAATGACAACCCCTCTTAAAATATTAAGTTATTGTGCAAATATAGTGTCTCAAAATAAGCAGTATATTTCGGTATACTAGCTAGCTAACCTGTCATTATTTGAAACATACAGTATAAACACAAAATGTATCGTGTTGTAATAAGACATCTGCTAGTTGTATTCATTAGCATGAAAAACATAATACGAAGACATAGCTTTTATTTTGTCTTGGTGACGGTAACAGCCGGGAGGGGACGCAGACTATATATTGTTAATATAAGGCTATGCGGGAGGCATGCGAGGAGGTCTCCAGGCTGCAGCCATACCTGACTCTAATAAAAGGCAGAGCGCTCTCTCGCTGTGGGTTCGAAGATCAAGCTGTTCCACTTGGCACTCCCTCTAGAGGCCTGGAGAACTGCCGTTTTTAATCTGGATGCAGCAGTTTTTTTTGTTGCGATCTGCTTTTCTTTTTGCATCGTTTCTGTATTTGCAGCGCGTTTATGTATGGTTGTGTTGTTTGTATTTGCGGCGCGTTTGCTAAATGCTGCGCATGCCCTGTCAAATTAATGAACCTGTTTTCTTATTTTGCTTGTGTTTTGTCTATTTGCATGTGTTTTATTAAATAGCAACCATAGAGTGTATATTAACAGTCTATGGTTTCAGGGCGTTTGCCCCTGTCGGCCACCGTAGGGCTTTCTATTTCAAACATTTTAAAGTTTTGCACGTTCTTCTATAGCCAACTCCTACATCCAAGTTTTCAAATGTATTACCTCTGAGAAGCATGGAGGTTATGTTTTAAGTTGGTCTGTTTTTGTCAGTATGGTTTACAGAATAAATACTGGTCCAATTTCCATGAAACGTAGTGAAAGCATGGGCCAAGGAAGAACCCAGTAGGCCTTTGGAGAGGCTCTGAATCACAGGTCGATTTATTAGGCTTATTATTTTTCACTTTCGTGTGTCACTGTGGCAGAAGATAACCTTTGATTATTTTAAATGTAGAAACAATGGAGTATTTTTTACGTAGGGATATTGCTACTGTTACTTACGCAAATGACCGGATTCCTTTTCCCACCATTGTTTGCCATTCTAAATGTGTCAAAAATAATCAAGACACAGTTTTACAATGCTTCATTTACTTAGAAAATGTTTGCTTCAGTTTCAAACTCCAAACTGTGCCCAAACTAACAATATAACCAATATTAACCACATAATAAATAACCCAACAAGCCGATACAAGGACTATTTATTGTCCACAAGAAAAACAAAAATAAAAAACTAACTTTAAACGTAATCATAGTAGGACACAAGTCGATACAACAAATATTTAATTTCAATATCTCTCACAGAAATTGCTGTCTTCTTACTCTTTTCAGCACGTATGGGAATGTTGACACAAACAACACATAGGCTACTATGAATTCACATATTCTAATAACTAATTTACTCTCTTTTAGCATTCATACATTTAGAGTCTGAAAAGATCAATTCCCACAGGAATTAGTTCATTAAACAAAATATGCACAAGAGTTTATGGTTATTGTGCAAATTGTCACTGCACAGATCCATATAAAAAATGTGTTGTGTGGTGTAGTGGATGGTTGAGTCCAAGTTTAAACCCCAGACCAGCTGGGGAAATCATTTCCTACCCTCATTAAGTACATTATTTGTGAATCGTACCAGACATATCTCATACATTACATTCAATATTTCCATAAGATAATTTTGGGTGGCAGAGACAACACAGAAAATGCTCTTTTTTGGACTAAAGACCTAATATAAATAAACATGTTGCATGTATAATTATCAATACAAGATTATATGATGATGGCTATTCCCTTTTAAAAAGAGAATTTGTTTTTACAGTTTTCCATAATATATCCTTGCTCAAGGCCTGGAAAGGCAATAAGAACTACAATGAACTCGCTGAAAAGGAAATTTTTTTTTTGCAGTTTGTCATTCAGATAAATAGTGAGCAGCATAGGCTATAATGAGCTATGCATATTTTGTTACTATGTTTACTTCCTCGTGTACTGCCTATGTTGTGGTCCCTGTTTTTGATGTTTACATAATCTACAATTATTCTAATATAATATAATAATTCTAAATTTTTCTGAACATCTTTGGAACATAAGTTGTCATTGCTGTGGTGTTTTGCAATGTGTCTTCATACAATCACTTTGCATTAGTGTCATAGATACACCAGCATTGCACTTTAATGTCACAGGCTGCCACACACCAGCATGGGCTGATTTACAGCTACTGGTATTATAATACCATGATATGGTTTATCTTGTCTATATTACAAAAAAATCTACTACTGTAGATTATATATATTTTAACTCCATGAGAAAGACCACAACATGTGTCTGAAAAGCTCCGGAAAAAGCTGGTAAGTGAATCTTGATTTTTTGTTGTTTCCAAACTCAAAAATGAATTTACACACTCAACAATGAATTATTTTTTTTGCATTCAACAACAACATATTTAATGAGTCTTAGCAACAGAAGCGCTATCAAAGGGTACATGGGAGCTGTAGTTATTTGAACAAATTATTCTGTCTTTTATCTCTGTTAGAAGCTGTCCAGATTTTACTTGCCACATTAATAATAGATTAATATTCCGATCAGAATATGGACAGAATACTTTCAGAAAGAATGATGAAAGAAGCCCTCTGTGAGAAATTAAACTGAGCAATGAAAGCTAGTGAAACAAAAGCCAAACCATAGGTGGGACATGGCTTCTGCTCTGTAATGATAGATATCTGTTTGTAGCTATCATGTAGTCTTTATTAGAGGAGCTGTGCTGCCATGTAATGGATTTGCACACTTTGACTTAATCCACTGCCGTGATGGCTGCTGCTCAGGCAAGACATGCACACAGTGGAATTTCCAATGATAATAATGAGTACTAATGGTTTTTTCTACAAATAAGAAATATGGGCACAAATCAAGGACTGTCCCTTTAAACAGTATATTTTAATTGATGAAATTAATGAGTTTGAATGACATTTTATCAGATGAGGTAACTTTGTGATCAATTTGCAAACAGCTCCATGTAGATCTGCTATCCAACACCCAGATCATTTGCTTGTGTATGTGTGGGTGGTGGGTGCTTGTTTTTTTGAGGAGACTGTCAGCACTGTATGCTGCTTCTGGAGTTGCTGTGTGAATGTGGTAATGTCATTATATCCATCGTTAGTATTTTCCACAGGGGTGAGCTTGACTATCGTGCCTGTAGTTTCCAGCGGGTGCCCAGTAGCGGGGCCATGGCTGTTCTCCTGCAGGGGCCACATTTCCTGCCAGGTGAGCGATGGATGATGAGCTGGGTGACCGCTGAGCAGAGGCCTCCTCTGCCTGTAGTTAGCCCATACCTGCAGGATGGTCTCTTTGAAGGGCCGTGTGGTCAACGTATAAAGGATGGGGTTAAGGGCGCTGTTGATGGGCAGAATAAATATGACCACCCAAGAGCTGATGGTACCTGCAGAGACAGAAAAGACAGAGAGAAATAAAAACACAGCTGGTATATGGTCTAAAAGATTGAAGACTAATTTAACGGTTATGAGTTGGGAGAATACGTCAACATAAATTCCTTTAATCAAACCTCTTTATTTAATAAAATGAAAATACTGTTTACCCTAACAGGATACTAGGAAGCCATGGCTCACCAGGTGATGTATATAATGGATTATGCACAACACTAATGGATCATTTGGGTATACAATGCAAACCGATGGCTGCAATTAAATCAGCCAATCAAAATTTATTTAAATAGCACTTTACAGCAACCAGCAGGTATCCAAAGTGCTTAACATCAGAAACCAAGCGTAAAAACACATATCACACAATAGAAATAATGGACATAGAAAACAGTAAAATCAGAAAAGGTTACAAAGAATGGAATTGTCTACTGCTTTAGCCAGGAGACAAAGCCGAAAACGCACATTACTGATCTGCTTGTCAAATTTCACGCTGCAATCACTGTATAAATAGTCTTTACACAGTGAAAAGTACCTTTAAAACATTTAAAACCTAGTTGCAATACCTGCTAGACTAGTTTAAAATGTAACACTTTAAAGACACTCCACCACAAAAACCTCTTATTTGAGTTCATCGCCCTATAAGATGGTGGCTCTAAAACGTTAGTATTTAGGCTTACTGTGTCATGCCATTGAGTCATAGCTGTGGAAAGTGACAATTGTTTTGATGTATTGGCAAAACAACAATTATTTAGAACATCCTCAGCTTAGGTATCAACAGTAAGGAAGTGGATTATGCTGCAGTAGCTGTTTGAGAAATTTCTATTGCCATTTTAATGCATATTTTCCAAAGTGAATCTTGGTCATCAATAAGTTGATTGCTGTGAAGCACAATACAGCTGTGGTTCACAAAAGAGAAGGCTACAAACTTTTTAGAGCCACAATGCTAGCCTACTGAGGGGGCGTATTTGATACTCAAAATGTAGACTTTCAGTGGAGTATTCTTTTAAATATTCCTTTATGAGTTTTCTTTGAAATTATTATAGCACTGCTACTGTACCGGGAATCTCCACCTGCAGCAGTGACAGGATTTTGAGGATGAAGATGGGGATCCAGCAAAGGGAGTCAGTGATGACAATAGAGAAGAATCTTTTGGCGATGGTCACCTCTTTCTTGATGTGGTTGCTGTATTTCGTGGTCTGAGTCCCTGTTCTCTGGATGTTATAGAACATGCTTGCATAAGCTAAGACAATGATGAGAAATGCCACCAAGTTCAGACCTGCAGAGAGATATATGGTTAGTTTCTAGCTCATATTTGCACTGTGGATGCACAATAATAACAAAGCTATGAAGCCACCAGCATAGAAATACAAATATACTCACTAAATAATGAGACTCTGCTTTTACTTTAGAGAGTAAATAAAGAAAAACAACAAATAAACCAAGACAAAAAAGCTATTGCAAGAACAAATGCCCACCCAGGAAGATGACAATGGAGTAAACATGTGCCCAAGGGGTCTCTGGCTGCTCAGAGTGCAGTGGGAAGCAAACTCCATTGGTCCCATAGAAGTTGCGAAATAGCCCCTTGAACACCAGTGGCAGAAGGGCAACAATGAAGCCGAACACCCATATCCCAAGAAGGATGGTGACAGTTCGTCGCCAGCCAGGCGTCAAGTACTGGAAAGGGTAGACGATGCAGATGTATTTCTCCAGAGTGAGGTAAGTGAGGAGAAGGACAGATACCTCAGTGGACAGCATGGCCAAAGAGCCAATGACCTGACACTGACTGCTGTCCATCCAGGCCTGAGCGTGTCGGTTGTACTCGCCGCGGAATTTCAAATCATATGCGCCAATCATGAAAAGGTAGATGCCCATTAGCCCGTCAGCACCTGCAAGGCAAGAGAGTTGTGATTTACAATATATCAAGAATATCTCCAGTGTTAACTGTACAGATGTCTGGCTTAACTTCAAAGATACGTTCAGATCTAGCGCAATATGACAGTAAATCTCATCAGCGTCAGTGAGCCAATAAGCTCGCAGCATGCTTCTCCCATATCTAGCTGGAAAAACTCATAGGAGATGAAAAAGAAATAAAAAGATTTTTGTATGTTGTAATGTTGTAATTTCCTTTTGTTTTATAAAATTGGTATCATTTTTGTAACATTTGTGAAACGATACCAAGCCCTAACCACAACGTCATTTCTTCTTCAATTTCTTCAAGTGTAACCCTACATGAAAAGAAAAGAAAGACAGCAGCCATCCAACCTGGGAAATCCATGCCCAAGAAAAGAAACAAAGGACAACCACAATGCAAGGGCTTCATACATTCTGAACCATGTCGATAAATGTAAGTAAAATACAGCAGAGAGCGTTGTGTTTGTTTCCGGGAACAATGAAGAGAAACAAACATGAGTATTGCAAGATCCAAGAACATTCTGTACGAGGCTGTATAGATGCATTAAAATAGCATACATTCAGAAATCTAAATGAGTACCCTCCTTGTCACGCTGCAGTATTTGAAGTGGAATTTGATCTCAACAGCTCAACTATAATAATTAAACCCCAGCAGATACAGTACATCTACAGTGTATGATACATACACGTCTATAATCCCAAAATATTAACTGCCAGTTCCTGATTGCAAAACAAGGGCCAGATGTTGTAGATGTACTTACTTCCAAAGATGCTTTCCTTCAAGCACACACAGACCTTTTTATATAGCAATGTGTCAAAAAGAATTACAGTAAAAGTGGAATTTGGGCTATATTTATTTGGCTCATTCATCTTTTTTAGCACAGCAAAAGTCTCAATAGTGTCTCAATAGAATTTCATATGATAACATTTATAGAAATGTGCATTAAAGAAAAAGACTTCCTGGATAATCTGACACAAGACCCCCACTCAAACAGCTAAATTCTCATTTTCAAAGTTCATTTTTTGACTGTATTAAACAATCAATACACATTAATTTGTGAGCTTCAGATGTGCTGGTAGGAAGTTTGTTTTAGCTTTTGACAGAGCCAGGCTAGCTGAATCTCCATTTTCAATGTTTATGCTAAGCTAACAGGCTGCTGGCATATTTACCATACTGATAAGAGAGTTGTATCAATCTTCTAATGTAACTCTCTGCAAGAAAGGGAATCGGCTTATCACCCCAAATGTCATACTAGTCCTTTGAAATTGCATACTTATATTCTGTTGTGAGTAAATGTTGTCATACTCTATGGCAAAGACCTGCATTGGATAAAAGCTTTGACATGCACCACTATGGATATTTATGAATAACTGTAGACTAGACATTACTCATGTGCGCATAATTACACAATGACAAAGAACAAGACTTCTACAAGAGGGGTGTTAAGACATATTTATAAGGGGGGTTTATTCTGTACATCTAGCGGAAAGGCAGAGTTTGCTTTAAGGCTTTAAATCTACACAGACGTTTTAATACTTCAAACTATCTCCTTTGATGTGGACACATAAATGCCCTTCAAAGAGCATAGTAGACGCACAATATAGTATATCATCATTAGACTCGCTGTCATTGAATGGGACATCTGAGGGGAGGCTTTGTTGTGCTTTACCTGAAAATTCTTTACTTATAAAGCTGACACGTACCCCTTAAGGGGATTCAGTGTATGTTGTGTTTGCCTTTGTATCTGCTTTGGGAATTGTATTTAGTTATTTAATGTGATATACATAAAGTCTACATTTTTATAAATTGCCCACGAGTACATCATATAAAACAGGGTTTAGCGTTGAGTAAGAAAAAGGTAATCTGAGAAATAACCAATAAAGGAGGTGTTAGGAAAGAAAAGGAGAAATACAGAGAGGCTGGAAGGTCGAGGTGACATTAAGTGGTAAAGACATGTTGAATTACCACAAACAACTTAATTTCAGAAAGAACCAGTCTTTTTTTTTTTCGCTTTTAATGGACAGGACAGTTAGGTGAGAAAGGGGAAAGAGAGGCGGGAGACATGCAGGAAATCACCACAGGTCGGACTCGGACCCTCTATGTAAATGTGCGCATGGTCTACCAACAGAGCCAACCCAGTTTACAAAAACTCATAGCTCTAAACCACAATACCTATGACTCAAATTTGATCTGCATGTTTCTACTTTGTTTACGACTTTCTTCTTTGTTCCTTCATTAATAACTGGATTAACGGCAACAGTTAGACTCCTCCTACTTGCACACAGTGACATAATTCATTGTTGTTAAAAAGAAGCAACGAATAAATAATATCTAAACTATTTTGCTCTTAATCTGTTTTTGTCTGTTCTGGATCTAAGCCACAAGACATTAGTGTGCTACTGTAAAATCTACTGACATTCTACTAATATCTTTAAAAGGTCAACAAGCAAAATGAGATAATGGATACAACTGCCATCATCCGCTGGGCTTTTATTGTGGATGGAGCAGGAAACAACACATATCTGCTGTATCATAGAAATTCTGCTTTGCACATTCTGAGCTCTTTGAACTTAGTTGCTTGGAGACTTATAGTAAGTCCACATAGGTCCTTTGTACTTGACTTATACACTCACCGGCCACTTTATTAGGTACCCCATGCTAGTAACGGGTTGGACCCCCTTTTGCCTTCAGAACTGCCTCAATTCTTCGTGGCATAGATTCAACAAGGTGCTGGAAGCATTCCTCAGGGAGTTTGGTCCATATTGACATGATGGCATCACACAGTTGCCGCAGATTTGTCGGCTGCACATCCATGATGCGAATCTCCCGTTCCACCACATCCCAAAGATGCTCTATTGGATTGAGATCTGGTGACTGTGGAGGCCATTTGAGTACAGCGAACTCATTGTCATGTTCAAGAAACCAGTCTGTGAGGATTCCAGCTTTATGACATGGCGCATTATCCTGCTGAAAGTAGCCATCAGAAGTTGGGTACATTATGGTCATAAAGGGATGGACATGGTCAGCAACAATACTCAGGTAGGCTGTGGCGTTGCAACAATGCTCAATTGGTACCAAGGGGCCCAAAGAGTGCCAAGAAAATATTCCCCACACCATGACACCACCACCACCAGCCTGAACCGTTGATACAAGGCAGGATGGATCCATGCTTTCATGTTGTAGACGCCAAATTCTGACCCTACCATCCGACTGTCGCAGCAGAAATCGAGACTCATCAGACCAGGCAACGTTTTCCAATCTTCTATTGTCCAATTTCGATGAGCTTGTGCAAATTGTAGTCTCAGTTTCCTGTTCTTAGCTGAAAGGAGTGGCACCCGATGTGGTCTTCTGCTGCTGTAGCCCATCTGCCTCAAAGTGACGTACTGTGCGTTCAGAGATGCTCTTCTGCCCACCTTGGTTGTAACGGGTGGTTATTTGAGTCACTGTTGCCCTTCTATCAGCTCGAACCAGTCTGGCCATTCTCCTCTGACCTCTGGCATCAACAAGGCATTTCCGCCCACAGAACTGCCGCTCACTGGATGTTTTTCTTTTGGACCATTCTCTGTAAACCCTAGAGATGGTTGTGCGTGAAAATCCCAGTAGATTAGCAGTTTCTGAAATACTCAGACCAGCCCTTCTGGCACCAACAATCATGCCACGTTCAAAGTCACTCAAATCACCTTTCTTCCCCATACTGATGCTCGGTTTGAACTGCAGGAGATTCTCTTGACCATGTCTACATGCCTAAATGCACTGAGTTGCCGCCATGTGATTGGCTGCTTAGAAATTAAGTGTTAACGAGCAGTTGGACAGGTGTACCTAATAAAGTGTCCGGTGAGTGTAGATGTTAAATGTCTGAATAAATATATAGTATGTGGTAACAGACATTTATTTCATTGTGTTTTAAACCTGCACTGATCCATTCTATGACTTTCTATACCAGTGACGTCCTTTACAGATGGATTTGTTGGCTTTATATAGAGGTCTGCAAAAATTACAACATTATTTTTTCATAGGCCAACCTAATTTTTTTTTAATAGGACAGCTGAAGACATGAGGGGGAGAGGGGGAATGACATGCAGCAAGGGGCCACAGGTTGGAGCTGAACGGCCAACTGCTGCATCAAGGAGTAAACCTCTATATACGGGCGCACCCGCTACCGGGTGAGCTACCCAGGCACCCCTTTCTCAATTGAATTGAAGGTTATTGTAGAAAACAAGCTCTGCGGAAAACAAACGTTTAATGAATTTAAAATGAATACTACCAAGTTTTGTTTAGCAAGATAATCTTCAGAAACAAACACTACTTTTTTAAAATTCTTAAGCATAAATGTAATCGCCAGAAGTAAGAAGCTAACGTTATGCTATAAAGGAACTACACCCCGGTTGTATGACTTCAACTTCACCACCACTAAACTTTCAACTTATAAATTTGATTTTGCGTATCTGGCTCGATGATGTTTGATGTCCCCGACAACATCTGTGGTCTCATATAACCACTTGTTAGCAAACACAATTTTTAAGACACACACAGATGCAAAATTCAAGAGTGGGGGTATTTACTAAGGCCTTTTATGTCATAAAACAAACATTAAAATCTCTTATCGCTTATGTCAGGCATCTAACCAAAAACCATTCCAAAGATCCATTGACTTTGAGACGTGGGAACCGGAAGTGTAGATAATGAATTTTGCTGTATATGTATGTGACAATAAAAGTGCCTTTCTTAATTATTAATTCATGTAACATGACAGCTGGCAAAGGTTAAGGTAATTTTAATTTATATTATATATATTTTATACTTTACTTCTGAGTAGCTTGAGAATTCCCCCCTGGGGACCAATGCATTCTTATTAATATAATATTATCATATATTAATCATTTACCTGTGCAGTGTCTAATAATTATTTCTGTCTTTTCATGTCAGCCCACACATCTAACCTTATTGCACACACTATACTCAGTAGGCTGATTGGGGTTACTGTACAACTGTCCATTTCAAACCAAAAAACTCCAGGATCTGCTCTTAAATACTGCTTTATTTCCTATAGGACATTCTCCCTGCAAACAATTTGTTAGCATAGAAGATTAAGCTCTGCAACAAACTATCACTGCCCGTATCTGAATGCCATCACATGTGTAAGCAGCAGCTCAGGTTACATATCTAATCACCACACACCTGCATTTATACTATAAGCTAATGCAGTCATGTAAAGTCATTATTGCAACTTTCTTTTGAGTGTATATGCCTTAAAAATAGCATAAAGAAAGCTACTTTTGAAAAATATATATAAACTTGGGGCACATACTGTATATAAGTCAAATTGACATAACAATACTGAATATGGATACATATGGATGCCTTTTATTATCTATCTTAGATGAGTCAGTGAAAAGTGTTATTTAATTAACCATAGACGTTATTGAGCAGTTTCAAAAAATAGGTTTCAATGTTGTGCTATGAATCATTTATTGGAGTATGAGAATCTTTTATAAAGATGGATACTATCATATATTAGAAATAATTTTTATTGTTTTTACAAGTCTTATTCATGAGGGTATTTAAGAGTGTGTGCAATATGAAATTAGTTTATATGGAACTTATTTAAAGTGTGGATGCCTGTTTGCTTTATGATCTGAAAACGTTTTTTTGCAGAATTTGTAATTTCTGTAGTTGTATCTTCCATAATTCCAGAGACTATTGTCAGGTCTATAAACATAACAAAGTGGTAAATATAAATGTGGGTGAACTGGTGTTTTAATTAATTATAAAAATGGGTGTTTACCACCCCCTCCTCCTTATGACCTGGGATGAAAATGGGATAGCACTTGTTATGTAAAACTAGTAATAAGTAATGTACTATGATGGTAAGGAATATTCTAAATAAAAAAGCTAGTTTCTACTACATCTCTCCTTTCAATGCAGTGTGACTTACAGCAGAGAGAAATGATGCACATGGCATGGAGTTTGTTCTCTGATCGGATGTACGAGCGCATGCAGATGACAAAGATGTTGCCGAAGCAGGTGGTGGCAGAGACCACCCACACAAAGACCCTCAGCACGATGTTGGCCAGCAGGTCCTCGAAGGACGAGATGCCATCAGTGTTGGGTTTGCAGCTGCGCACATGGGGAGCGTAGCCGCAGTACTGGAATTTCTTGAAGTAGCTGTGATAATAGAGCAAAGAAAAGTATCCCGTTAAGCTAAATATAAAAGGTACCTGTTCCTTTACCGCTGTAAGGTTCAGGGTTTTACAGCCAAAGGTGCACGCTTTTACAGGGTTTTTCGTTTCATTTATTGAGACAGTTGGAGAGCATAAACAGTGACTGCAAAAGCACCAAAACCGTAGAAAAGTTTGGATGATACTGACTGGGGATTGAAATTTTAACTAAGGTTAGCATTGGCTAGTGGTGCTTTGAGCTAAATGCTAAAGTGATAAAATGCTTACAATGGCAATATTAACATGCAAATGTTAAGCAGGTAATGTAACCGTGGTCACCATTTTAGTTTAGTGTGTTAGCATGCATGACATTTGCAAATTAGCACTAGACACATAATACACCTGAGGCTGATTGGAAGTGCATTAGTTTTGTAACTGTTTGGTCATATTCTATTGTAAGTATTGCAAATCTGGAACTGATGATGGCACTAGAGCAAAGGTCAGAGGATCACCAAAGGTATTATATTTTATCCTGAGGGGAACATGAAGGTCTGCACAAAACTTTATGGCAATCCTTTGCTCTAAATCACAAATGTCAACCTCATGGTGTGCTAGAGGAAAAGTCAGGGGAACACCAAAGTCAGTATAGGAGTCATCATAAATGATGAATACTTTGTGAGAATCCATCCAAATGCTGAAGAGATATTTCAGTCTGGACCAAAGGGGTGGACCAACTGGCTGACATTCCTAGAGCCATGTCAATAGCGTGACTAAAATCTGAAGAGCAATCCCTATGTCTTACCAAAAAACATCAAACACTTTTCATACTTACTTTTACTACTTACTACCGAAGAAGTAGTAAAACGTCTTACTATCAAAGAAGTAGTACCTTATGAAAATAAATTATAGTATAAGCTGATGATTATCCACAATAACAGGGAGAATTATTTTGTTAAGTTGCTTTTGGAAAGATAAATATCCTTTTTTTATGCTGTGAGCACCCCAAATTAATTTCCATTGACTTCCATTGTGTTGCTGCAGAGGCAGAAATCCCAGGGAGAGACATCTCAAAATATGGATAAATAAAAGCTAAAATCTGCATGGCTGGATAGATCCCCATCTGCTTTAGTTTAGAGAAATATTATTTAACAAAACAAACTTCATACTATCTTACTGAAACTTGAATGAAACTCTACATCCTAAAATGCCTAAGGGGAGAATGTGCAATTGTATGAAAGGCTGAAAGGGCATTGATTTTCTCTGTTGCATCCTTTCCACGACCTGCATGCTTGTATCCCGAGCTGTTTTACCCAGAGAGAAGATGGATTACACTAAACTTGACTTAATAATTTCACAGTTGGAAGAGAAGCCTGACAGTCGTGATAAGGCTGCTCTTGGCTAACTACTTGAAATTTGTGTGAAAGGGCTATGGTCAAAATGACAGTCCAGACCAAATGATGAGGATTAACAGTACAAACATAGAGCATGGCAATGGAGTACTTACATATGAGTCAAGTATTTGAGAGGTTCAAACATCTTCCGTTGTATGTTTCCAATTTCTATCCCTTCT
Organism: Percina caprodes; assembly: GCA_013375575.1. Lineage (NCBI taxonomy): Eukaryota > Metazoa > Chordata > Actinopteri > Perciformes > Percidae > Percina > Percina caprodes. The sequence goes on along the minus strand of JABXJD010000003.1, from coordinate 6,955,681 downwards.
ATGCTCCTAGAGAATTTAAAGACATATTGATTGACTCTTAGCCATGTGCCACATATAGACTTACACATTACAGTATATCTATTAACAGTGCACTATTATGTGCGCTACTACAAAAAGCTTTTTGAGTACTAAATAACAAACACTTCTACCAGCCCCATTTTTATCAACCATATTCCTCACACACTGCATTGTATGTTTGCATTCAGTGGGTAGCAACGTGTACTTACAATGATTTCAGTTTATGCAACTTGTCAAAGTGGTCAACTTGGAGCTCCACGATGGGATTGTATGATATATTCCTAGAAGATAAAGATAATAAACTCTCAATTAGATAACATGTAAATAAATCCCATTTATTATTTATGTAACCATTTCTGAGGGTGAAAATGTTTTCTGCACATGGTCAGTTTCTTTCAACTCCGACAACTGTCTTGTCCTACATTCTGCTGCATGTCTTGAAGATATGTCCTTGATGTATTCCTCTTTAACTGACATCTTTTTATCCACCCACCACAATGTTGGGATTCAGTGCATTGACTTGCTACTACTTAAGAGTATAATGCTTAATGCTTTCATGAAATCCAACCCACTTTAAAATTATATTTATGGTCTGCATTTCCTCATAAAAGTGATTCATGTATTTTAAAAGCTGTAATTATTTCTCTAATAGTGCATATGATGGCAGAGTCCAGAATGAATAATTCACAGGAAACAAATGTAGCATGTTATCCAATTATCAATGATAATCTCATTTATAACAGCCTCACTCTTTACAGTTCACTTTCTCTACAATGAAACAGAACGGAACATCCTACTGCTGCTTAAGAATAAAAGCATTCAACTGGGGGAACCACTGGGGGAAATTTTATTGTAAAGCAGCCACAAAAATGAAATGTGTTAGTCTTTGTGGTTAGTACTATTTTAAGGAATCTATATTGTATTCACTCATTACATTTAAGTTATACCTGCAACAACCTTTCTGAAAATTATATTCTAAATCTGGAGGAGCGAGAGCAATTTGTTTGAGAAACTTTCAGAGAATCGTACTGCAGCCCCCCCCCGTCCTCCACTCGACCTCTCACCATTCCACCACATTCACACACATTGGAAAATCAGAAGCGGTCTGAAAACGGGATGATACGTAAACTGTGATTTGGGAGAAACCGTGCTTGATATCTGAATGCCCATTCAGCCCAATAAACGCCAAAGTCTTGTCTTCGGTTTAACCTTTTAAGCATGTTTCTACGTTAAAGTACGGCAATACAGCACGGCCCCAAAGAGGGGGGGTTTTGAGCGATGTTGAGCAATTTCCCAAACATTTCCCATTCAAGTCTATGAGAAATTTTGCGCAGTTTTTTGCCGATTTCGGGAAAACCGCGCGGCAGATTTCGTTAAAATGTCATAGCACACCATTCCCGATCATTACACACGTTTCGATGTATTATGTGTGCGCGTGTTGGCAACGCTTTGAGACTAGTAGTAGAACGAAATTTGGCAATAATAGTATGGGCAATAATAGACATTGCGCCAAGTGCTGCTATTGCAGCACCTCGGCGCAATGAATAATATCTTGGGTTGTATACAGAACTGTACATCCTGATGTATTTGTGTAAACAGAACTCACAGTTGGAGCAAATCCCCCAGCAAGACAAAGAGATTGGGAGGGATCGCCACCAGTTTGTTGTTGGATAGATCCCTGTGCGTAGAGACAAATGCACATTAGCTCCCACAAAACAGCAAACACATATTAATGACTGGGTATCTGAAAGATGCAAATTGATTACCAAAATCCAACCTCTGTATGTGCAGGGGGCAGATTGCATGACATGCACACTGAAAACAACACTCCTGCAATAAATGCTGTCTCTATAACTTTATAATGTAATTCACCTTTTTGATGCACCCACAGTTTTCATTAATCAATATACATGGCCTTGCTATAATCTGCTGTGGGAGAGACATCTACAGCACAAATGTCAGACACAAATGACGATTCCTCAGGCCTAACAACTAACAGGGCACAACAGAACAAATGGTCTTCATTAACAAAATTACATGAATGAAGTCTTTATACTAAATATGGGATCATTAGACTCGTGTTCTTAAATGGTGTCTTTCTTTCCCTGCAGCTATGTATTTGACATTTTTATTGCTAAGGATGTTAGTCTTAAAGCTCATATACTTTTTCAAGCATAGACTACGGATGATAATTTTTGGGAAAAAAAATAAAGTAGAAATCAGGTTGGTCCAAAAGCTTCACAAACTTTTCTCTCGACAGTGTTTTTTACTGTATTTGTCCATTCAATTTTTGTCAACTGTATTATCTTCTGCAGATATTTCTTAAGATATCATCTTTAGAATAATCCACTTTCAAAATTGCCTCAAACTTAAGCTTCTTATTGGCACATTACTCAAACTTGTGATAATGTTTCCTATACAGTTTGTTTACACAAAAAAACAAATTAACTTACAATTCTCCAAGCTTCTGAAGGACAGAGAAAGCCTGTTCATGTATATGGCTGATCCTGTTCTGCTGTAAAACACTTGAGAAAGGCAATAAATACAAAAATTAAAAATCATATTACACTTTTTTTTTTTCAACCAAATCCAATGAACTGCCAGCATTGATTCCAAGCAGACTAAGCGTATAACATTTTGAGAAACTGAAGCCGATATGCAAGCATCTCAAAGAAATTCAGGCAAAAGTCAAACATTTAAATTAGCTTTTGCAAGGGTTTCAATTATGTAAATGCACACTTACAGAACTGTCAGCATACTGCATGAGCAGAATGAGACATTTCCAATGGTTTCAATTAGATTTCCCTCCAAATCCCTGCAAGAACATGTTATGAAATGCCCACAGAGAGGAAACATCAGACACATACCACACATAACCTCCCCCACCCCCCACACAGAAAAAAATCCTCAAAAGACATGTGATTTTTATGACAAGACAACATTTGATAGCTTGACATCCTACTTACAGCCAATTCAATCTCGGCATTTCCCGACAGATGTCATCCAGCTCTGTCAAAGAGTTGTTCAACAAAACCCTGTCAATCAGTGAGACATAATGTAAGAAGGTGTAGTGCATTTTCCTTCAATTTAATTTATAGTGACAAATCATAACAGAAGTTATCACATATTTGATATAAAGCATAATACTTATACTTGAAATAATAGTAGTAATAATAATAATAATAATAATAGACCACACTCTCACTCTAATTTACAGACCAAACATTCTCCCATGAGCATGCACTTAGCACAATGGTGGCTGTTTAAATGTAATCTAAACAGATCAACACAGCGAAGCAAAACAAGAAAAAAAGTTCTGCCATAGCATGAAGTATAAAATATAAACACAGTAAAACGAGGGAGTTCAGTCCTGAGAAGGTCCTGGAGGATATTTCATGGATATTGTTATTTTCCAGGATCCTACAACAAAAACATAAGAAAGAAAAGTTTCAGTCAAATTTGCAGTGTACTGTCGGAAGAAACCGCATCAATAGAGATATGTGTGATTTATCACCTGTATGCAATTAAAAGAAAACAAAAGGAAGAGACAAAAACAAAAAAAGTTGGAGAACAAAAAACCACTTCAATAGGAATTATTTATCACAAAACTCGGCTTCTCCACCTCAATCAATATTTACAGAAAGCAAAACATCCTTATATATATACTATGCATGCTGCATTTTATATTCTTTTGTTGCAGAACTTCCTTTCGTCAGTAAAAAATAAACATACAACCACTCCAGCTTGTGCAGGTCCTGGAACACCCCTGGCATCAGGGCAGATATCTTGTTATAGCTCAGATATCTAACAGAGGAAAAAACAAGTTTGGAAGGTGACCTGAAGAGGATGCTCTCTGAACACGTTGGATAAGCTAACAGGAAAATACGCTACCTTTTGCTTTTGCATTGTAATTGCATTTCATAGATCATAGGTATTGTTTCCTTGCTATTTCTTTTACTGGTTACTATATGCACTCTTATAATGTACAATATGTGCATATAATCAAGCTCCATCTTTTAGTTTGTGGTTGCATTAGCTGCATAATATTCATACTTACATTTTCTTTTATGATATACATCCCATTTATCTATGAATCCTTTAGCAATTGTTACAATGTTCTTTCTTTACATAATGTGAAGACAATACATGCTGATGTAGTAATGAAGATGAAAGATTGTTGTTGACTGTTCACTGTAAGGCTCCAATTGTTAACTAATTTTGAAAATAACCTGACTTACTAAAGCCATGATAACTGTAATCATGCATTACTAGAACTAAATATTTCATACACAAAACAAAACTACAGCCACAGAAAAATAAATAAATAAACAGGGAATGTCACTTCCAGACAGAGAATCATGGATACAAAGCCATCTTTCTTTTAGCCTATGCTTGTTGTAAAAGGTCTGCAAATAAAAAGGTTTTACGTTCAAACAACCAACATATCGCTATCCTGCCTCATGTCTTTTGCTTCTACTTTGTTAAATGATTACAATGTTAAATCATGCAATAATATGGACAAAAGCAAAATGAACTACATTTTCAATTTTATTGAGCTCACATAAATAACACAGTCTGTCTTCCTCACTAGTGCTGGACCACTATAAATATATATAGCATCTCAGTCAGATACACTCAGCAGTTGACTATTTATAGCAAATGGTTACACAGGTCAATAGAAATAAGGCTGTGTTATCAAAGAGAGCTCTCAAAGATTATCATCAGCAATGAACTAAATTTCCACTTAATACAAATAGATGGTCAAATATTAAATAATAAGGACGTTAGTATGGTGGTGAATCTGAAGCATTGCCATTAACTGTTTCAGTGCAATTCATAAAAACGTGTAAAGTAGGTTATCACAGCCATGTTGCATGAATATGATTGGATTTGGCGTGTCAGGTGAGCCACACAGCTGTGAATAAGCCAGTGATTGTGAAGCATTAATGAAACAGCTAATGATGACAAATTCCCTAGCCTGAACATTTTGCTTAATTTTTTGTACATAGCCTACATAGTATGATGGAACTATGTTGTTGTGCCACCAAGGACAGCCTAAACAAGTGCTTTATTACTGCATCTTATGTGTTACAAGAATGAACAAACTTACAGTCTTGTTAGATTAAACAGCCCTCTGAATGCATGAGGACTCACATCTTGAATTCTGTTGTGTTGGAGATATCTATATAAAACAATGCACAAAACAGTTATGTTATTATTTCATTTTTTTGTGAATCATTTTCATTTCAAACGAACAATGAGAGAAACATCAAATAACCCTTAAACCTGCTGGTTTAATAATACATATAGCCCAGCTGCAATAAATTAGGATCTGATAGACAATCCAAGCTGTTTAATACCAGGATCATCTTTTATAGCACATACTGTGAGCTGTACAAACCTCCACTGAAAGCTGGGTTTGTCTGTGTATTTTTCCACAGCTTTTTACACATTCTGGTGTTTATTCATGCATATCTCAGGGACGTTTTCAATCTGGTCTAACCGTCAAAGCAGCGACTTAAAGGCCGACAGTCACAGACAAATGGTTCAGTGGCACTGTGTGAGATTGATAAACAACCTAAGTTGGCAATGAATGAATCCGTACACAGAGGTGAACAATCACTTCTGTCAGTGTTGCCAGTAGTCCTTGTAGCTTTACACACTTTGTAGTTGTGAAAATTGTTTGTTGTATTTCTCACTCAAAGGCTGATCTTGTCTCTTTGGAATCACATGAAGGCATTACGCTTTACTGAATGAACCGACTAGGCTCCCGTGCATGCCAATATTTCTCATGTATTATACTGTATGTGGTGCTTTTCAGAACACACATAAAGATTGAATAAATGACAGAATGAAGAACACAAATAGGTAGAATATAACGTAAAATAAAACAGAATCAAGTCATAATAAACTCACAGTTTTTGTAGGCTCTGGTACCTAAAGAATTTGTTTGCTTTCAGTTTCTGTAGACGGTTCCTTTGTAGGGACCTGAGAGATAGAAAGAGGCTCAAAATCAGAATATGGAATAAGGTTCACACCACGAACGGCACGCAATATAATTCAGTACTGCTGCGTCTGAACAGCTGCCCAGCTCTTCCCTTTAGATTGACAAGGTTATTATTTTAGCAAGTGGGTTTTAATTATTACGTGTTAAAGTTTCTAATTAATGGGGTTTTCGAGCCTGAGACCTATTTCAATTAAAAGTACCATCTTGACTTTCAATATATACTGTACAAGAAGACACAAATACTGCAGAACATTCATTATCATGAGTCAATTACCAGAACATTCATAAACACGCCAAACTATCACCTCCTGGTCTTTATAATTCCATTTAAGTGACTCAGTTGATGAACAAGTTGATTGAGCTGTTGATTCCAAAGCTTTTAACGGATTATAGGCTGATTAAAGGCTCATCCACTCACACACTCGTCATGTCAAGTATTTAAAAGAGGTCAATTTTGGGACATTGTAAGATTTTCTTACTGTTAATACTGTCTCCTTGGGCTCGCCGCTCTCTAACACTGTATGTGTTGGTTGACCGTCAGACAACTCTGGTCCATTTCTGTGCAACACTTAATGTACACTGAGGAGTATTGCTTATGCTTCTCTTAACAAAACGTTTAATTTTTACTTTATTCATCTCCAGGGGGGGAAATTAAAAAAAAAACATTTCCAATTTGTTGCACACTACACACAGGCCTGAAATAAACACACACACACACAGTCCACCTTTCTTCTTTAAATGTTTTAATGAGAAATTGTAACACAGCTATTGTTCTTCTTCTCTTCTTTTATTGGTGCAATGCTGCCCTTTAAGGTGCGTTACAACCACTAATCGATCTGTAGAACTGCATGAAACTGAGGGATGTCATACAGCTTTTGCGGCGGTGTAGTCTAATGTATTGTAGGGGTTTACTGTACTGTATATGTACGGGATAGGATGGGGGGTCATATCATAGTGGTCTGGGTTTCCTCCCCCTGGAAAATTTTGAGCATCAATAAATTAATTTCCTGCATTCTGACACACTTTTATGACCTAAATTATGGTGTAAATACTTTTATTTAACCCAACCTACCGAAAACAGATGACAATTCAAATTATATCAAAATAATAATAATGCAAAATATGTTGTCACATGTCATTGCACATTTTCAAGTGGGTATGTGGGAGTCCTGGAGCTTTCTTAGTGGGTATAATGTGTATACCTGCATATCATGCAGACTACACCACTGAGCTGTTGTTGTTGTCCCTTTTATTTGTGGACATGGTCAGTCAAGACCCAAACACCCTCAAACAATCCATAATACAACACAGGTGACAGGCTCACTCTGCATCCCTGAAGCCCACACCTCTCCAGTCAACAGAACATTGTCTATCATTTCCAGCCATATTCACTGTTTCATTTTCCGGCTAATACATTGAAGACATTTCCCACCAAACTTCTTTTCTAATGGAAAAGAAGTTATAGGTTTACAATTCTAGTACTACCATCATTTTTTGTGTGCAAACATAAAAGTACAGTTAACAAATCAACAAATCGGCTACATATATCTAGCTATTTTGTCATCTACCCAGAGTCATGTTGCCTGTGAAAGTGACAAATAACTATATAGATTACTAGCCCTTGGCGGAAGTTGGAACTCTACTAAGAGCTCTTTTGTTCTAAATCGAAATTTAGATGGATGACAAAAGTGTCTTGCTTGGGTCAGCTGATCTTTAAAACTCACAAAGCGAGACATGCTCTTTGAAAATGTCTAGGAGATTCAGAGGGGAGAAAAAGTGAGCCGACTACAAAACATTACACAACCCAAATATGCCACGGAGCAAATGATGCTGTGCCAATGACAAAGCAGACACTTTGGAAGAGATGAGGACAGGCAAATCCCCAATGCCAGGTTATTAATATGTTCTTAAAAACAACACATAGGGACACAAAAAGGGTGATTTACTGTACTCTCATCAAACATTGACAAACTTTGTGAAAACTGCAAGGTAATACTGTATGTCCTTATATTTCTAATTCATGTTAAAATTTCTCAAAATAATACATATTGAATTATATACAATAGACATGCATGCTCGCAGGCACGCACGCAGGCACACACACACAATATCTATCTATCTATCTATCTATCTATCTATCTATCTATCTATCTATCTATCTATCTATATATGATGCTTACAAGACATATTTCATCAGCTGCATGTGGAGGGGTTGCATTAGCCACTACTAGTAGAGAATCATCTGTAATTCTGGCTTCAAGTCTCACTTTCTGTGGCAGTCACAGCCAGCAATGGAGGCTTCCCGGGGATTGATTGAGCTTTACAATAATGAAAAATAAAAGGTTGTTTTCTACTCACATCATCGTGACATTTATCGCCACCACTGGGATGTCTTGAAGCTGTGTGCTGTCACAGTCCAGCTCCAGGTCTCTGCATTGGCAGAGCTCAGGAACAGCGCCCAGCACTGGAGAGATTGAGGGGAGAGGGACGTTAGAGGATATGTCAATCAACTGGTCATACAGTGCCAAAGTGTCAAGACGTGAGTTGTTTTGAAGAATTGCAACCCAGTCCTGCTGGAAGAGAATGTAAGTCCTGTGCTTAAAGCAGCAGAGAAAAACAGGAAAGCAGAATTGATTAAGAGTGACTTGGAGGATGATCACAGCTTGGAAATACTTAATAAAAGAACTAGGTTTCTCAAGATTGATTGTTATATTTTCCTGGGTAAAGCGAGCTTTAATCATATTTCATTAAATCCCAGTTTGGATATGCATGACGAGTAAAAATGGAGCAGATTGTTTAACAAGGCATTTCTGGCTCCAGTGTAAGCAAATTGTGTTTGAGAACACATTAGAAAGATGGAAGTTAATGAAAGACTCCCCTTTGATAGGCAAGCCTAGTTTCAATATACAGAGATAATTACACATTTAAGACAAGTGATTACAAGGTCTAGTAACTCTTAAAGCGACTCATTACAAATGTTGCGCTCCAGGTATGCCTAGTCAAACACAACCAATTTGCTGATTTTTCTCCTAACTCCAACACATTCTTATAAATGAAACTGTAGAACACAAAGTAAATAATCCAGCAGTTTTAGACACTCATGATGCCATTTTCTTCACAATTCAGAAGTGCTCTACGGTACCATAATGTTCTTTTGAGTTACTCATTAGGCCTTATTTCCTTGATAACATCTTAATATATTTTTTACCAATATGACATTTCCCAAAAAAACAGCTTAACTGTCATGATTTAGGACACGATGCTTTGAACACAAAAAACATTTATTTTTGGTGGTTAGAGATAATCAAGAATGGGACAACAATCCTATATTTGTGCATCTAGAGTTCTGCATTGTGTATCTACTGACGCGAATACTGCTTTGCTACACTTAATCTGAATGAGTGTATTAAAATATAGTATGCCATTTAGGTACTACTTTCATGGGCACCTATAGTGGACATAAATCCCTAAAGGGTTACCTGACCGATTAGCTTTGTATCAGTAGAAACCCGATAGTATTTTCAAATGACCGTGCTTCCCGCTCTCATGTCCCCCTGAGACGAGAGATCTCTGTATTGTGTGCCTGGAAAAAAAGTCTCCGATGATAAAAACAAAAATCAACATTTAGTGACATTGGAGGCATTTTTGCCCAGCGGCTGTGGACTACAAGCCAGCTATTTCCGCATCTTTTCAACCCACCCATAGGGGATTGGAGTCTTTACCTGAAGCGAGCCGAAGCGAGTTGACTGTCAGTCATCTTGGAGCTAAGCTACAGCTATCTCTTTTCAGCAGCCAACTTTTACAACAATTATGTGCATTCAAACTACCACACGCGTACCAGCGAGAAACATAGGTACAGATCAGAGAATATGCAGGAAAATTTATTAAAGACGTAATTCTTGACACACGCGAGCTTCGCCTGCTAGCACCTCAGCCAGCGGTATCACCCGATGGAACGCTAACGACAGCCGGCCACCTGTCTGATCCATCCTGCTTGTGTACGATCATTAGACAACAAACTGGACCACATCCAACTTCAAGGAAACTCCCAACGCAAGTTCAGAGACTGCTGTGTTTTTGTTTTTGTGGAAACATGGCTGAACAACAGTTTACCGGACTCCCCTATCTAGCTATCAGGCCTGCTAGCCTTCCGAACAGATGCTGCTCTGTCGAGAAAGACTCATGGGGGTGGGCTGTTAACACGGACATGGACTGGTGCAAAAGGGGTGCCTTTATCCAACTACTGCTAACCGCTGGTGGAGTTTGTGACTGTTAAATGCCGACCATACAGTCCACGGAAATTCACAGCAGTGTTTGTACTCTGTGTTTACAGCCCACCAAGCGCTACTGAAAAAAAGGCCTTTTAATAGTCATAGTTTTAATTTTAGTTTTATAGTGTTTTATTATTTGTTGATTTTGTTGTGTTCTGGGAACTTTTTTTAACTCCCTGCTACTGTAGCACTTTGAGATTTCATTTGAAATGTAAAGGGCATTATAAATAAAATGTATTATTATTATTATTACTGCTACCAAAGCATTAGCTGAACTTTAGGGAGCCTATATTGTGCGTGCACTAAATGTAACCTGTTTTATATGTTATTTTTATATAATGACGTTTTTAATATATTTTAAATGCGTACCACCAATTTCTAAAATAAATTCAGATTTCTTACTACGTAAGTGACCCAATTTAAAGTTATATTCATCTTGCCAATGATCAAATAACACCTTTAACTCTAACATTTTTATTGTAATGCAGGACCACACAAAAGCTCCAACATCATCACTCAATACAATATGACCCTGGAAATAATAGAAACGTGGAAGTCCTTACATAAAGATCCTGGGTCAATTTGAAGTCATTTAAAATTCTGTAAATAATCTTGCTCTTTAGGTTTCATAGTTGTTGCAAACATTGTGCTGCCATGTTCTTGGACATCTACTGTCACTTTGTGAAAGACAAAAAAAACCAACACGGAAAATAACAGCATGGTATTACAAATACAACATCAGCATTCAATACTGCAGGGCTGGTTTAAGGTCATTTGAAAAATGTATTTCTTCTTTGGCTTTCATAAACAGAAGTTGATACACATTGTGCTGCCATGTTGTTACATATCTATTTCAGCTTTGCATAAAATGGAAGGAAAGCATATGAGGTCAGAAAATAGGAACATGTGTTTGTAAATCATACTGCCATGAAATCACACCTCTGCAGTATGTATCTGACAAGAACATTTTACTTAAAAAAAATTCTTTCAGGCTTAAACACAGGAATATAAAAATATATTTTATGTAAGCTTGACATTAAAAGAAGCTAAGAGTGGCTGGGTTGGCTCGGTGGTAGAGCGGGTGGCATGTGCTGGGGGGTTTGTGCCTTGGTGCATAGTTTGTGCCTGAGGTCCAGTTTTCAAGTCCGACTTGTGACGGTTTCCTGCATGTCTTCCCAATTTCTTGCCTGGCTGAGATTGGAGACGGAAAATCCCAAAAAATGATCTTTTAAAAGAAGATAAGATAAAAGTGAGCGCAGAGGTTTCTGCTGAGGCCCACATCTGCATTTTACACTACTGTCCTTTTAGTGTAAGGAAAAAAAGAATTTAGGAAAACATCATTTAGAAATCCTCCATGAATGAACATATTTGTTGCGGAGGAGGTATGTGTTAAGGGCACGTGCTCTGGGTCAGGTCATCCACATTGGTCCAAGTAAGCCAGACTAAGTGTAATTGAAATGCCCCGCCAAATCAACTTTGATGATGTTTTCCCTGAAGGAAAACCTGGACTTGGCCGGTACATATAAATGTAAATGGTCTGGCAGGCGACTGCGAGCCACAGCCGCTCCTATTTAGATAACATATAGGTTTTTCTGGGAGGCAAACCAATTTTAACCAATATAGTTAAATGTTTGTAGAGGATTTCCCTTTGTAAGGCCTATTGCCCGTAAATCTGACCACAAAAATTGTTATATTTTGAAAATAAAGTCAATAAATCCCATCAAAATATAGGTTATGGGGTTACCTCTAGCTCACCCAGTGGAGTGTGCGTCCGATGTAGGTTGAGTCATTCGCAGCGGCTTGGGTTTGAATCGGACTTGCGGCCCTTTGCTGCGCGTCATTCCCCATGTCTCTCTCCCACCATTCCTGTCTATCCAATGTCACTAACAAAAAATAAAGGGAAAAACCCTATAATCTTAAAAAAAAAATCTTACAAAATCAATAATAAGTCCAGTTTTCACAGAGGTCTAGATGTTGCTTTTGGAACTGGAGACTGATGAAAAACAACAAAGTGAAAGCCACAAGCTTTCCTGCATGAAATCATTTTTTCTTTCAGAAATATTTTATCAGTGCCGTGGACAGTTCCAAATGGATCACATCCAGGTAGGAAAGGGTCCAATGTCTCTATGTTTTTCAATGGGTCGCAATCATCCTATTTGCAGCTGTAAGTCCAGCAAACCCAGCATGTTGCTGAGTTCCAGAAAGCTGAAAGACTGACAGGTCATTCAGAATCAAGACCTTAACAGTAACAGGCACAGTAACATTAAACAAGGCGGACATTTTGGACGTAATAATGTTCCAGAACTGACCAACGAGAGCGCACTCCCAGAACATGTGTAGATATGTGCCTTCTGCTTTAATTGGGCAGAAAGTGCATAAAGGGCTGTTAATTATTTTCATGTGATGCATTTTCACGGGCATGAGATATGTCCTATGAATGAAATTGTAGTGAATCTGCTGATGGTATGCATTGCGAGATACTTCTGGAATTTGGAAATCACGTGTCCAGATCCTCTCAATAGGAAGGGCAGAGCGGCCAGATACCACCAAGAACTGATAAAGCCTAGCCTCTGCTGATAACTGAGGAAAATCCAGCTAATTTAACCAGCTGTCACAGTGGGATTTATCCAACATAACGTCAGATTCATACAGATTGGAATAAAATGTCTGAAAGGATTTATTTATTTCAACAGAGTTAGTTCTAATATTACCATCTGAAGATTTAATAGGGGGGATGTCTGAAAAATAGTCAGAGGATCTTAATCTCATAGTCAGAAGGTGACTAGGTCTAGCACCCTGAAAGTAATAGCGCTGTCTTGCACTATGGATAAGGAATTTAGATTCCTGTTTCAAAATGTTGTTTATTTCTTGTTGTTTATTCTTTCTTTATTTCTTTTGATTAATGATCGTTCTAAAGCTATCCAGTCAGTAAACTTTGTTTGTAACAGTGAGTGTAATCTGGTGAACTCACCTTCAAGGTTTTGCAGCTTCAGTGACGTAGCTTTGCGTGCATTAGAGCAGAAAAGTACGATATTGCTCCTAAGAAAACCTTTTATCGCATCCCACAATATCCTGGGGTCTTCTACATTAATTTCTGCAAATATCTGGAATTCTGCTATAAACTTGAAAATCAATGTGTGATTAGTAGTGATGTTCTTCTTTGGGCTATCACTGTAAATTCGGTGGGCTCTCATAATCTCTATCAGAACATCTGCTAGATTCGGAAACCACTTAGGCAGTGAGCCTGAGAGATACTGGGCAGCATTAGCACCTTCTAGCCCCTCTTTCAGCCCGATGATGCGGATGTTGCATCTCTGGTTTCTGTCCTCCATGTCTGCTAGCTTCACCTCCAGCTCCTGAAAAGCGTGCCCATGGCTGTCAAGAATAATTGCGTTGCTTTCCACGGTGGTTTTTAAGTTGTTCACATCCGATCTGATAAAGCCAAGGCTTGCCGCCGAGATGTTAGCTGGGCATGGATAGCAGTTAGCTTATTGTCGCTGTCGAGGCCCATCTATTGAATCTGAGACTGCATCTGAGAAAATTGTGGCTCAAGGTAGCTTTCCTGTTTCTCCAACAATTCCTCTGCAATGGCGTCCATATCGCCGCGTTGGACTTTGTTCTTATTTGCCATTCTGGTTCAAGTAACTCTAACGAGCACAAAGTGGTAAAATATCGAAGTTGGAAACATATAAAACAACTATTTGACAAATTCGGGCCAGGAGCTACACCTTAAGCCGTCACCTCTGTCATCACATGACTCCCGATGAATTATATCATGATCTAGAAAGTAACTTCTGCTGGTTTTAATTAGCTTCTCCCCACAGTCCTTTCACATTCAGACTATGGCAGATGGGATTCTCCCCCCCCCCCCCAATGCCTTATTAATGCCAATATACAAATTTCAGACTGATGCGATGAGATTGACAATCTTCCACATTCACACAGACCACTTTCATCTATATCTTAAGAAACAACAAGAAGAAAGGAACAGCATGTGACCTCAACACCTGCAAGGATCGATGCAATTTAGGGAGCAGGGGAAGAGAATGCAGTGACAGATTGATGTCTTGCTCTGTAAACTCGCTATTGCGACTTACTGTAGCTCAATAATATAGTATATACAATTTACATACTGTAGAAGAAAATAGGTCTTCCTTTATCATGCACATTCAAAAGATGGAATGGATTCTCAGTAAATGTAGCGTGGCTTAACTAGGCCTACTGTTACATTAATGGGAGAGTCAAGAAACATAAGCTGAATTCAGAAGAATGTCTTTAACTGAGAGCACATAATTACACAAAATTCATAAAATGGCTAAATAATTTCATGGCTAAAAACAAACTTTACAATTTAATGTCCTCTAACTTGTTTGAGTTTACATGCTTGGGACTTTATTTCATTTCCAGATGGCAAATTAAATATGTAATCATGTCAAAAATTAGGCCATGCACACATTATTCAATTTTACAAAGATCTATTCTGACAAACCAGAGGCCAATTAAATTTACAGCTGTCAAATGAAATGTATCTAATAAAAAGTACCTGACAACCAGCATTAACAGACAGTAAATTGATCGTTACTTCACTGCATTTACTAACTTTCTAAGCAAGACGTAATTGTGTTCAGTGGTAGAAGTATTCAGATCTTTTACTTAAGTAAAAGTATTAATACCACACTGTAAAAATACTCTTGTTACAAGTAAAATTCACGCATTGAAAACGCTACTCAATTAAAAGAATCTAAGTATCTCCAGGAAAATGTACTTTATGTATTTAAAAAAGAAGTACTTAATGTAGAAAACTCCTCACATTTTAGAAACCGGACTTGATCAAAACAGTTCTGTCAATTCTTTGATCTAATCATTTCAGCTTGACATTCAGGCCGTTATATTGTTGGGTAGTTTAATTTATAATAAAACATTGTATTTTACTACATGTGTTTTGTGTGCAAAAATCTAAATGTGTAAAGTAACTGGTTACTTAAGATGTCAGATTAATGTAGTGGAGTAAAAAGTACAATATTTCTCTCTGAAATGTAGTGGAGTAGAAGTAGAAAGTGGCATGAAAAGAAAAGACTCAAGAAAAGTATCTCAAAATTGTGAAATTACAGTACATGAGTAAATGTACTTAGTTACATTCCACCACTGATTGTGTTAATAGGAAAATATACACAAAATAGGTTTGTTAACATGCAGAAGTCAAGTAAAAAAAATTTATTGATGCAAAATTGTATAAATCCATGTGTCAAAAAAAGTAATTTAAAAGGCAATTTATTTAGAGGGAAAGAGTTCATGGATCTTAATCCTTTCTCATTTGGCTTTTTAATGAAGAATGTAATGTATTCTATCATTGTAGAGGTTCATTGCCACTTTTGTGTGAAGGACTACTGTAGCACAACACAGCCGTTAAACATCAACAAGTCAGCAGCGAGTATGATTGAAGGATTTGCTAATTTTTTAAATAAAAACAAAAAAAATTAAACAAAGCTAAAAGGGAAAGTGACAGAAGTTGGATGGGCTTTCGACAGATGAAGACGATTACGGGATTGTAAATGATTAAAAACAAATATGCAGCATCCAAAAACCAGTCAGTATCGGGTGTTAGGGTCTCTCTCTCTCTCTCTCTCTCTCTCTCTCTCTCTCTCTCACACAGATTTAGACAGATTTGTGAACAATATCTGAGAGAAATAGGCCTTTTATGTACGTAGAAAAAGTTTTAGATATTTGAGTTCAGCTCATGGAAAAAGGGGGAAAAAACAAAATTATTAAGTAAAAGAGTGGGTAATACATGCTTTCCTCCCATGGACATTACATCACGGCACCAGTCAGCTTGCGCTAGAAAGATCTTTATGACAACAGGTGTGGTAAAAGAAATAGCGCTTTTGTCCAAAGGGGCTGCTAAAATGAACACAAACTGAAAGTTCTTACAAGTCAATTGATTTCTAAGTGATAGAAAGTGTAAAAAAAGAAGTCGTTATGACACTGACTTTGTTTTTGGCATTTCTCGGAAATGAAAAGGTTACCCTGTTGAATGCCAGTTTGATTCATGCTATTAAGACACCCACATTTACAATGATTAGTATTGAAGCCTTCATATACGTAGTTGGTTGCATTTTGTTGCTTCTTCTTATCTGTCAGGGAGAAGTTTCATGAGAAGGGCAAAATGCATCCAGAAGTTCAAGCTTTTGCCCCCAGACCTCACCCCACACAGGCAAAAAAACTGTCACAAACATCCTCATATGATTATGCAGCTGGTGACTGGTCGGTATGTTGGTTTGTGTAGTGTATTTCACTGCCCCTGAAGTTCATTTGAAAAGGAAATTCTTTAACACAGCAGTGGTGACAATAAAAGCAAAGGAGAAAATCAAAGACAACGCAATGACACCTATAAGTTATTTTCAAGAGTAGTAAAAAAAAAAATTTATATATCAGTACAAATTAGCCAAAACATGTTTTTAAATATGCAGTTTAGAAACAGAATACTAGTACTTACAGCATACATTTGACTTGGTCCCAGTGTTATAGCTGGGCATTCCAAAATACTTGTCGAAAGATGGGGCCATCCGTTATTATCTCCTGGAAAAAGAAAGTAAGACAAACAGCGATTACAACCCAGAATGTGTCCTTTAAAACCAGATATTTGTTATTAAGTATAATTTGAGGTAGTTCCGGTGAAATGTTCCACTCTGTCAGACAGTACAGTTTGTTCCTCTTGCTCCATGCTCCTTTGTGACACACAGATCACTGTGTAGCTGTATTTGAGATGAAGCTGAAGATGAAGATGATCACTCTGTTCTTTTAAGATGGTTAATTGGTAGATGGGGTTGGTTCACTGAACATCTGATGTGCTGTTGTGCCTGTTTTTTTTGGAGGGAAAAATGAGGCAGGTCTGGTGGAAACTTGATATTTAACAACACATTAACAAATATCTTGTGATTGGCTTTGCACATGCTATTAGTAATCATAGACAAGATTAGTGCTTAGAATCACCCATTAATCAAATGTAATACTGACTGCTTTTGTAGCATTTAAACTTGTATTTTAATGTTCATTCATATGTGTTAAATGTATGTCCTGTGTATCAAGGACTAAGTTTGTGGGTGAGTCCCAGAAAACAAACTGACAAACCAACATTCATATCCTCTTTGCGCTGTGATTTGCGAGTATTTTTTTTTTACAGCAGCTTTAAATTCTGCATTTTCACGCAAGCCTGCTCCTCGTCTGTTGCGATGACATCACCCAGATAGTAGCTCCCTGAGCTCAGAACTGGCCTACAGTCTCAATGGTTCCGAGTTTGAGCACCTGGTATTGCAAGATGGTCATACACATACCTAATCAGGTATTGTGCTGAGGACAACTGCCCTGCATATGTTTTCATGTGTCTACATTCAGCCCAGTTCCTGTTTATGAAAGTCATGCTATTGAGTCAACCCAGGCTAACTCAATAAAATATAGCCCAAGAAGCTGGAGGATTTATCACCTTCGTTTTTATCTCACTGAGATCCACGTTTGCCTTTGGAACGGAAGATTGCGAGCTCACAGCTCAACGATAACAATGCCACTCTTATCATATTCAAATTCAGCCACTGTGCTTTGGACACTTTCCATGCAAGCTTAAAATGCTCTGACCTGACCATCGCTGCAGAGCAGCTATAATTACGGCTATATTTAAACAATATTCTGCCTCAGATTCCAAAAGAAGACTTTCACAGACAGTGGCTTTCTTAAAACCTTAGTGCTTTACAGTAAATTCAACTTGAGCCAGAAATGAATCTTTAAAAACACTATACTGCTAGTATGTCTCAGGTAACTGTCATTATGTCTGTATGGGCCAGCCATTTTATGAATACATAAAGCCTACATGTACTGTATTTACAGTGTATGTATATTATGTATTACCATAATGGCGGAAATGCATGTGTGGTTAGAAATCAATCATGAAACCTGAAAAAAATGCCCTTGTTGATGATATATAAAATAATAATAATAAAAACCACAGCGATAATGAGAATAATTACACCATCCCATCACTAATCAGACTCTTGCGTGGTGTGCAGGAAGGGCTTCTTCTTTTTCGTAAACAAGGCTCTTGGAAAATTAACTCTATACATAATAGCCTAGTTATTTTATCATTGCAGTTTGAATTCCTACACTCTTTACATTCAGTTCAGGGCTCATGGTGAAATAAAAAGATTCTCCAACGTTTATTGATTTAAAAGACAAAGACCTTGAAAAATGATCCATAGGTGACGGAGAGTCACACCACATGATCTGCATGCCAATTGTTCATATGGTACTTACAATGGTCTACATGGTGTGAAGAGTAACAACCGGTGTAACAATTCGCCTTACACCCAAACGGCAAGGGAAGAGCACATCACGCAAATAATATAAAAGGTAATGGGCGGATCTGATATCTGACTCGGTGTATATGACCTACCCTTGCTATATAATTAGACCACACCTAACACAGCACACCAATCCCCGATACAGTTAAATGACAATGATAAACCTGCCCATAGACGAAGGACAACATAGATGTGCGTTTAACAGCGTGTATTAAACCTGAACAATATACTCCTCGATACAATCCTGGCCATACACACTCCCACACATGTAAACCACCCACCCCCAAACTAAGCCCCAATGTCCCACAGTTCAAAAGTTCGTTTGGATAAGTTATATAATCCGGATGAAAAATAGTCCTCCTCCTTTGAAAACAAAACACAACCAAGAATGCCGGGTGAAGCGTGGCGAGACGCCGCAGTCAAATGAGTGTTGCACTGGTAACTTACGCAACCTCGCCACAGTCTGATTAGTTGAAGGGTGGATGCAGTAGTCCAGAGAAACTCCCAACTGATAGTCCACCGGGAAAGAATAGACTTCTCCGTAAACTCATCCCGCAGTTGATCCCGTCTGGCAGGCCTGCGAAAACCCGAACCCTCTCCAATCACGACCGCCTCCCCGGTTGATCTCCAACGTCTCTCCCCTCCTGATCGATCAGCCCCTCCCCTACGTCACAACCCCGAGTCCTTTATACCCTCGCCCAAAACAAACCACTCATAAGGCAAAAATGTATACAACAGTCAGTCCATAAACAATCCGTGATCCCAACTCAGGCCTCTGATAACACAGCGTATAATTCTGCAAGTGAAAAGACAAACAAATACACGTAATGCATGTTCCCCCTCACGTAAGAAAAGCTGCACATGAAGACAGTATGGGTGACCATTACATTCCCCCCCCCCCAGCCAGCGGCTTATCAGGGCCATAGAAGGGTTTCAAGTCCACCACATTTACATTGTCCACCTTCAATTTATCAGTTAGCCCTCGAACCCGGTAGTTTACGGGACCTAGTACTTTCTCTACCCTAACTGGCCCTGACCATTTGGGTGCAAACTTGGCAGAGAATTTGGCTGAGGCTTTAGACAGCGGGTGCGACCTAACCCAGACCAGATCCCCAACTGCAAAGTGCACATCTTTGCGTCGTGCATTATAATATCTGGCTTGTCTGGCTTTTGCCACCCCAACATGTCTTTCAACCTCCTTCCGTAGCAGTGCTTGTGTGTGTATTGTGTTGTATGCAGATGTGTTGGGTGCAGGAGCCTTATAAATAAGGCGTTCCAATGGGCCTTTAAGGCTGCGTCCCAAAGCCAATGCTGCAGGGGACGCCCCAGTGGTCTCATGCACGGCTGTATTGATAGCCAACCGAATTCGGGCAGCCACCGATCCCAATGCTGATGGTGTTCCCCCACAAATGAGGCAATCATGGTTTTCAGGGTCCGATTGACCCTCTCCGTCAGATTAGTCTGTGGATGGTATGCCGTGGTGAGCTTTTGGGTAACGCCCCAGGATTCACAGAGGCCGGACAATACGTGACTAGTGAACTGGGGCCCTCGGTCAGACACAAGAAAGGTAGGTACTCCCCATCGTGTGAAGACGTCGTTCTTCAGGATCTGGCAGACCTTTGGTGTCTTGGCATCTTTCAATGCAAACAGCTCCACCCACTTGCTGTAGTAGTCAACAACTACCATAAGAACTGAATTCCGGGATTTGCTGAGAGGAAGCGGTCCCATAAAATCCACTCCTATCATCTCCCCCGGTGCACTGACCTCTGTTGACTGGAGTAGTCCGGCTGGCTTGTCATTTGAACCCTTGTACTGTTGACAAATAGGGCAATCCCGCAAATGGTTCCAAACCTCCTTGCGAACTGTTGGCCACCACGCCACTTCCAGGATCTTCAGGAGGGTCTTCATCCTTCCTAGGTGTCCTCCAAATGGACTGTCATGATAGTAAGCCAGGAACTCTGGGACTAACACAGCGGGAACCACCAGTTGGTAGTTGAATCCGCCATACTTTGATGGTACACCCCGGTATAACACCCCCTGCTGGTATTGATAATGGAGGCGACTCTGTGTTGGCTGGCAGATGGTACGACCCAGCTCTTGGCACAGAGAGTCAGTCTCCTGGGCTTTCTCAATATCTTGAAGTGTTTTGGGTAGATCCGACCAGTAGGCTTTTGCAACAGCCCCACATACGTTCCCGTCCTGTTGAGGATGTGCCCGGGACAGGGCATCCGGCACCACATTACAGCAACCTTTCTTGTAATGGACCCGAAAAGAGAATGCCTGTAGTCGCAACGTCCATCGGGTGAGCCGGGATGACGTTTTGGGACAGTTGAATGCCCAGGCCAGGGCACTGTGGTCTGTGTATACGTCAAACGCCTCTCCTTCCAAGTAATGACGCCACTTTTCCACCGCCCACACGACAGCCAAACACTCCTTTTCGGATGTAGAATACCTCAGTTCAGCACCATGGAGAGCTCTTGAAGCAAACGCAATGGCTCGGTCTTCACCATTTATAGCCTGCATCAGGACTGCCCCCAGACCCACATCACTGGCATCACAGTGCACCTGAAAGCTCCGGTGTGGCTTTGGCTGAGCCAGCACTGGCGCCGACTGCAGCATTCCTTTAAGATGTTCAAAAGCGGCCTGACACTGCCCATTCCAGTCCCACTTGACTCCTTTTTTCTTGAGGTTATTAAGTGGAGTGCTGATATCGGCCAGCCGAGGGATGAACTTATGATACCAACCCACCAACCCCAAGAACCTCTGGAGACTCTTCAGATCCTTAGGTGCTGGGTAAGCCGCAATCGCTTCCACCTTTGCCGTTTCCACTTCCACGCCTTTCCCTGAGACCACATGTCCCAGAAAGGTGAGTTGAGTCTGCAGAAGATGACATTTAGCGACATTTAGGGTTAGATGTGCATTATGAAGCCTTTCAAGCACCGCCTCAAGGTCACATAGATGCTGTTCCTGAGACCTGGAGAAAACAATAATGTCGTCTATATACACAAAGCAAGTCTTGCCCTTTAACTCTCCCAGAACGTTTTCCATCAATCGTTGGAAGGTCGCCCCAGCATTCCTCAGCCCAAATGGCATGACCTTAAATTGGAACAGTCCTAGGTGGGTGGTCATGGCTGTTTTTTGTTTGCTTTCCTCCTCCATGGCCACCTGCCAGTACCCACTCTGGAGATCAAGCGAGCTAAAGTACTGCGCTCCATGCATAGACTCTAGGATTTCATGAACTAATGGCATTGGGTAGGCGTCATGATGCGTTTTAGCATTGACTCCCCTGAAGTCCACACAGAAACGAGGAGTTCCATCCTTCTTAGGTGTCAACACCACTGGGGAGGCCCAAGCTGAAGTGGAAGGCTCGATGACATTGTTTCGAAGCATTTTCTTCACCTGCTCCTCGATGACCGCCTGCTTTTGTGGTGACACCCTGTACGCCCTCCGTCGCACTGGCAGCTCATCCGTAGTCAAAATCTTGTGTTTTATGACATCAGTAGCCCCGGTGGACTCTGTCCAGACTGTGGACCATTTCTGCAGCAGTGGTCTAACGAGCTCAGGCTGAGAGTCCAAAAGAGGAAGGGTGGGCAGTTTGTCGATGGCATTATCCAACATAGCCATGTAGAAGTTAACTGTAGCCCCCGTATGCCCCCACCGTAGGCCTTCACGCCCCTTAGGCAAAAACCTATGCTCTTTACCACCCGGTAGCACATATTTCCTTAGGTGGGGCTTCAGGACAATCTGGCTGGTGCACATGAAGTCCAGTCCAAGCAGCACAGGCATGCAAAGTTGGTCGGTACTAAGTATGTGTAAGTTAACGGTAACGTGGGCATCGTGAAGGGAAAGGAGCAGGGTGGTCATCCCTAGAGGCCGACTCTCCTGCCCATTGGCCATGATGAACCTTGGAATGACACTCTGACTCAGCGTCTCCCCCGCCTTCTTGACCTGGTTCCACAGGGTTTCACTCATGAGTGAGTACGTGCACCCGAATCCAGGACAGCATCACCACTGGCACCCCGGATGGATAGCGGCACCACCAGTAAAGTAGGAATCCCGAGCACCGCAGCCACATTCGCTCCTTGGCCCCGACTTTGACCGTGCTCCGTCTTCTTGCTGGGTTTCTTGGAGGAGCGGTCTGAAGCCTGGGACTGTTGTACTCGATTCCAATAACACTTGGAGTTACTCCAATCCTTCTCAATGAGAGACCCCACCTTGACCATCTGGTCCACTGTCGACACGATGCCCCGCAGACCGCTTGCCAACCGTGGGTTACATGCACTGAGTATGCGCCGCACCATTTCATCTTCTGGCATGTCCGGTCTCCACTTCAGGCAAAGCGCTCGATGATCATAAGCAAAGTCCCGGAGGCACTGGTTAGGCGACTGCACATTGGATCAAGCTGCTCCTCAATCTCGGACTGGTAGTCTGTGGGCAGAAAAGCCTCAAGGAATGCTCTTTTGAAGCTTACCCAATTAGATATGGTGCTGCGAGAAGCTAACCACCAACTCCGTGCAGGCCCCTTTAGCACAGCGTTGAGCGTGCCTACGAGTTCAATGTCACTCAGAGGCCTGAGAGAAAGGAAGTTGTCACACTGCTCAATGAAATCCGTAACATCCGAAGAATCCCTCGAATCACCAAACTGGGGAAACTCCATCCTAATAGGAGGTTTGGCTGTGGCCGCAGCAGATGATGGTAGGGAAAAGTCCCCTTCGGATGTATACCGGTTCGCCAACTGTAGCGCTGCAGGTGTGGAGAAACTGGTTGGCCTCCAAGAGGTACGGATTTTATTCCGAGTCTTTTCCAGTTCTTCACCCCACTGTTTATCTCTACGCTTTAAGCAGGCCACCACCACCTGATCAAAACTCTGCAGCTTAGTGTCAATATAATCCTTAGCCTCTTTCATCACTGACTCAATGGCTGCTCTGAGACCCTCCTCACGATGGAGTGCGCTGTCAATTGTGTCTTTGACCTGATTCTCCAACGTCTCCATCCTCAGCTGAAGTTCCTGGACTTGCTCCGCCATCAATACCACCTCAGCGTCCTCTTCCTCCTCTCCTGGCTGTCGTTGTTCTTCCTTGTCAGGTGGATCTAGATACAGGGAGTCCAACATAGAGGTGATGTCACTGATGCAGCTTTGATTATGCCTAGCTGTGACATGACGGTATGGGGCTGCCTCAGTAGAAAGGCTGGGATTTTGGTCCCAGTCTATGAGGGAGGAGGCACCTTCTTCATGCCCATCACTTCCTGCGGTGGTCCCCTGCTGGCTTGAGGCAGCCATGTCAGGAACGAATGGCACAGCAACCAAGGGAATGTATGTATGTATAGTGTAGAGTATGAGTTATATGAAGTCCACGTGCAGTGTAGAGACTGTGTAACCCCAGCTGACTACTTAACTGACTGGCCCCAATAAGCTACACAGTGGCACCCAACAGAAAAACCAACAATACCCCCAACCAGTTTTTTCTTCTTACGTTTTTTTCTTAACTTTTTCCCCTTTTTTTTTTTTTTTTTTTTTTTTTAAGTGCAAACCCAAGCTGCGTTCAGCATTAATTTACAGCAGGACAAGAAAGCGTACATATCCCACAATACCAGAAGAAAATCCTCCACTCCCCATACTGGCCACCAATCTGTAACAATTCGCCTTACACCCAAACGGCAAGGGAAAAGCACATCACGCAAATAATATAAAAGGTAATGGGCGGATCTGATATCTGACTCGGTGTATATGACCTACCCTTGCTATATAATTAGACCACACCTAACACAGCACACCAATCCCCGATACAGTTAAATGACAATGATAAACCTGCCCATAGACGAAGGACAACATAGATGTGCGTTTAACAGCGTGTATTAAACCTGAACAATATACTCCTCGATACAATCCTGGCCATACACACTCCCACACATGTAAACCACCCACCCCCAAACTAAGCCCCAATGTCCCACAGTTCAAAAGTTCGTTTGGATAATTTATATAATCCGGATGAAAAATAGTCCTCCTCCTTTGAAAACAAAACACAACCAAGAATGCCGGGTGAAGCGTGGCGAGACGCCGCAGTCAAATGAGTGTTGCACTGGTAACTTACGCAACCTCGCCACAGTCTGATTAGTTGAAGGGTGGATGCAGTAGTCCAGAGAAACTCCCAACTGATAGTCCACCGGGAAAGAATAGACTTCTCCGTAAACTCATCCCGCAGTTGATCCCGTCTGGCAGGCCTGCGAAAACCCGAACCCTCTCCAATCACGACCGCCTCCCCGGTTGATCTCCAACGTCTCTCCCCTCCTGATCGATCAGCCCCCTCCCCTACGTCACAACCCCGAGTCCTTTATACCCTCGCCCAAAACAAACCACTCATAAGGCAAAAATGTATACAACAGTCAGTCCATAAACAATCCGTGATCCCAACTCAGGCCTCTGATAACACAGCGTATAATTCTGCAAGTGAAAAGACAAACAAATACACGTAATGCATGTTCCCCCTCACGTAAGAAAAGCTGCACATGAAGACAGTATGGGTGACCATTACAAACTCTATACATAATAGCCTAGTTATTTTATCATTGCAGTTTGAATTCCTACACTCTTTACATTCAGTTCAGGGCTCATGGTGAAATAAAAAGATTCTCCAACGTTTATTGATTTAAAAGACAAAGACCTTGAAAAATGATCCATAGGTGACGGAGAGTCACACCACATGATCTGCATGCCAATTGTTCATATGGTACTTACAATGGTCTACATGGTGTGAAGAGTGTTCTCGACACCAATTAAGGACTGGGACTTTAAAATCATTATTGTCCGACTGACAATGCCTTTTGAACTCAGTACAATTTAGTGTATAGCTTCCAGCTTATAGCAGGTTTAATTGAGAACTAAAAGAGTTTTTAATGGCATTAGCATCATGGTGCATAATGTGAATTGGGCATACGTGTCAATGCATTACAATTAAATCCTGTATAAGAGATGGAGCTCCTTATCTCTGAGGTTTCAGTTTGGAAAACAGGTTTTTATTTTACACTTTTCTGAGGAGGTTTTACTTCAGCATTAGTGTATATCTTGAATATACAAACTAATAAAAGAGGTGAATCAGAAAAACGTTGTTTACAATGCATTGTTGGCTTCAATGTACACAAACAAGACATTTGAAATGTTTAGTGGGGTACAAAACTGTTTGATCCTCAGGATACAATGTGATTTGATGGTACAGGCTGAAATAAAAGTTTATAATTGGGCTCGGCAACGAACATCAGTGCACAGTGCATTCTAGGAAGTAAACAAGAGGACGCCGCTATTATGTGAGGCCGCAGTTAACGATAGAGAACAAGACAACTGTGGTGTGAGCGATTATAACGAGGCTCAGTTATGTAATTTTAAATCTACAGAAGCCCACATTCAGTTCACAAATGGCTGGGTCCATGACTTGGAAGCCTACAAATTGTAGAGTTGTGAAAACACCATCATTCATACAAAAGGTGTGTATCATCTTGCTTGAACTCACAGAGATTAAATGAGCCTCCTCTAAAGTCTACAGAAAGCAAGGTCTTGTCTGATGTACTTGTAAACATGACCAAGAATCCTCATGGACACTGAATCCTAATAAACTATTTAGGTGACAGGGATAACAGAGACAAAACATGTCTGAAATCTTCAAAAAAAGTATGCCTCCTGAAAATATAATTTTAAAGAACATGCAGCCTCATGTTCCACGTGAAAGACAGCAGTAGTAAAGAAGTGGCTATTGTTTATAAAAGAATTGCACTACTCAGTTGAGTAGTGTTTACTTGACTCAAACAGTATTAACCTGATAATTGAAATGTGTTCCTTGAAATTCAGTGTTTCAAAGAAGAACAAGAAACTGAACATTGCAGGAATTGTTTTTATTAAAGTTTTTAATAATCAAATATTCATCCATTTTCATCTGAAGTATTTCATGTAAAAATAGCATATCATGGTACACACACTAATTCTTCATCCTTACAGGAAAGCAACAAACAACAAGCTACCTTATATCCTATCTACATATATCCTAAGGTGTGCTATAGCATGTGTGTTTTCCACATCCTTAGCCTTGAATTGACATCTGCTTTTAGTGAATGCAGGAATTTTAACTTCCATCCATGAATCTCACTAGAAAAACAGCAATAGATGGCAGCATAACATGCCTCCTTATTTATTGTATTATTTAGCCATGCAAGCGGCTTGTCCCTGACGGCCCAACACTTCAGACTGAAATATCTCAACAACGGTTACATTGATTGAAAATATTGAATTCAAGCCTGCTTGAAGATAAACTAATTACGTAGGTGATTCCCTGACTTTTCCTTTATCGGATGGATTGCCATGAAACCTGGTACAAATACTCATGGTCCAGAGGATAATTTGCATAAACTTAATACCACTGACCTTCTGATCTAGCACCATGATCAGGTCATACTCTTTAGTTTGTCCAATACTTTGGCTTACAAAATACTTGCAAAAATAATGGTACTCTGATCAGCCACAGCTGTTAAGATAGCGAACATGGTAAACATCTTTTAAACAGTATGTTAGCGTGATCATTGAGAAAATGTTAGCATGATGATGTGAGCATGAGTACAGCTTCAAAGAGCTGCTAGCATTGCTGACCTTTATTCTACTTTTATTGATTAAAAAAAAATAATGTATAGCCCGACATAGACACACACACACTTTCTCCTGAGGTTTGTCACACAATGCCAGCGGTAAGAGTGCTGGGGCGGTGAAACCCTGCCCTCCCTCTGTCATTCACTGTGCATTTATGTTTATCGTTTTACAATTCCTTGAGTAGCATTTCTTCAAAAGGCAGCAGTAGGTCGCCCACAGTGTGACTGTGATTTCTTGCAGTGTGGGTGTAAAATGCAAAACTCACAAAGCACAGTTGCTGAGCATAATGTATTCCATCAGCTTTAAACAAAAAAAACAAAAAACAGCTTTTATAACATGACAGTGCTTCTGGCACCAACTGATAAGCTTCCTATTGATGTGTGTTTGGATATAGCACACACATGTCAAACAATGAGAAAAGTGGACTGAGAAACTCTTTGTAGTTAATAACAATGAGAGTTAAAAATGCAGAAATCTCATTTGCAGATACAGGTCTAGGCCACTACATTATTTTTAATGTCCAAAAGCATAATGCTGAGTTTGAAACATAGGCTATGCAAATAATAAGATAGACAATGGAGTTGCATAGTGTGCATGGTTATTTGTCTCTATGTGATATAAATAAAGCTACTGGACAGCACACCAATTTGATAGTTTATTGGTAGTGCCACGATATATGTTTCACAACATAAACATGTAACAGAACAAATATTCTAAAATCAACATCAATAAACATAAGATTCA
Organism: Percina caprodes; assembly: GCA_013375575.1. Lineage (NCBI taxonomy): Eukaryota > Metazoa > Chordata > Actinopteri > Perciformes > Percidae > Percina > Percina caprodes. Next base: position 6,927,664 of record JABXJD010000003.1, on the reverse strand, counting down.
AAAAGCATCCTAGAACACACATCACATGGCAGCACAAACAACAAGAATTAACTGTAATAATTGTGCAATAATAAGTGCAAACTGCAAAAGTGTTGGTGTATTTATTGCACACCTGCTCTTCTGTGCTAGGATTTACAATTGGAGATATGCAACTGGATGGACGTTGGGATAAATTATAAATTTAGTCTGTTTTACATCTCGGCACATGGAATCTGGCAGAATGGCAGAAGTATGGCAGAAGTTCATATTCAGGAAAGAGAGGGTGTGGAGGATCTGCAGTGATTCTTTCGGCTTGTTTTCTAAAAGCTTATTGTAGTTAGGTGTCCTTACAGTACAGGCTCTGTATGGGCTTGAACTTTTTCCTCCCTATTAACCCTGACAGCTGTCTTGAGTGTGCTAACCAGCCTTCTTTTTAGCTACAGTGTTAAGTTGCCAAACTATGCTGTGATTCCATACTGATAATGCTCTCCAGAAAATTTGTATCCATTAAACCACAAGCCTTAAATGGAGTCAGTTTGCTCTTGATTGGTGATGCCATTTTCACCTGCCCTTTCATTTCTATCCCCCAGTTGTCCCCCCCAGGTTTATGATCATGCCAGAATTTTATAATGTAGTCATGGCTAATGAGATTTAGCTATTTTCTGATGACTGATGGTGTCTTTTGAAGCACATCTTCCTTTTAAGATTAGTTCTTGTTTGATCACGATAATGATGATATCTCCCTGGACTTTGTAATGATTTTCATATTGATTGGTGTCATCAACAATTAATCTGTCTCTGCATCCTGTTTATAATGAATGCTGTGACGGAAACTGCTACTGCAATAAATGGATCCTCATGCTGCGTGAAAACTTCCATTCAAAATTTGCTTTCCTTTATGGATTCTATTAGTGTAGTTCTGACTGAAGCAGCAATGATGCCTTTTCTTTGGTTCAAAAAAACACCTTATTATGTGATGCAATCCAATGCAGCACCACAACAAAGTACAGAGACTGTTGCATGTAGTGTGTAGATCAAAACAGTGTCACAAGAGGCACAAAGAAATATAAAAGTACACAGACATATTTTCAGACAGCACAGTTTTATCCCATGAATACTTCTGTTTTAAATATTCATGCAGCATGCCATAATTGGTTTATAGGCACAGCTATTGTGTGTTAATCTCATAAATGCCGAAGCCAAATGAAACAATGGCAGCAATTCTGTTTGGTGCATACAGGCACACATTATAATACAGTAAAGCATTGTGTGTTTAATGTGGCTACAATCAATATTTTGTATAATAATATTTCAAATGACGATGTTTTGACTTTTACTCTCACTGCTCTCATATTGTAATTTTCAGTCGTAGCGGGCAGCTCTTATTTACTAAAAAAGCTCTAAAAAAACTTTAGGAGTCAGATATTTCCATCAGGTGTTGGTGGAGACCAAAAAAAGCTAAAAGAAAGTGATTAATGAACTTATATTCAGAATATAACATTAGGGTAACATGATTCAAAAATAATGCTAATGTTGCGCAGTAACTTTTATAAATAAGTGTAAATAAGCGACTGTTTTATAACTAGGTCGCCATATTAACTCAAAACATGTTAAAGTCGTGTTCACAACTGGTTTATAATGCAACTCATGTCAGATTTTTAGAGTGATTTTTTTAAATGTTTTTAAGACATTTGTCAGTTGTTGCACTAACAAGCTGAAAGAAGAATTGGGTCAAGAATCAAGAGATGCATAATGTATGACCTTTCAGTAAGTCATTAAAAAATCTATTTCCCATTGTTAAGGGTTTCTTATAACGCAAATTACATCAGTCATCCTCTTATGTTTTGTCTCTGTTATCCTGGTCACCTAAATAGTTTATTAGGATTCAGTGTACATGAGGATTCTTGGACAAGTATACATAAGACCAGAAGAGATTGGTAGAGGAGGTCGAGTTAATCCTAATTGTGCCATTAAAGCTCCCATTAGATTGTATTACTATTTCCTTAATGTCAAATATTTTCTGTTGAAACATGTTAAAACTTCCGTTATTGAGTAAAAGACATTTTTATTTGATACAACTGGCATGCTTTTCCTTTCTGGATTATTTTAGGCAACCATTGGCAAAGATGTGAATGACACCTCAGTCACAATCACACCTAATCACACCCAGAAGTGCATGCACGTCAGCTCAGTGAATAAAAACATCAAGTTTACACAAAAACACAAAAAAGTTTTGAGTGCACACCTAAATGAAAGTTAATCTTGTTATTGAAGTTAAAAGGAACCTAATTCACACCTAGGGCTGGGTGCCGGATTCAATACTTTTTAAGCACTGACCGAATTGGATCTAAAGTATTGAGTATCAAAGAATTCCTTGTCATTCAATACCCAATTTCAATACCTAGGAAGTATCAGCGCCAGTGAGCCTTTAAGCATGCAGCATGCTTCTACCAAGATCTAATAAGGTTTGTGATTGGCTGTCTAATGTTACACATTATAGAGGCCCGAAGGAAAACTATGTTAAGCACAAAGATGCGGCTCACATAGTAGGAGCAGAAAAAAATATTGTGCCGTAACGTTGTAATTTCTTTCTCTTTTATAACATTGGTATCAAAAAAAAGTATTGTTTAGGAACCAATATCAAAGTCACGGTAATGGTATCGGTACTGGTATTGACATCTACCCTGCCCATAGTCACCCCAATAAATGGAAAACAAGCTCAGGTTTAATCCATCATCAGGCCAAGATTGTGCCAACAAACACTGCGGCAAAAGACAAAGAAAAATGTTAACATAGCTCTAAAAACTCGCAGCAGCTCAAATTGGGTAAAAGATACAACTGAGAAATAATGGAGCAGTGTTCTAGAAACCCAGCAATCCACTAAGGCAGAAACTCAGAAAAATCCACTTGCAAGACCATACACACAATCCCTTAATAATAGACACAGACTGTAATGCCTTGAGACTGCATGGCCCTGACCCGAGCTTGCTGTTTTGTGTCTCTCCATCAATGACATTGCAAGTACTGAACATAGCATATAGCATACACTGTACCTACTGTAGAATGGATGATTAAAAATATACATCATATTACTAACAATGTGTTGCTTTTTATAACTGAACTGCTAACCTAGCATTCCCACAGTGGGGAAAATACTACAAATGGGATGGAGCCTTTTTTAAACTTAACCTGTAACCCAACAAAATAAAGAGGTTAGTGAATGATCTCTTGGCCTTAGCACTCGGTTACTACAGGTAGTATGCTAGTTAGTCCAACATGTTAATGATTGTGTGACACCCACAAATGTATGGTCACAATCTTGAAATCTGATGATATTTATCTGTGACAGGTTACTCATGCTCGAGGCCTGTAACAATTGCATCTTAAGTTAGAGCAGATAAACTTTCTGTGGATTCGTTACTTTTACTAATTTGGTTTTTGGTTTCGGAAAGGCTGAAAATATAAACCTGCTTCAGCATGAGGAGAAAGTTTGAAAGACATGCAGTGCCAAGTTACGGTTGCTGCAATCTGACAATCTGTTTAGGGGAGGGATTTATCTAATGGTCAATGGCATCATAGAGAGCAACAGACAAAACACAAAATACTACCTTTTTTGGGGGTTGCTTCATTCTTAATATATATTTGTTGTGGGGTGGAAGTTATCTAAATTCATGAAACCCCTGCCCAGTTAAGACCCCACACAGAGAAAATATAGCTTTTTACAATTAGTTACCAACACCCCATGAATTGCAATATTATATTTATATTTTCAGTGAACAGTGTAATTAGAGGGGAAGAAAACCATTAAAGTGATTCCATGGTTTAATATACCATGGAAGTGAAATTATCAGAATTTCACTCAGTCACTTTTAACTTTGGCTTCAAAAGGCAGATTAATTGGAGACTCACATTGTCGTGATGATACACATAAGTTAAATAGCACAAACAGACTGACGCTCAATAAAACCACTGATTGAAAAACTGATGCCGCCATTGCGGTTCACAGATCAGAAGCCACACTGAAAGGGGGAATAGGGAAGAACAATCTGTGAGAACACTGTGATGTAGCATTCAAATGGTGTGGTGTACCTTTTTGAAGTCAAATTGAAAGAGATCCACATGACACGCCTGCAGACAGACAGGACTTGGAGCAATAGTAATTTCATTTCAATTCAACCATATGTCCGTGACTCAAACAAAGTAGAATTAGGCTTCACGCTCCTCTGAGTACTGGCAAACGTTAATGTGTTAAAATGCACCCACTTCAAATAATACAGAAATATGATCTCAAACAATAGGTCTGACCTACATTGTTCCTAGGAAAATCCTAAACAGGCAACGGTCGTGAATTACAATTAAACAGTGAAGTGGTCGCTCTTCAATCCAGGTGCTCACCAGGAGCTCATGCTTGTTTTCATTCAAGAAATTTCATCAAGCACTACCTGGGACACCAAGCAGATGTGACTGCTGGAAGGACAGGACAGCAGCAATACTTTCCCTGGGGTTAGGACTGCTATTAAAAATTATATCTGTAATAATGTCTTATCACCCTTGCAACGTTTTAACATTTCTAGGACCCAGAGAAAAGTCAGGTTTCCTCAAGTGCAAACATGATACACGCTGCTTGAAAGAGATACATTTGAAGATGAATCGAGCAGAGGGCTATTCTATATGTGCAGGGAAATTGATTCATTTTCAGCCAGGAGCAACTGGGAGCCCTTGAATTTTTTATAACCAAGACACTTCTAACCTAATCTCGGAAGTGCATTTTCTCCTCTTTTCTTTATTCTATTACATGCACATTTCTGCTGGAGAAAACATTTGTTAACACTGGAACAAAGTAGCCCAAAACTGTTCAATACATCACTTCCAAGCAAACACGTCCTCCACTTTAAGTCCTTTAATATTTAGGCCTACTTCACCACGGCACAATGGGATTGAAATACGGCAGCTGTTTTACCATAGGACTTGAAAAGGTCCACTGTATGGTTTTCCTTATTCTTCACTGAACCTGATCTTCTCTAGGAGGATTAACCTGTAAAGACCAGTGTCACACCTGCAAACTGATCCACTGGATGATGCAATACAAATTCCTTAAATTCTCACACCATGCCATTGATGCACATGTGATGGTGATACACCAAGACAGCCAACAATTCGCCAACAAAGGCAGGATAGATAATAAATATGGATGAAAACAATATTGGATTTAAGTTTAATGAGGAAGGAGATGCATTCAACATACCAAATCATCATTAGCAATGCTTCCCTCTCTGTGACAATGCATACGACAACAACACACTTGTTTTATCCTGCTCACTTTGAGCCTATATGAAGTGCTATTCGCTCAGTAATTTCAACTTTCAGATGTTTGAATGTTTTGGCTTTGATGTCCTGAACACTGACAAACAGCCAATGTTGCCTGTTAACATGCGAGCAGACTTTAAATCTAAATAAATTGGGCCGTAAATGGCTGCCCTATACATGCTACTGTCATTCAGTTATTGCTTGTATGATTTATCCACATTTTCTAATAACTTTTTCAAAATCAAATTTGGTTGGGGGCTACATGGTTATTTACTATGTTTTGATTACTATGGTTTGGGGCCTTGTACATTTTTTGTTGTTGCAGAAACATAACGCATTACAAACCACACAAACATCAATCAGAATAATATATTTTTAAATTGAATAATGATCAATTGTCAAAAAATACAATTTCACTGCTAGATGGGAGAAATTCTTACACTATGTAGCTTTAAATGCAACTCCCTTCTCATACAATATTTGGAAATATTTAGATCCATTTTTGCTTACGGTCTACTTCTGTCATACTTTTCTTGGTGCACTGCTACGCTTCTTTGAGCATTACCGTAAGTCAGTCATAGAGTGAAAAGGGGAGGTCAAAGTACAAACAAACCAAGGAGCCCCTTGTAAAAGGACTTCACATTTAACACCCTGTTTTTGGCTAAAAAACCGTCACAAACTCAATCAAATTGAAAAATTGAAAAGAGATACAAGCATATGCTTATTTTTTTAAAGTAAGTGCTGTAGTACAAGGAGCAGGAGACAAGTTATAATTGAGGTAAGTTTGGAGACACTACCTTAATCATTAAATTGATGATTTATCTCTTTTCTGTGTTGTAGATTTTAGACAGTCCCTAAGCACTCTAATTGCCAACACCGGAATTAAACTGAACTGAATTAGCACAACTTTCATGTATTTCTGTCACATCTACTGCAGTCAGATTCACTGTGTTCACTCGGAAAGAATTACGTCACATGGGTAAACACTTTTAATTACATTTTGAACATGTTAAGAGGCTAAAACCACGTTTATAACTTGCCCTGTTTAAGCCTGTTGGGTGCTAACTCTAGTAGGAGGATAACACGGTGTAGGCAGCACCAATTGGTTTAGTTTTTCTCTCTACTGACAGCACTCCAAATTTACAAACAACAGAGCTACGTGTTGAAATCAACAGGAATTCTCCTTTAATACATCCATGGTATCGCTAGCTATAGCTGTTTCATTGTATAAAATATTCACGGTAAAATATTAATGGTAAATATTGTTGTTTCATTGTTTGCATTTTTTAAATCACATTTTCCCAATCAATTGTCTTGATGCATTACTATTAGGGGAAAGCTTTTTCACAAACCAGCTTAAACTGGGATGTACATCACAGGTGGCTGCCTGAAGTGGGAATTGAATCTCTGACAATGACAACTGCTACATTCTGGTAAGACGAACATAGTGATGTATGTACAGTGTATAGAACTCAAGGAGGAAAGATAAAAGGTCTCATGACAATGTGTGATCTTGAAAAGTTGAAGAACGCTATTTATTATTATTTATTCTGTGGCTTTTGTTTGCTTTGATATTGTTGAAGACATATAAAGCCTCAAAGTAGGCAAGGTAAAGCAAATGGAACAGATAATGGTCTAAACCCACAAAAGCTTCTCACCTTTTGGGACCAACTGTACCAATGCAAGTGGATGGTGAATTTGACCAATAAGATGGTAAGTTCAGGAAGACTACAACAGTAAAATGTTGTTAATAGTCAACTATGATCTTGCTTTAACTCATCTGAACCTGCACTGCTGCTGAAGTCCACCAACAAATGGAATGCAACAGGTGGAGCAAGAAAGACCCAAGTCTGACGCTTTATCACTCTTCTGATATATTTTCAAGGTGGAAAATGGAGGCCAAATCACTGACTATTTTTTTCTTTTTTCTGCATAATGATGGAAAGAAAGAGGTTCAGACATCAGTCACTCTGCACTGATGTTCTTAGTATGGAATAGAAAATATATTTGCAAACTTCTGCAAGTAATTTCCTCCCACCAATATGATGTCAACATCACAGTAATCCACGACGTTCCATTTCCAGGATTGCTCCGTTGCCATCGGAAATTCTGCCAGATTACACTCTTTTCAGCCGGATGTTCATTACCTTCCATTTTGTTTGTGTTGAAAATCTAAACTGCGGTCAATTTCTGAGAACTATGGTTAACTGCTCCTCAGATCTCTGTAGGTTAAATCCAGACAGCTACAATGGGGCTCGAAAGTTTTGGGCACCCCAGGTAAATTTTTTTATTAATGTGCATAAAGAAGCCAAGAAAAGATGGAAAAATCTCCAAAAGGCATTAAATGACAGATTAGACAGTCGTATAATATTTCACAAAAAGTTAGATTTTATTTCCATCATTTACACTTTCAAAATAACAGAAAAAAAATGGTGTATGAAATGTTTGGGCGCCCTGCAGAGTTTATAGCATGTACCGCCCCCTTTGGAAAGCTGAGACCTGACAGCGTTGTGGATTGTTCTCAATCATCGTCTGGAAAGACCAGGTGATGTCAATCTTAAGGTTTTAAATGCCCAGACTCATCTGACCCCCCCACACACACACACACACACACAATCAGCACCATGGCTTCTTCTAAGCAGTTGTCTAGAAAAGTGAAACTGAAAATAGTTGACGCTCACAAAGCAGGAGAAGGCTAGAAGAAGATAGCAAAGCATTTTCAGATGCCAATATCTTCTGTTTGGATTGTAATTAAGAAATGGCCGTCATCAGGAACAGTGGAAGTTAAAGCAAGATCTGGAAGACCAAGAAACATATCAGACAGAACAGCTCGCAGGATTGTGAGAAAAGCAAGTCAAAACCCACGTTTGATCCCTCCAGAAAGACCTGCAGACACTGGAGTTGTGGTACACCATCCCACTATAAAGAGATACTCGTACAAATATGGTCTTCATGGAAGAGTCATCAGAAGAAAACCTCTTCTACGTCCTCACCACAAAAATCAGCGTTTGAAGTTTGCAAATGATCATATAGACAAGCCTGATGCATTGTGGGAACAAGTTCTGTGGACCGTTGAGGTTAAAATAGAACTTTTTGGCGAGAATGAGCAAAGGTCCTATGCTTGAACCAACCTCCTTATGCAGATTTTTTGGGCCTTTCATACTACCATAGTCGCTCCAAATGCTGCGTCATCTTCTCATTGACTTTACATTGGCATTGTTTTCCATGGTGGCCAAACACACACCACGTAATATGGTGTTAACAGTTCATGATCATTTCACAGATTTTTGTAAGACCAGGCTGTATTTCTTAGTCCTCTTAAGTGTCTATTAAAATCTATGAAAGGCAACATCAGGATGAGTTGCTGATGAAGAGATTCTGCTTATTTTCATTTCCCACTGACTGCACTTAAAAAAAGAATTTGATAACGTCATTAAACACATCCTGAAACATCTGTTCATTGTACTTACAATACTATATTTTTTTTTTCTTTGCAGTTTTATTCAAAATCTTTCCTCTCTCTGCCATTTCCTGTGTCAACCCATACTTCAAGGTCACTTGGCACTTTCAGCTATTTATCAGATGGAATCCTGTCAAAAAGTACAGTGAATACAGCAGTAGCCAAGGGGATCTAATGACTGCTGTGGGAAGAAAAGCAGTAAGCCTTTAAAAAGGTGCTCCACATCTTTACATTAGTTATTTTCCTAAAAGCCATGAAGATTTGACAGTTATAAGTGGGACTGCTTTTGATGTGAATTAAAGTAAATGTAAATGTGTTTATGCAGCTTGTTTTGTGAAGTTATAAAGTAATAAACCAAGAAAACAGCAGTGATAAAATCTAACTCAGCCTAATTGGCGATACAGTATATTTGTGTCAACCTTCTGGCTGATGAAGCAATGAAATTGGGAGTCAAGGTTTACCAGGTTCTTAGAATAAGTCGCAGAACTAAAACTAACTTTGAGTTATTTGGTATTTTGCACTATTCTTCCTGAATATGCATTTAACACTTAACCAGAGGGAAATAGAGCTTGGTGTCATTCTCAGGGATGAGGATCAGACAGAGCACGTTTTAGCAGCCTGGGGTGTTTTTTTTGTAATAGTTTTCAATAATTTTGCATTGCTGAATGCATTACCTTTTTCCCACCCTGAACTTTAGTTTGTTTAACATGAAATACCTGTAAACATATTTGGCTCTTTTCTTTAATTTTAAGATTATTCATTGGGCATTCATTTGACAGGACAGCTTTAGAGTGGAAAGGGTAGAGAAAAAGGGAATGACATGCCACAAAGGGCTGCAGGTCGGGATTGAACCCTGTGCCGTTGCAAGAAGGAGAGAGCCTTTGTAAGTGAGGCTCAAATTCACAAGAGAGCTACCCAGGCGCCCCACAATACTGTTAATCTGCTAAATGTTCCAATAGTTCACCAGCTATTGTCAACGTTGTCTGCTGTTTGGTAATTGACAGGTGGTGCACAGTGTGTTTTTACAGCTGCTTTTTTTCCTGAAAACTGCTGCCTGCTACATGCACTGCAAACAATGCTGATGAGAGCCAAGAGAATAAATCAACAAACTGCAACCACTAAAACCAAAACCATGAGCTGAAAGATGCCAAAATGCTCTGTAAAGCTGAGGTAAACTTTAGTTTTGGGTGACAGTGAGTATCTGTAAGAGTTACCCCTTTCACATTACACAAAGCAAATTTTTCCCATTGTTACTATTAATATGAATTCAGGTGGGTGAGAGGTGGGCAGATACTGAGGATCTTGTTGCAAAAGGGAACACAAGGTTAGAGTTTACTTACTTATACTTAATAAAATATGAGGACATTTCCTACTTTTAGCTTTATTTCCAAATTATATTCATATAGCTTTTGTCTGTCACATTCACAGTTCTTTCCAGTTGTTGACTGTTTTGCAGCCAGCTGCAGCACCCATTCTTTTATCCTTCCATCCCCCGTTCTTTTCTACAGGGGACTTTCTATTCATTCACATTCAGTATAATTCTGTTGCTGCCACGCTTCTTTATCCCAAGACAGGAAGGGATAATGGGTTGGGAATGGGATAATATTATTGTTGCAGGTGGTAGATTAAAGGACTACATGAATTGTTAGCTTTACGTCCTTCTCTGTATGGGAGCACTTTGTATGCTGTTGATGATAAGAGCTTTGTTTTACTCACAAAATCAACCTCTAAAACAACAAACAAGAGGACCATTGACTATGGAGTAAATTCATGTCATTTAACACTGTGTTGGACAGCAATGTACTTATATAGCATTTGTAATAGCATACTAAATATGGCTGGGGACATTAAAAACATTTTCTGTTAATATGTAAGACTGAAATGTTTCCAATAGGACTATATAAACCAATAGCACTTACAGGACACAAAGCTGACATCAGATTGAAATCCTTTCTGCAGAGTGTCTGAGGGAAATAGATGGAAGTCAGAGGATTTCATAATTGTCATTTATCATAATTTGACAGCTGTTTTATAAGCTGCACCTGTTTCAGCACACGAGTTATGACTGATTATCACCTCCTCAAGATATAAAGTCATGCATGAACCTGCAGAGCTCATGCAGAGGTAAGGAGGCTTCCACAATTGAAGTTTATCTAAGTGTTACCTGTCATATGTGGGATTATTTGGATTGAAAGTGTACTTTATTTGTTAACAATAGCACCGTTACTGGCACAGTGTCCCTTTGAGTCATGCAGCGTCAGTGTACATTACATAATGATTTATTTTTGGACATCCTTCATACATTTATTCTGTATCTATAATAAATAAGTTCTTTTAACAAATCTTGACAGGTACACTATATTCCTGTACTGAATTGGGTACTTCAGTAACCCACAAAAGGCTTTTATAACGGGTAAAAAATACATGAGGTATGGGTATAAATGTAGGGCTGTGGGTGAAATAATTGGGAGCGACTAAAGAAAATCAGAAATAGTCTTTTATATTCATATACAGTATTTACCAAAATTCTGTAATGCAACAACTTTTAGAACAGCTCATCAGCATGTACAAAAGTACAGCTGCTTTTCAATCCTGGTGTCGTGGTATAACTAAGGAAGGTAGCAACACTGTGCCAGCTGGGCAAAAAATACACAGGAACGTGGAGGTATGAGTGCAACCTATGGTGACCAAACGTCCTCTTTTGCCTGGAAATGTCCACTTTTTACGTAGTCATTTACAAACCCCAGTGGGGTTTGTAAATTTATTTTCATTTTGTTTTCACTGTTTTTTTAATGGGCCCATTAAGCATGTACTTAAATTCCCGAGAGGCTGCCTCTGCGACGCTCACATACAGGGAGCAGATCAGACAGCGGAGCTAAAGCGTAAGTGCAGCTTCACAGTTGAACTGGAAAAAACATTCCACGTACCGTCCGGGTCAGGACAAAGTGGGAGGCGGAGTGCACCGTGCAAGGTGCTGGAAATCTCAAAACTTACATGAACACCGAAAATTACATATAAATTATTATCTCATTACAGTGAAAAGGTTTTAAGAGATATTTAGTTGAAGCTGGATTTTGAAATTGACACAGAATAGGTCATATTTAGAACATTATTTCATATTTATTTATTTATTTGAAAAGAGCTTTTATTTTGGTACATGTTGTTACATAAGTTATTATTATACCATTGATGCATAATAAAGCATGTTCATTAATCTCTGAGAAGCCTGTCTGGATTTGTGTCTCGAGGGCCGAGTGTCCTCTTTTTTTGGAAATCAAAATATGGTCACCCTAGTGCAACCAGTGATTTGGAAAAAGAAGATCCTCTTGCAAGGGGAAATTGACATTTTCACTCTGTTGGTACAGTTTTTGTTTTGGTTTTGTTTTCAACCACACACATTACACGTAGGCCTGAAATACACACCGGCTCTGGACACCGGCTCTGGACACCAGTTCTGGACCCGTTCAGAACTCTGAGGCACACTATAGAAGCAAATTAACATGTTAAAACTGATCAATCGGCATGTAGTATAAAGAGTAACAATCTGCATTTATATATTGCCTTTCTACCTTACCAGACAAAGCGCTTTATTTGCCTCTCATTCACACACACACATATTCATACACTGACAGTGGCAGAGCTGCCATGCAAGGCGCTGGTCTACCATTGGGAGCAACATGGGGTTCAGTGTCTTGCTCAAGGACACTTCGACATGCGGACAGGAGGAACTGAGGATCGAACCGTCAACCATATTGTTAAAGGACAACTCACTCCACCTCCTGAGTCACAGCTGCCTAAAGAGGGTACGCTCAGACCAAAGAAAAGGTCACGCCGCAGGGTTGTGGGGCGGTGGCAGTGTCACTTACATGGCCCATTTCTATGATGTTCTGTTGTGTCCCTTAACCACCAAATGTAGCCCAGGAAGACTTCATATTTCACAATTATTTTTTTTCTTCACTTCGTATATACAGTAGTTCTTCATGAAGTCGAAAAAGAAGAGAAGAAAAAGGAGAGAAAATACAAAAAGAGAAAGAAAAGAGACAGATGGACTGTGCTTTGCGCTGGAGCTGTTGCATAAACTGCCGGGCAGTTAAGCGCTTGTGTTAACTGTGTCTTTAAAACTTTCTTGTGGCAGCAATGGAGACAGGGATGTTTCACCGTTTACTGTATGGGACTCTCACAGCGCCTCAAAACGGACTGATATGTCTGATCCCCGGTTGCTTGATTGACCACCACAGGGAGACAAATTTAAAAAGCAGCTTCACACCCGGTTTTAGCTTGAACACGGGTTCTTCATGAATGAATAAAAAAGGCATTTAGAGACAGACACTAAACTGACACTCCTACCAAGACTTGAATTAATTATTCTGTAATGTTACTCTTACGAGTTAAAAGAGTCAATTTGGAAACTAATGTGCCCCCACTGGACTGGTAAATTGCATGAGGTTAAACAGCACAAGATTATATACACATTTCTGTCCCATATAGAAGCAATGAATTACCACAGTTCTCCTCATCAGCTTGATTTCCACAGTCATTGATGCCGTTGCAGTGCAGGAGCTGAGGGAGACACACTGTCAGGTTGCCACAAGGGAAATATCCAAGAGGACACGTCGCCTTCTCCTCTGTGATATTGAGTGCTATAAACAAATCAGAAATCCAACAGTATGATTATGAATATAAAAACTCTGCTACTTGTCTTTATCAAGAGACATATTGAGAGCATCGTTTTTTTAATGAATATTATTAATAAAACAAACTGATTATTTTTAGACTAAAAAACATGGAGCAAACAAAAGGTGATCCTATTCGGCCAATGGACGCAGCACACATTCAACTTTTGACCTTACATCCGCAGAAACCTTTTTAAACAGAAGAAGAACACAATATTTGGTTGCATTAGAATTAGCTAAGTGAGTGTAACGTTAGCAATGGATCTGGATTACTCCCTGAATTTCAACGTGTGGAAACTTAAAACCTGTCAATGAGGCAGAACTAGATCTAAATTATGCCGAGACATAGAACAAACAGTACAGACTGACAACAGACATATGATTTGACAGCTAGAAGAGGATTATTATTAATTTCCTTATCTTCCTGTCTTGATTATTAACATCCCTTATTCATATGCCATAGCAAGTCAGCCTTATCATGCCTCTAGTTCCAAATACAGGAGACAGGCAAATTGCAAGCAAGGTGCAGATGCAATGGTTGGCATTCCTGCACTGGACCCAATAACAACAGAATATGATTTATGAAATCTGCTTATTATCTACAAGGCACTCAACACCCATGGACCCATTATATGATTCATCATGCCAATATTTTCTTAACAAAACATTGCATATTTCCTCAACTGTGCCTCTTAGCCCATCTACCTTATCTGCATCTTTGTAAACATATGTTTTGGTCAAATATGAATAAAGATTATGATTTTGTTTTTTGGAAACATTTATTCAAAGTTGATAAACATATCATCATCCTGCCAGGCCCCGACAGAACTCTTTCCATTGAAGATTTAAGTAAAATGCTGTAGAAGATTAAAGAGTTCAGGGTCCCATTAAATCAGAATTAATGTTTCTGTGCTGTTTACATCTGGCATTTTAATTATCAACCTGTAAAATGGTAATATTTCCTAATTAGGCATCTTGCTCCTTGGGGGCATACATACAGAAAAATTCACAAGGCAACCAAGTGGCTGCTTCCATCATATAAACCTCCACATATACTGTAGTATATAAAATGTTGCCCGCCGTGACTATCATGCTGTTTACGGAAAAAACATCAAACACTGGCAAATAATTTTTACTCTCACGGTTATTTTAAAGAAAGCTTTTGATGAACCTGGTGTTTCTGGGTTCCTGATCATACCTGCTCAAACATCTGCTATGTAACACCAAGATGATATACACAGATTTAGCATGCATTATGATACAAATAATTTGCCCTGTTGTTTTTTTATCACAAGTTAATTATCTCAGAATTTTGAGATCATTTTTCAGGAAAAAATAACTGCTCTATTTTTCTGTATTACAGTGTTCGCTACATCGACAGTCGCTGTTTAAAAACGCAGCTGTTCGCGTGGGGAGGAGGTCGAGGTGAATGGGTGGGTGTTAACATACAGGACTTTCAATCCAGAGCGTGGAGTTCACTTCCCCAGGAAAACTAAATAAGGAGCAGGAAATGCGTATTCCTTGAGAGCGTTTTAATCCAAACCTTCTTTTTCCTAATCTTAACTAGTCACTTTGGTGCCTAATCATAACTTTCATCACGGAAAAATAATATATAGTCAAATATATCCCTGGCATCCACAAATCCAAACCATCAGATGATACATGATGCATTCACAGTTCTTTTCTCACATCTCGAAGAACAAATGAAACTCAGAGCTTTAATCTATATTGTGACTTTTGTCCAGACAGTACTATTGGCACATTTCTTCATACATTATGGTTTGTCCGGAGATCAATAGATTAGTAGTAAGTAAGTATAATTTCTAATATTATTGAGACAGCTATCCCATATGTGCAGTGTCTGCTATTAAATGAAACTGTGCCATTACTTTTATGACTGTTGTGGTGCTTACACTAACTTATACAAATAATAAATAAAGAATTGATCACAAAAGAGAAAACGATCAAAGTTAAATGTACACCAAGTCTTGTTGAAAGACATTCTGGGAAATCTAACCGAAGCATAAAAAGTAGCAATAGAATAATTAAGATAAGTGAAAGAAATACATTACTATAATAATAATAATAATAATAATAATAATAAATCTAAATCTATTCTGATTCATGTTTTTTATTTTGCTATTCAGCTCAGACTTTGTTAACTTGTGCAGTGCGCACTTCTAAAGTGACATGGTGTTGAATTAAAGCACAAGAGATCCATTATTGGTTTAGCTTTGCTTTAGACTTGAATTATGTTTACAATTGCAAGGGTACAGTTAAGTGCCACCACTTAACTGTGTAATTCCCACCTGACAGGAAGCATAGTAATGAATAACACAAAGTCAACAATACATCCATGCTCTCAACCAGCTACCGCACATTGTTAGAGTTAAGAAGAAGAGACAGAAGAGACCATGAAGCTTTTAGACAAAATTGAAAAAAGGATGTCTTGGTTCACATTTGACTGGTCCTGCTTTAAAGCATGTTAAAAGAAATTATTTCACAAATGGAAATTGTACTGTAGGTGCAGTACAGATTGCATAATATAAATGTGCAACATATTTCTATCACATCTTATGATGTGTCTTTCTTTAGTGATACTGTTTCAGTATTCCCATACCATGCACTGCAAACAATTACATGCAGTTTGTAGCACTGCAGTTCAAATCGCAATATTCTTATAATAGCATATACGGTCAAGACTGAAAAATATTCAGTCCACCTGCAGCAAAAGCATAACTTATATTTCAAATTAAATTCTTAACTTGAAAGTGTATATTTGCTCTCTTTGAGAGCCCTGACACACGAGCTGACATTTGGCCGTTGGGTGCTGTTGTGCCACCAGCTTCATGTATCAGATCCTGTACTGTTGGACTAGTGCCAAGAATCAACACGTAATCAAATGCTTTGCATCTTCAGTTAAAAGTTGCACACAGCAAAGACAAAAGCTGATGACCATCTAACTTCCGACATGCATGTAACTGTGCATGTGTAAGAGGAAATACAGTACGACAGACATAAAGAACACTTTATTGTCCTTGTGGGAAAACTTGCTTGGCCTTCATCGAATGAAGATCGTAAATATAAAAAATCTTACGCCACTGTTTATCTTTCTTGAATGAAATAAGACTCAGACTGAGTTTTTCACAAAATGTCTTTGTGAGCATATTCTTCATTTATTTTTACCTTCTATGTATGATATTGTCATCCCATACTGTTATTTTATGATGTTAGTTATTTAGCGCATGTCTGTCCGACCAGGGATAGAGATCCCTCCTCAGTTGCTCTTCCTGAGGTTTCCTCCATTTTCCACACTAATGGGTACAAACAATGACAGCTTACTCTCACTGACTGTCTCTGCTGCTGATTCAATATGCTGAGTCAGCCAAACAGAAGCTGATAAGGACCGACTAGATGATGCCAGGTGCATCACAAAAACTGCAGCTCAACAGCGCCTGACTGGCTGTGAATCAGTGTCCAAGATATCTTTGGGGCACTAATCTGTGGGCTTCAGTAGAATGGCTTATCATCTGTTGACTGTGACAACATAAATTGGTGCTTCCTCATGTAAGATATTCATTTTTCCCATGGCAGCACACAGTAGGGCCAGTTATGATTTTGAATTGTTTTTTTCTACTCCATAGATCTTGGGTGGGAAGATGAATACCATACAGTTATGTAACAGATGTATGTCTTAACCTGAGCCTGCATTAGCAGTATGAACCTCATTACATAAATGTAAATTGGTCTACAGCCAACAAAATAATGCAATTATCACGTAAGATGTCTGAAGTATCGATTACTAGGCTACAAAATTAGTTTATTTTGTGACTTCATCTTTGTTTAGGATTTGAAAATATATCATTCAGAGCATATCTTGCTATTGAGTTCATTGTTGTACAGAATTTACAGCTGGCCAAAACTTTATTTAATTTGGGTTAAAATACACACTCAATTAAGCTCCTGTGCCTTATGAACTGAAAGCAACATTTTAACTGACATGCTCTTGGTAAGACATTCTGCCCTGCACTTGCCCCAAATACAGGACGCGCACTGGCTACTTTAACAGCTCACATGGTTGCATATTTGTCTTACAGTAGTGATGGATGCTCTGCTTATGCAATTCACTGGCTCTTATAAAACGCTTCAAGAAGTCACTAAATCTGCTACCAACATAAGATCCACACAGCACTACTGATCAACCTCCCACAAGAAGCAAAATACAGGGAATTTAAAGAACACAAAGATCTTAATATTGCTCCACATGAGTGTGAAACAGAAATCCGAGTTTAAACCCACATACTATATGACTGATGATATCTCATAACATAGGAAATAAGAATCGTGTGCCTCCCACTGATTTAAATCTCTTCCACTTTCAGATAATTGAACAATATCCAGCTAGTCATTATGCATATGGGTGATTTAACGCCTTTAAAACGTTAATAGGCTACAGCTCTCTGGTGTTTTAACCCAATTCAGGGAATATATTGTAGGCTACATCAAATATAAAATGTACAGAATCTGCTGTTACAGTGAAATGCCCTTCGACAACAACATCTTTATCTCTCATATCTAAAATTATTCTCCAAGTAGCCGTCCTCTCTTTGCAGATTTCTGATAAAGTCGCTCCGATAACCTCCAAGCAACTTCTTTCATAAACAAATATCTTATAAAGTTTGTTTAGACGACAGCACATATTCTGCAAACGGTCAAGATTGAAGCTTAAATGACTTTATAAATTCGTTAATATAAGAAGTTGAGGAACTTACCCGACACTCCATACGCGAATATCACAGCCACATACACTTGCATGGTCCCTCTTGAAGTTTTTGTGAATATCGCGCGGATGATGGTAGTGAAGGACTAGGACATTCGCAAATGTCCAAATTGGGAACCTGTGCGTAAAATTAACAAAAAAGTTTGTTTGCGTGCGGTTGTTGTGTGATAAAAGCGTGCAGCTAAGACACGCAGGTGGAGCGGCTGCAGGAGAACCCGGAGAACCTGTAGCCACTATACAAGGTCGACTCGGTCTGCACCTAGTCCGACAGAGCCGAAGAACTAATGAATCTGTTGCTGTCGTCTGACGCACGAGCAGCAGCACAGGTGCAGCGCGAGAGAGAGAGAGAGAGAGAGAGAGAGAGAGAGAGAGAGAGAGAGAGGTTTGTCACCCGTGCAGATGATATGAAAAGAACGTCTTCCCTTGTGTGTTTGTGATGGATATCAGAGGAGTGATGCATTTGAGAGCATCAGAAATCATCTCTTCAATTGTCATAACACTAAATCAGCTTCCAGGTTTAATTTTTCCAAAAAAAATAATCCTCCTGGCATAATTACCTGAGAGATCCCTGCAGTGCTGGTTGTTGACAGTTTGTATGTATTCACAGAAAAGACTCTTTGGTGTGACAGGCAGAGAGATCCATTTGTGAAATATGATTGTTTATTGGGTCATCTTTCTTTATCTATCATCTCTCTAAAGGTTACCTAAGTGCATCCAACAGGTGCTCTCATCCACATTCTTCCAGTGTAAGAAATCCTTACTTCGGCCAAGAAGGTCATGTTTTCAGCTTGGTTTGTTTGTTTGTCTCTGCAGAATCACAGAAAATAAATCACTGGCCAGATGTTCATGGAAACTGTGGAAGGGTGTAGCACCGGCCAACGAAGAAACCATTACATTTGGGAGCTGATCCAAATCTTGGGGCGATACAATATCAATATTTGTCACGTTTGTTAATATTGCACCTAGGGCCTTTGTGCTGCATTCATTCGGTGGAGGAAAATGGGTCCATCTGATGAATGGACCATTGGCAGAGGTCTGCACTCTCCAAGTGCTATTTTAGTTTATACAATGGATCAAGGGATCTATGGAGCATTTGTCTTTCAGCTCATTGTTTCGGTTTTATGGGCCAGCAACTTTACTGTTTTGGTTCAATTTCAAGTCATTTGCAAATGCTGCAGGCTGCCGTTTTTAACAAAAAAGCAGCATGCTTCTTACATTGCAGGGAATCTAGTCTCGCATTGCCAGACCTTCCTACACAGCGCTGCGTAAGAGGGTCTGACTAGTCCACATTGCAAGCCAAATCACAATTGAGCAACAAGGCCTGCAGTCTGAACGTAGCCTTAGCGTATGGCAGTCAAAGAGACATCTTTTAATTTCAGGAGTCTTGTGGCGTTTGAAAAGAAGTAAATGAAGAGTGAACATTGGAATTACATTTGTCAGTTAGCCAGACACGACTTTTAAGAAAATATCGTTATTTTGCTTATGCTTATTAGCTTATTTTGCTGCTGGATGTGTAAAATATTTGCTAACATGACAGACACAAAAACATTATAAGGTAATCATATGTTATCATATGTTTTTACAGCTTGTTCTGCTCCCACCAAGTGGCTAAAAAAGTAGAAAAAAACATTGCCGCTTTAAAGTTGTTTCATAGTTTAAAATACAATGTAAAATATCAAATAATTGGATAATTGGATATTATATAAATGGTTTAAAGAGACATTCTTATATATAAATAGTAAATGCTTGAATGCACAAAGATACTTCTCTCAGGGAAACAGAGTGTCAAAATCAAATTTGGTTTCTTACCTTGAAATACAAAGGCAAATCATGTTGTTCCTTTTAAGACTCATGTTGTCCTTGGGTCAAATTGACCTGTTTTCCTATATCAATATTCATTTTAACTACCCAATTGAAATAAATAAAATAACATGATTGATTCACCGTTCTTTGGCTAGTACGACTCTCTACTTTCATTAATTTTGGGGTCTAATTCAACTTTATAGCATTTTAGTGGTTTTGAAGTAGTAAATATTCCAGTCTGTGGTTATCCATCAACATACTTTCCTTTAATTTTAGTCTAAATAATTCGTAATTTCTGCTTTTCTAACTCAACTCATTAGGTAAAATTTCCTGTAAATGAGGTTTATTGACCAGGAAGTCCAAATACATTAAATTATGTAAAAAATATTGAAAAAAAACATCAAAAGTGGGGGGACAAAAACATGAGAAAAAGTGTTGATTTTGGTGTTAGAGTACAATGAGATATACAGTACATCACATCAATTGTTCATGCATATATTATCCCTATGCAACATGTTTGCACTAGACTGAAAACACAATTTCACCTCAACTCTCACCATCCCTAAAAGCCGAAGTTGTCCCAAAACTGTTTTTGCACAAAAACACATTTTGGTCTGATTGTGCGTTAGACCTTTGGCACTTATGTTAAATGTAGGTTAAATCATTCCAAGAGTTTTTTTGAGGGTGAAAGTACACACAGCTTTCAAAACACTGAAAGCGTTTGTTTTGTTCAGTTCAGAGTCACTGACAAGCCTGAGATTGTCAGATCATTAGATACAAACAAGCCCTGTAGGTGCATGGCAATCTACTGAAGCAATGTTTTGGCAGTAGTAAATTACACCACTGAAAGCATCCTCAAACACATGTTCAAATGTTTTCTATTTTTTTTAAAAAGGGGATTGCATATTTATTTTGGTTTTTGCTGCTTTAGTGTTCAAAGTGTCTCTCAGTTTTTTTGGTGGATGCATGTTAGAAGATTTTACAGATTCAAATTGACAGGGATGAAGAAGATAATATAAGGGCAGATGCAGACTAAGTATTTTGTTGTAGCCCTGGTAATCTATATCGACGATGTTTAATTCACGGGATTGTTCTGCAGTTGCAGATGTTCCCCCAGATGGAGCTAATTTTCGTCCAGATGTCATCTATCTTCTGCTTTCTGTGTGTTGGCATTCAAAACTCTGGTCAATGCGGGAAACATCTTCTGAGCTCCAAACAACAACATCAAATAATACATATACATTATATTCTGTATTTATATTTATATATACATAGATGTCAAAGACTTGATTTTACATGCCATTTTAATCCTTGAACTCACCTCCCTACATGAATGCTCACCAAAACAAGTTCCTTTGCAAGTCTATTTTGCAGAGACACCGTACCTGCTGCCGTCGCTTAGCACCACCTAAGAAGATTATGATTGGTTTAAAGTAGGGATGCACTCATACCGATGCCAGTATTGGTCCGCTGCCGTGTGCATGTATTCGTAGTTGTAGTTATAAAATTACTCTGATACTACCACACCCAATAGCACCTAATAGCAATGTTACAATAACTTCTCTGTCAAGCAGGTATAGACAACGGAAAGGAGAAATACCATTTGGAGATTTTTGGCTGTAGAAAAATAACTAGGCTTGCACAATGCATGATTGCACTTAACAACAAGCCATACTCAGTCATTAATAAAACAGGGTTTCAAAGTCTTCTTCATGTACTGGAGGTGAGAGATTCCCAGCCATCACCACACAGAAATGTGAAATGTTTCCAACGCTGCTTTGTGAAAAAGCACATCAGTAGCCCATAATCTTCACCACTGATACTTGGAGTATCGTTGTTAGCCCAATGTCTCTCATCAGCTTAATGGGCACAAACATGAAGAAAGCGATATTTCAATCTGCTCTGTCTGCATGGGTTTTTAACAACCACAGTATTGGCAAGTACCCAAATGTACTACCAAGTACTTGTAAAAAAAAATGGTATTGGTGCAACATTTTCTGTTAAAGCTTCTTCTAAATATAGAAAATACCAATAATTCAAAGACCTGTAAAGATAAAATGGATGAGGTGAAAATGAAAATAACATTTGACTATATGTGAGTGTTAAGTGAGAGCGGCTGTGCTGATGTGTGTATGCGTGTGTGTTTTTGTCTGTGTTCTGTGAGATTATCTGAGTTAACTTCTGAACATTTCTTCTCTTCCGTTCTGTGTGGAAAAGCTTAGGCACAAGCTTTGCAAAGAATATCTTACTGATGTAATGTATGATTCTGAATGCACAGTTCTTTGCATTTGCATGTTGAGTATTTGCTCATGTGCTCATGTTTTCCTGTTGCTTTCGTTAAACCTGGCAGCTCACTTGAAACATTGATGTGTGCTGAATATAAATAAGCTCGAAAGAAATAGCTGCAACTCTAATTCTAGGCCTCATGGTAGGAATCATAAATATCCTGGTCTAGGAACTTCTTACAGGAATACAGGAACAGCTTTTTCAGTTTCTTTAACTGATGACACTCAACTTGCACAGTGTTGAGTTAAAAAAGTTAAAACATTGGTGATGTTTGATAAAATGTACTGTATTTCTGTTATTTATCTCCTTCTAATAATAATAATAATAATTGAATTTGTATAGCGCTTTTCCCAAGCTCAAAGTTGCTTTACAGAGTAGAAACAGTAGATATATATATATATATATAAAAATAAAAACTAAGGATAGTCAGAACAGAAGAGATGGGTCTTCAGATGGGACTGAAAAATGGTGAGGGACTCAGAGATGCGGATCTCATGGGGGAGGGAGTTCCAGAGCCTGGGAGCTGCCCTGGAAAAGGCTCTGTCCCCAAAACTGCAGAGCTTTGACTTGGGGACATAGAGGAGACTGGCTGAGGCGGATCTGAGGGACCGTGAAGGTTGGTAGGGGGAGAGGAGGACAGCGAGGTATGACAGGGCAAGGTGGTATATGGCTTTGTAGGTAAGGACCAGAATTTTGTATGTGATCCGGTGAGAAATGGGAAGCTAATGTAGCTGTTTTAGGACCGGAGTGATGTGGTGCCAGGATGTGGAGCGGGTGATGAGTCGTGCGGCTGAGTTCTGAACCAGTTGGAGCCTTATAATGGAGGTTGAGTGGATGCCGAGGAGTAGTGAGTTGCAATAGTCAAGTCATGAGGAGATGAAGGAATGAATAAGTCTTTCGGCAGCAGAGGGAGTGAGTGAGGGTCTTCTGTCTCTCCCTGAGAGACTAGATCAAAACCAAACTATTAACATATAGAAAGAACCCTTTTTGCTGCACAGCAAGAAGTAATCTTCTGTCTCCAAACCCCGGTTACTAGGCTAAGATAACAGAATGTTGTTTCCTGTATTTTTTTGAGGATTTGTCATCTACATGATAGAATATTTTTGATCTGTGACCAAAACTGACCCCAGAGGGACAGAATTTAGAGCAACGTCCTTCCTCATTGGACAGCGAAGAAGCCAACAAGACATGTCCTACACGTCGCCATGCCAACGGCAGACCAATGAGAATGGTGTGCCCCAAGCTGCAGAGAATATAATTGGGATACCGAGAAATATTTAGGACTGATCTCATGTGACTCCGTCAGGGAGGACCATGGATCAAGTCCGCTGCTTGCAGTGTTATTATGTTTTGTGTTTTATTGTATTATTTTTTATCATGCTGTTTCATTTTGTTAATTCTTCATTGGACTGTAACCTCTATCCTTCCTCATCAATCCAAAGAACATGTTAACATTTCAGCCTGAAATAACAGCCTGTGCATAATTTTTTGTTATGAAGTAGACACTTTTAGCCCTAACAGGCATTTCAACATTCAACCCTGAAACTCACATGGTTCTCCAGGGCCAAATTTCAACCCAGGTAAAAGTTTGCGTTTTGATGCGTTTATCTTTGATCAGGACATGTCCTTTAATTCCCACATAAAGCAAATTTCAAGGATCGCCTTTTTTCATCTACGTAATATTGCAAAAATCAGGAATATCCTGTCTAAAAATGATGCAGAAAAACTAGTCCATGCATTTGTTACTTCTAGGCTGGATTATTGCAATTCTTTATTATCAGGCTGCTTCAGCTGGTCCAGAATGCTGCAGCACGTGGTCTGGCAGGAACAGGGAAAAGAGATCACATCTCTCCTGTTTTAGCTTCTCTGCATTGGCTTCCTGTAAAATCCAGAATAGAATTTAAAATCCTTCTTCTCACCTACAAAGCTCTTCATGGTCAGGCACCATCTTATCTTAAAGAGCTCATAGTACCTTACTACCCTACAAGAGCACTGCGCTCCCAGAATGCAGGGTTACTGGTGGTTCCTAGAGTCTCTAAAAGTAGAACGGGAGCCAGAGCGTTCAGCTATCAGGCTCCTCTCCTGTGGAACCAGGTTCCAGTTTGGGTTCAGGAGGCAGACACCGTCCCCACATTTAAGAGTAGACTTAAGACTTTCCTCTTTGATAAAGCTTTTAGTTAGGGCATAGAATTGAATATTGTTAGGGAGTGAGGGGTCGCAGCGTCCGCCTAACCCGGCCCACCTGCTTCTCGTCATAGTTGTCAGATCTATCTATCATATAATCAATAATTTAATAAAACTAGAGGGATGCAGGGCATACAGCCCGATCCGGTTGGGGAGAGTTCTAGCCTGACCAGGCTTCTCTCTTTACCCTGTCTCTCCCAGTTATGCTGTCATAGTTTTGGACAGCTGGGGGACTTCCTTTGACACACTGGGCTCCTCTCTCTTCCATCTTTCTATCTTTCCATTTGTGTGCATCCATGTCCCAGAAATGCTTGTTACTAACCTAGCTCTGGGGAGTCATTCCCCGGAGTCCTTATGTTTTTTCACCCAGCATGTTCCCTCGGATCAGGGAGTCTCCAAAATCCTGGTAGCAGCTGTCGCCGCTACACGTCCTGCGATGCCGTGTTCATCCTGCTACGTCCTGCTGTGCCTTGTAATGCCGCACAATTCCCTGCTATGCCATGAACTACTACAAAGAACTACTACAAACTATTGTTTTTTGTGACTGTTATTGCCACTCTTCATTCTAACCCCAACCGGTCGTCAGACACCGCCTACCAAGAGCCTGGGTCTGTCCGAGGTTTCTGCCTAAAAGGAAATTTTTCCTTCCTAATTTCAATATGTGCACCCAGAATTATCACCCAGAAGAAACCGAGATAGTTAACATGCATGAAGGGTTAGCAATAAAAGGTTATATATCCTGCACAAATCTAATATTAAATAGTTTTTGGGAAACGTTTTGATTTGGGTTTGGGAAGCCTGGGCTTCCTTATTGGACATTTTTATTAGAGAATGTTTAAGAGTGTAGAACCCCATAACAACAACAGAGCCATAGGTCAACAGGTCACATTTACATTATATAAAAGAACAATAGAAAATGTAAGTCTGAATCTGAAAAATAACATTCAGTCTTCTGCTGACATGAGCCGTGACGAGGCTCCACCTGGCTGCCACATCTTAATGCCACATCATAATTTAATCAGTGGTAACCTGCTGAATACAGAAGAACAACCATAACAGGTGTTGATCAATACAATCATACAAGTTCAGCCACACTGACACTGACACTATCCACAGCTTGATGCTCATAGAAGCCACCCATGTACAGATAAAAACACTTGCATTAAACGTCTCCCAAAGAAATAAGACACTGAGGATGTGGGTGTTCAGAGATGTATTCTCTGAGCATTTTGGGTGGCACAGCTCCAGATTCGTATCTACTAATCTGTGTGAGCTCTGCAAAAGCGCTTTGTACAACGGAAATTATTCTTGGCAGGATACTTTTAGCACTCTTTGCCTAACTAATAAATTGAGTGGGAACATTAGCGTGTAAAGCAGATTATTGAACTGGATCAATCTCATAAATTATAAAACCAAATTGTGCACACTTCATCTGAAACTGCACTCAGTGTTTGACAGCCACATCCTAACTATTATAACAGTGTGGTACAATTCAAAGACAACAGACAATGCTTTCCGTTGTGAATTTATATTTATATGGGCTTATGATTATTCTTCTGCAGCAGGCAGTGAGAACGAATGTACCCTCAGGCTCATTAATGACAAAAGAAAAAGAGTCACTCAAACTGCATTGCTGGAGGAAACAGCTCTATTAATGCAAATCAACTGAACGCACAAAATACTACTAAATGGAGGCTATAATTCTCAGTCACCCTTGCATGTGACACATGAACACAATAATGAAACAATTGTCTATATTACTTTGAATTAATCTGATTAATCTGTTTACATGGCTGCCTAACTAATCATTTCTTTTACACGGCTTAAGTATTTAATCAGCACTGAAGTATTGATTTTTTGTTGATTGTTATAGGAAACCTGCCTGGTGTACACAGAATGTTCATGTATCTTTTATGCAGCAGCAGCAGCAGTTATCGTCGCACACAAGGTGTACTTTACCGCACTTTTTGCTTATTGCTCTTCTCTGATGAGTTTAAGAATATATACTTTATTATGAGCAATAATAGTATGTAATACGCGTGTTACAAGACACATGAAATGGTCAAGTTATTTTTATCTTCGCCAAACGGGACACAAGGCCTGAACAACGACCGCCAGGACACGCAGTCTCTGGGAGGACGAAACAACGGGGAAATGAAACGCCACACGCTGTAGAAAATAATAGTAAAGAACGGACACAATCCGGTACACAATTCTTTGGGGGATGCAACAACGGAGAAATGAAATGCCACATGCTAGTGACAACAACAGACCGCCAGGGACGGTTGTGTTAGGAAAAGAACAAGGGGGAAAGGTACTGTCACACGAGACGGCGACTACAGTGGGACGGCTGTGGTTAGGAGAAGAAGAACGCAGAAAGGAACTGCCACACGCTGGATGCTGTCCTGGTCTCCAGGGTGAAAGTTCTGTGTTGTTTGACCTATTCCCACCCTAACAAACCTCAGCTTATCAATACTACTCGCTACCATAATCGTGCTGTTATCATGAAAGATGCTTCCTATTAAAATACATTAGTTTGAAAGTCGTGCTCACCACCACAAAAAAAACACAAGAAAATCATGTCCCTTTACATGAACCAATAGATTCAATTACGTGACCATTTCACGAACTGCCATTAGACTGGGCTGGATTTTAACACTATTTAACAGAAAACTTCAATGAAGAAATAAGACTGGAAAAATAGTCCTTTATTCAAACAAAAGAAGAATTGATCACAAAATGAAAAACGAGCACTGAAAGGTTTTGCCATAAACTCAAATGACTGGCTTCTCTCTTGCATAACCAACAATTACACTGTTACTTATTCTACAGGTATAGTGGAGAGAGAGTTTCTTCACTCAGAGAACCAAGGTTACAACATAACCAAGCCTTTTCTGGCAATACTTGAGACCATGGAGACCAAAATGTACTTGCAAATGTACTTGAATTGGTCATTGTACCACAGACAGAGTGAAATAAAGCTTAAATTAAATAAAATTACCATCAAACACTCAGATGATTTTTGTGAAGACAGATGCTCTCTCCTTTGCATTTAATTCATTGCAGTACTAATCAAGGAAGCAGGCTACTCTAATACCGATTGATGACCATTATAGGACGAAGGGAGAACTATTCTTTTGGTTTAATATCATTAAAAGTAAAGTTAGGTTTTGCTTTCCGCTTCCTGACTCATTTTAACAGAGTGGTCTGCGCGAGACAGCACCACAGTGAGCTGCACGCTGCGAACACGTGTGTGTCTCGACCAAGAGAGGGCAGAGAGAGAGAGAGAGAGTACTCTCCAACGTTTTTAACGCTGGGTTTTGCAGGCAGCTTTTGTCTTCAGCTATCACTCCGCAAAAGTAAACTCAGAGTCAACTTTGCCGGATGGAGAAATTTGATGATGATTTTGGGTTTGTGGTCTTTTAATCTTTTACCTTCAGTGCTATAGTATTTGTTTTTGCTTATTTATTTTCTGTTTTGGATTCTACTGTATTTGAATGACTGTGAAGCACTTTGTGACTCTGTCTGTCAAAGGTGCTATATTAAATACATTATTATTATTAATAAAAGGGTAGGTAGTACTATGTGGTGGCTACATTTCACTTGATTCCATTCTGTCTGATCAGGGAACATCCCCCACTAACATGCTGTATGCTACAATGTATGCGTTACCATGGTTACCAGCTATTTGCTTGTGCATTGCTTTGTACATGATCAGCATGTGGATTTTTTCTTTAGATTAGCTTTTGAATTCATATGAAAACCACGTATAGACTGCTGTGGTTAGCACCGTCTTTTTAGTCAGCCTGAGTCTCATTGTTCAGTTTGAATAATCAGCTAATGCAATGGAGAAATTGTTAAAGTAGCTAATGGCTGAAATAGATACATGCTAAATGCCATGGCTTATGGTAACATTAATGGACAAACAGTAGTTTAGTAGTACGATTGCTGACCAAACCAACCTTAATAATAACACTTCAATTATATGAAATAATTTACAACATGCCCTTTTTATTATACATTTTGGACATACATTGTGAATTGATGAAGTGGTACATGAGTTCATCTGACAGGACTTTGGGGATACCTCTGACCAAAAAAATTGTGAACCACTGGTTAAGTCTACACCAATTAGAGCTCAATTGACAGCTTTCTCACCAGTCTAAATTAACTGAAACTGAACGGTGCTTTTAAACCAAACAGGTTAAGTTTGAAAGCACCGTTATAAACAGGAAGTCCCAGGTCAAAAGCTATGACTGTGAAAGAAACAAAACATCCTATACATTGAATGATGTGAAAAGATCAAGTCACACACCCTGAGATCCTAACCCCCCGAGAGTCAGAGTCTACATGCCGAGTACTGTATACCAAATATCCAAGGAGTCTTTGATGTGCAAAACTCTTTAATTTTCAAATGTTCTATTCCCTTCATCCCTTCTTTCATCTGTGTGTCTGTCTCTGCTCTGGTGAACACTAGTTGGATAATGTATTTTTAAATTTTTAATGTATATTAAAAAACACAGAGGTTTGTTTTTTGTTGACTCTTTGGGGAATCCTCCATGGGATAGTTTTTCCTTCCTTCCTAAGGACACGATTGTAAAGCATATTGAGGCAAATTTGAGTTATGGGGCTATATAAATAAAATTGACTTGACTTTAATTGAATAAGCTTAACTGCAGAAATGAATTTTATTCTACAAGGCGTGTGCAAAAACATTCTGCAACCATTTGTGGACAACACTACATTTGTTTATTAATCAACACAGATAGATACAAATTAGACAATACATAAAAAATCATTCCATCCTATTGGTTTCAAATTGTAGTATGTAGTAATGTAGTATCCAGCTCATTTTCTACATTTTGTCTAAATAGATTCATGGCAGAGGTGTCAAAGCTATTCACATTCATTACTCAGGTAGAAGTATAGATACTGGTTTCAAAACTACTTAAAGTATAAAAGTAAAAGTAATGTAAATAAGACTTAGTTTTGGAAACAATTAGCTAGTGGTGCTTTGGTGTGCAGAGCATGCAACGCAATCAAAAGGAGTTGTGTTTGCATCCAACCATTTTGAAAAATTCTTCCAGGTACGCCCAGGGATGTAGAAGGGTTGGCTGGTCTTCCCGGCTGCTAACCCCCTCCTTGGTGTTTCGTTGGGACTCTAGTTTTCTTGAGTCTCTGCCAAGGACATCTTCGTACTAGCCTACATACGTCTGCTATTTGCTTGCTGGAGTGTGACGTGATTTGTGTCATGTGCAGGTGCAAGGGATTGCATAACAAACCAATAGGGTGTCAGAATGGCAAATGTTTATATTTCTCATTCAACCACAATCAAATCCAGTCTATCCAGATGGCATGATTTATCTGGACAGGTTTTTTTTTTAACTATTACAAGCCGGAATGAAAACAAGCTGAAATAAAAGTAGTAATGAGGCTATTTTTCAAATGTAAGGAGTAGAAAGTACAGATAATTGCATGAAAATGTAACGAGTAGAAGTCTTCTGTAAAATAATTACTCCAGTAAATTATAGATACCCAAAATGTCTACTTAAGTAAGGTAATTAAGCATTTATACTTTGTTACTTGAC
The DNA here is from genome assembly GCA_013375575.1 of Percina caprodes. Taxonomy (NCBI): domain Eukaryota; kingdom Metazoa; phylum Chordata; class Actinopteri; order Perciformes; family Percidae; genus Percina; species Percina caprodes. The sequence continues at coordinate 6,897,604 of JABXJD010000003.1, read as the reverse complement.
ACCTCTGATTTGTGGACTTGATGCTGTGGGACCCAATAATGTTTTACCACAATAATGGTCATCATGTAGATACAGCCAGGCTGCTGTGTGATGGGTAATGATGGTCATTTTTTTCTTTGATTGATTGTCGTGAAAATATAATCTACCTATAAAGAAGAAAATTCCAACCTTGGTCATGAACAAATCCTAAATCTTGTAGTTTTTTTGTGCAAAAGCCAAATTGTCATGAGCATGAACATAAGTAAGGCAGAATAAAAGACACAGATTGTTGTTTTTCATTTTGGAGACAATGGTTTTTCTTCTGAATAGCACCTAATAATATACCAGAAAATGTAACCCATCATCAGGCTTGTGTTGTTGTTTTAAAGCGCTTGATCTATCTGCTTTAACTGCAGGTCTGCATTATAGTCATGTTCTCATGATTGTTTGGACATCAAGGGTCATTCATTGTAAAAAAACACATTAAACTGGCTACTGAAGGTGAGTTATCTATGCAGTAGATTACAGCATCAGCCACTTGATGTCTTAACAGCCGTAGGACTTCCTCCTTCAAGCAATGTATTTCCCTCAATATGATAATCTGAGCCATGACCTGTTAGAGCATCAACACTCTATCCCATCAGTCATTTACCAGTTGCTGACAACCACCACCATCACAAAGAGATCAGTTCTCTTTATTTAAATTAAAATATTTAGCCGATTCATCAGCAAGGGGACCGCATACTTCAATCGGCCCCGTCTTCTTTATTCAGTGTCATCATTTATACCTTGTTCCCGACTTAAATATGTTATATTATCTATTATATCATTAATCATATAATTTCCGGTGTGATAATACTGTCTTTCTAGGATATCAGGGTCTTTATGATTTTGAGGTAATGGAAACACCTGAGCAGCTCTATCTCTAAAACTCTAGTAAAAAGAAAATCATTGTCACACGTCACCATCCATACCAGACACGACGCATTCTCGCTGCATTGCGACGACAAACTGATTTGCATTGCTTTTTTCCATGGAATCTTAATGAATAGATCTATCCCCTAAATACATTTCAGACAAATCAAAACCTAGTTATTTTCCAAATTCCAGCTAGAGATGTCTTACAAAGTTTGAACCTCCCATCAACATCCCTTATTGATTGAAGGATTTCCTTATTGGAATGTTAAGAGCCTTATTGTGTGTGGTGGTTCTTTCAGTCTTATCAGACGAGGTCTCTTTGCACAGTTTCTGGCTGTAAATATGTCAAGCAGCCATTTCACAGTCTTGTGGATGTTGTGCTATTATCCCAAAACTGTGATCAGAAGAATAAATAAAGTTAAAGTAAAGTTGGGATGAAAATGACTTTATAGCTCAAAATCCAGTGCATTTTGCTAAAGAATGAACAAAAACAAAGAATACTGCGCATTATTCTTTAAACCTTTTTTGACCAAACTGTACAAGACAAACATTAATTACACTTTATTTGATGACTACAATATACACAGCGATTTGAAAATTATCCAATATTATGTCACAGCATTTATAGCTGCTAATGTCCAATGCCTGTCATTTTGTCAAGTGTGATGTTTCAAAGGTGTATACTATTTCAGGAAGGTTCTGGTATTTTTATATCAAGCCTTATGTTCCTTGATCAAATCGGCAAAGCACACCCCTTTCAATATCCACAGAGATATTTGTATGTAACACATCTTTGCATGTAAACACAAAACACAGATTTTCAATGGGGACAAAAGGTTACACCTTTAGCAGGCTAGATCCTGCCAAAGGGAAGAGGTGAAGTTGTGGTCTTATAGCTGTACAATAAAACCAAAAGTGAATACAGATTCTTTGTTTATATAGTTCCTTGTGATGTGTTAGTGTACACCCTTAAAACACTACAGCTCTTAGGATCCCCTCTGTAAGATTACAAAAGCTTAATTAAAATTTGAGCTTGCAGGGACACCAAGGGTTGTACGCAGTAAGCAATACAGGCTGTAGTGTCAAACCAGCGTGTCATTCTGGTGAATAGTAAGGTTATTTACTTTAACACACACACACACACACGCACACACACACACACACACACGCACGACTAGTACAAAATTGGTATCCGGTGGCACACGTCCAGCTCACATTGTATGTCATGTACAGTACATCTCCAAAAATGCATGCTCAAAAAAGGTAAAAACGCTGCAGACTCAATGAAGCCATTAAGACTCCTGTGGTGGACCTCATTATTAGGCAGTTAAGTCAGCATGTCATGCACTGAAGCTATTACGCTGACACCTGTTTACCTGCAGCTCTGTTCACTCACCATTGAAAGTCAGAATGGTTTTTTTTCCTCCCCTATTTGGTAACATAATTTAAAATCAGGTGTATCTATTTTCCCCAAAACTTCTTCAAAAAAGGGTAAGTTGTCTTGGGGATTTAAAACAATCCCAGAAAGGTCTGTAAGTTGCATTCAACTGGGAGTTATAAGTCTAAAAAGACATGATTTATCCTTCACTCAAAGTGAAAAATGGTTGCTGCATCACTTTCTAGGTCAGGTAGTGTATTGCCAGGGCAACTGTCTTCCATGTTGGCTTTCCAAACCCTAAACATCAGCTTTAGTGTCCAATGATAATGACAATCCAGGGGAAAATCAATGTTGGATCTTCCATGTAAGGTTGTTGTTGATAATGTGTGAAGGTCATGTAGGTATAACTCACCCACACTCCAAAAGTTGTTTTAGCAAGTGTCAAGACTGTCTGAGGTTTTTTTTACATCCACTTGCAAACAGGTAAATAATTGAAGTACATTTTATGAGTCAATGCTCATCTATCAACTGGAAGTCGCAGGCTGAAGCTTGTGTACAAATGGAAAGCACTATTACAACCTGAATAAAATCCAAGCAAACTGTTCTAGTATAGTGTAGGATGATGTGGAAATACTGAACAATCCAGCCATGATCCAAATAGGATAAACCTGCAACACAAGATGGAAGTGTGAAGAGGTTTCATGTAGTGTGTATGTAGTGCTTACATATCCTTGAAAAACTTTTCCTGATTTGGCTCTCTTCCAAATTACAGTCTGCGAGGAAAATAACCTCTATGAAAAAGTGAACCACATCACCGAGAAAAGCGATACCTGAGATAAATAGAGTAGGCGGTCTGTCAATAAAGAAAAGAAAATGTACTACACAATCTAAGAATGCATCGTGGAGTACTATTATTTGTCTGGAAGTCTATTTTTCTGCTAATGTTTTGATCAATGTTAAGATAGAGCTGCAGAGTAATGAGGGGTTATTGCAATTGGTTCCAGTATTTAACGTGCTGAAAAGCTATGTCTCTCTGAATATAATAGACCTTCCATCTGGGACAGGTCTAATCTATTATAATTTGTGGCAATCTTAAACTTTGAAAAAAATAACTCTGCTGACTGCAAATGTGTTTTTTTTTTTTTTACTGATTATTATGCAACAGTGAGAATGAAAAGGTAGTCATTTTAATAATAGAAAGACACAAATCATTGGGAATGAACACTGGTGACATTGTGTATTAAATTGTCCGTGTCTGAAGCCAGTTTATTTTATTCTTGTGGTCACCTTTCGTGAAACAGTAGGGAACTTGAGGGAAGTGATCACAACTGGATTAAGTCATCACATGCTTTTACCTTAATATTAAACAATCCATTTATCTTGGAAAGCTGCATTGTGTTTATAGAACAGTAACATTTTGCAAATTAAAGTATCGTCCTAAATTAAGTCTCACCCTTGATAATGTTTCTTCCCTTGGTTAAATAATAAACTTGAGGTCACAGAAACAGTAATATCAGTACAATTAGTACTTTTTAAAAAGTGTGGCTCTACTGTTACAACTATACACTAAATACAAAGCTGATTTTAAAGAGGTTGCAGAAGAACTTTACACAAACCGCTTTAGGCCTCTACTTTTAAGCAAAAAGAAATACTTAGGTTGGCAGTATTTTCATTAGACCTGCATATCCTGTCCAACCTGTGTCAGCTATAGTTCTAATAAAAGGAACTCAAGCTGCATTTTGATGATGGAGATATCAGGAAGGAGCAGTATATTTAATATTTTAAATCTGACTTTTGTTAAATTTGCCATAAACAATATCATAGTTGTTGTTTAATGATGGATCAGATCTTTCAGGTTTACCTAAGACTGCAACTGTTTTGGTTCAGTCTCACAGCTCTTATCAGCATCATTCCATCCTCCACGCTCTGATAATCCAACTGTATGCTGCCTGACAAACAAAAAGCAATGCTCAGCTACTAAAGAGCAAGATGTTTCACTTAGGAGTTGGTGGAGACCAAACAGAAGAAACATGAAGTAAATAAGTGAATATATTCATCAGGGACCCCAAATAAATGCTGTTGTTCCATATCTACTGAATAAGTAAATAGGCATTTTGTTTTACATATTTGCCATATCAATGTCAAGACAATAATATGCCACACCTTACTGTGCTTCCTTCAGGTGGCAAAAATCAAACATTAAATCAACATTTTTCAAACTTTTGTTACCTGCCAAGAGATTGCAGATGAAAATGATTAAGCCATCTCTGATGCAATAAATCAATCATAGTCCTTCACAAAATAAAAACTATTTAAAGAAGTAAGAAGTCCCAAAGCACACTTGTAAGCACAAAGGGGTGAGAATCTAGCCTGGCTCCGCCCTCCTATGTACTTCTGCTTGATTTTCATGTTCCTTCAGTACTACATCTGGGTTTCAGGACCAAATGTTAGCGATTGGTTATGGCAGATCCAGAGCAGCTCTGGGCAGATCCAGTAGTTTTAAACTTCAACAGAGTACCCACCTTCAAGGAAGGTAATACTTATCAATGGAGATTGGCCAGACTCCCTGTACAAATGAAATATACAAGAGTCTGGAAGGACCAGGCTAGTGGAAACCAGCTTCCAAGTGAAAATTAAGTTAACAAAGGATACTGGAAATGTGGGTGTGGGAGCTTAAGTAATTCAGTATTCACTAAAATAATAAGTGGGTCCCACTTGTTTGATTGTACAATCCCTGGAAAACATTGACTCACAGATGTTTACAAAAAAGAATAAGTGATAAATTCAATTTTGCAATTTTTAAAAGCTAAAATTATATGTTTTCTAGGCTGTTTACATTTCCAGTTCCTACTATTATTATTCATTTCCAATGTGTGGAACAGTTCTGATAATGACTGAAAATCTTCCCTTGATGGATTAGGCCTTTTTTTTTTTTCAAATGGATACATTTAAACATGACACAATGAAAAACACATTCAACACATTTAAATTCTTAGGCATCCATATTTCAGAATCCCTTCATATCAGTTGTGCCATTAAGAAGGCACATCAGAGGTTATTTTTTTAGGTGTCTTTATGGTATGTCGCTTAATGTTCTACAGAACTTTTACCATTGTACAACTGAGAGTATATTGACCGAAGGTGGTCAAACTGCATCTAAAATCATCGGCGTTCCACTTGAACCGCTGCAACATATTTACTGGAAACACAGTACTAAGAAGCCACTAGGTATTATGTGGGACTCTAGTCATCCTGCACACAACCTCTTCTCCCACCTTCCATCAGGGAGACGTTTGCAACGCGTTATAGGGATAGTTTATACCCCCAGGTATAAGGTTACTGAATGATGGCACAGCAGGAAGGAGGGCTGTGGCCTGTACTTGTTTTTAAATGTGATTTATGTTGTTGTTATTAATATTATAACTTACTATTGACTGGTGCTGAGAGAGTTCAAAAAGGCATATTGCATTTTATTGCTGTGGTACTCTGTACAAAAGGTGCATATGACAATAAACTTGAACTGAACTGAATATTTAAATACAAACAAAATAAAACTTCTTCCGAAAGAAAGTATATTGCAAATATATCTAGAAGTGGAACGTATTGTTGATGGGTTGGGATAGCTACAGTAACATCCCAGAAAACAAGAGACACACTTTTAAAATGTATAGAATAAATAGATTTTCTCTGAAACTTTCTATAAAGGTTGGCCCATTGTAGGATTGAGAAGTATGATTGTGACACATCAATACTCTGCTCTTCAAGATTTAGAAATGAGATGTATGGGTCTCATCTGAGTGCATGTCATTCTCAGAGGTCTGCTTGATGTCTTTTGTACTGCTTCACTTTAAGTGTTGAGTAAATCCATACAAATATTGCCAAGAGCTCTTGTTCTGTGCCAGATTAAAGTAGTAGAATGTCATTATGTCACCATTGCATTTTTTCTACATTTTACTGTTGCTTGCCTGCAAATCGTCTATCTGAAATATTTGTGACCAGTTAAGACACACTTTGGATTTTGTGTATTGAGGGTACTTGGAAGTGCTCTGTGTGTGCGCACACACGTGTCTGTGGGAGTGTGTTTCAGAGTGTCTGAAAATGCTCTCCCTGTGTAAGTGTGTGTGAGTTAGGTGGATGACATGGAATATTTATAGTTATTTATGTCAAGATTTATATTTGCATCTGTTTTCATGAATATTTTAAGTATGTGCACACAAATTTCCCTATTTTGGGAAAATAAGTTTTACCTTTATCTCAACCTTGTATTGATCTGAAAAAAAACTAAATAAAAAACATACAGTGCCGCAATGTTTCAAACAGAAATCTTATTTGCCAGTTTAATATATTCAAATGTAAAAAAATTAAAATAAAAAAAACACATGCATGCACAATTGAGGTCCAAGTTGTACGCTACTTGGAAACCAGAGATGAACAGGGTCGAAATGAAATAGTGTGAGCCATCGGATTTCCTTCTCTTTGCATCAGGGAACTGATTTTGCTCTCGAATGCAACCTTTAATCCAAGCATCCATAAATTGATTCTGTAGACTTGTGAGACCACTTTTGTCTTTTTGGTAAAGTTTAATTACCTAATACTGATTTCCTCCTTTCCCTGTTATACAGGTGCTTATACTGTGAATCAGACATGTGAGCTTGGTAATCATGTAAGGTCAGCTTCCCAGAAGAGTCCAGTCAGTTACAGTTGCTTTCCCATTGCATGGGGAAAAGGGTCTCAAAAGATTTAACATCTGAGCTTTAATTTAGGCTAAGCGTTTCAAATGTATGAGTTGTGAGTGAATTGTGCCACTAAGACCAGAAAGTATGGTGGCCGGGAAGTGCGAAGAAAACGCAAAACACTTTTACAAGTCCCGAAACAAATTTACAAACAGATTCTTCACAGAAAGGGAATTTACCACAAACTGGAAGAGACACGAAAGTGATAAGGTGAAAGGTGTTGTTGGTGAGCACGGTCAATTCGTGTTGTCATTGTGGAGTAAATGGCGTAAATGAAGTTCATTGTGACCGAACATGGACTGCGACCGAGGGATGTTTTTCCCGTTTTGTGGCAAACACATGAACACCTTAACGCGGTTTAGTTTTACAGGTTAGTCTTTGGAGCTTTTAAAGGGCCCGGACCAGACGGAAACACTGGACATACTGCATCATTGCGTTCAGTATTTTAACGAGGGCCATTCCTACGCTGCAATCATGGACATGACGTCAAGTCTACACGGTGTAAACATCAGCTTGAGGAGTCTTGAAAGTAAACTGAATGAAGCCGGGTTGTACAGCCGAAAGGATTATTCCTCTCCAAACGGCGTGAGTAACGGCATCAGATTGGAACTTTGTGGACCTGTACAACTATCTGGCTACCGCACGAGGTGGCAGGTACTTGAACAAAAGTACAATCTTTGAGTGAAGAGAGATGATGTGATGAATTTGCTCCGGGAGCTTAATCCTCGAGGGTGTGAGAGCAGAACACGTATAAGGTTGACAAGAAGAAGCTACCACTCAATGGGACCTAACTATATGTGCCACGCAGATGGTTATGATAAACTTAAGCCATTCGGTTTGGCCATTTCGGGATGCATAGATGGATATTCACAAAAATTACTGTGGCTTGAATGTGGACTGATTGCAGCACTGAGAACGGCATAATGGCTGCAATTCAATGTACCCTACGCCACCATAACAGTGACTACTCTGGAGCGTCCAGCCACATGTACAGCTTATCTATAAATAACAAGCGTATTGAGTCCTGGTGGTCTATATTTAGAAAGAGGAGGTGAGTGAACCTTTATAAAAGCTCATTGCATCTTTTGGTCATTCGATTTTCTTCTCAGGAACAAGTAATGGAAAAACCAAAATCACTAAAAAATATAAAACAAATCCTGCCCGTCAGAAGAAGTAGTTGCTGAAAAGAAAATCAAATGACCAAAAGATGCATAATCCATAAATTTCATTACGAGTAACCTTTGATTGTATTATTCAAACGTGTATACAGTTAAAAGTATAACTAAAATATGTATCCATTTCTATAGGTCTCAGTTCTGGATGGAGTTATTTGCAGACCTTAGAGATGCCGGATACTTCAATGGGAGTCATGAGCATCAGTGTCTCTTGAGATACTGCTTTGGTGATGTTATTCAGAAGGACTTGGATGAGTGTGTGAGACTGTGGAACAGTCACAGGATTCGCCCTTCCAGAACAGCAGCATGACCAGGAGGAGTGCCCAGTGAACTCCACTACTTACCACACAGGTGATACATCGGTGATAGATAAAAATGTTAATCTAACATTTTGGTTTTAAGGAAAATAAATGTTTTCTATTTAACATAGGTTTGGCTCCAGAGACTGTGCATTTCCAATTGAACAGGCTGAACTGGATACCCTTCCTCAGGCTGGCCTGTTAATTACTCCTTGTGGGGACCCAAACATGCAGGAGTACTTAGACTTTGCCATGGTCCACAATCAGTTACAAAAGCCAGAAAACGGAGTCTGCATCCGAACTGTACATGAATGAGTGCTATGAAATGATCAAAAAGGTTGTTTTTTTGTAGTGGTGTCACACTGCTGTCTGAACACAATGTTTACAAATCTGTCACCCACAGCTTCATTGTTTTTAAGTGTGAAGTAAATGAATCAAAAATAGCAATGAGTATTTATTAAATTTTTGTAGTGTAGAAAACAGACTTCTTGAAGTACTTTCTTTATCTTAAACAATGATTTATTAAGGGATCCCAGTCACGGATCTAAAACATCTTCAAAACTGTGAGAAAAAAAAACATGCTCACATACATACATTATAAAAAACAACTTTGGCAACTTCATTAAAGTGCACCTTTAACAACAACAACAACAACCTTTTCAGAGTCTTAACTCTAGGAGTCATCCATCATATAGCTATTTTTAATTCCAAAGTCCATTTGTGACTTAAAGTGAATGAGTCTAGGAGTGGTAATCTGAAGAAGTTTCAACATATATTTGCCATGGGGAATGCAGAGTCATCCAGGAACTCGATTTGTGGCTGTGGTTCCAAGCCAGATGGGGGAAGTGAAGACAGCCCAGTAGCAAACATCTTCCACAGACACAGCAGGCCTGGCCTTCTGCAAAGAAAAAACAATCAGATAAATCATTGCCGTGTTTTTTAAACTTGTTATAAAAAAAATTAAACTAACAAACCTTCACAATTAAGCAGACAATCTTCCCAGTAGGCCATGGTTTGACTTTCTTTAAGTCTTTGATTACTCCCTAAAGGACTGAGGTCAGGTTTGAAGAGTTTCTCAAGTTCAAAAGCAGTGAGTCACTTTTCAGAGTGCCACAGAACAGGGGCCAGCAAAGTAGGATGCTGCTATAGTGCAGTCAAAAACAGCTGAAAGAACATATCTGAATCTACATAGTGAACACAAACATTGATTTACTGCTGTGTAGTGCCAATTTAATTGAAATTATCTAAAGAAAACAATTAAATATTCTCTTCTCTACAATTACTATCCACCTTAAACATTTTTGGGGGAAAATAGTTGATTTACAATTGATTTAAAGAACCCTATTTTTGCATTGCACATTAAAAAGTTAATTGTTAAAAATTAAGTATTAAACACAGAAACAAAAGACTGGAATGACAAACGGCTGGATGATCCTCAGAATCAGATAAACAGATTAAAATGTCTGAAACAACAACACTGAAAGCAAAAAATGTCATGCAGCCACAGTCTCCCTTATTACCTGACCTGGCTGAATTGTTGATGAATGTCCTGGTGCACATCGGAAACATGATAGAAACATGTGAAGTGATTAGCTCCATGATAATGGTTATAATGAAGTTTTGAGTAACACATAGTAGAGGGAACAGAAGGATTTATTAAAAATTATTTTGTCATAATCATATTGCACATATGGTGTTTTCTGTTTCAAATCATCAGAGTGAATTCTCTGATTAACAACTTAAGATAAATTATTTCTTAAGAACGTGGATAGGAGCGCTCCTTCAAATCTGAGTTTGTTTGAGTTGCTTTTTGAATGAAAAAAGGTATACAATAAGAAAAACCTGACAATTTAAATTACTAATTTTAACTATTAAAATGCTTGAATTAAAGTGGCTAAGTCATACAGAACCAATTTAAAAGAACTCTGGTGCCTCTTGGCATTTAGCCTTCATAAATGAGAGACAAGGGGTCTTTTCTAGTGGCCAGGGTGTTCTGGGCTAGAGTGGGTGTTGTAGACATCTTAAAACCAGCAGGTGTCCTTCCAGCGTACAATAGTCAAATGATGTAAACATTATGTATACAGCCAAGATTCCTATTGGTTGATTATCACTAGAAAAAAACATTGTCTCTTATTACATCTATTTGACTCCTTGACAAAGCTCAGAAAAAAGTTTGTTTAATTGGTTCAGGATGACTGTGGCAATTCAATAAAGGTCTAATGTGGGATCCACAATGATGTGGGACATATTAATGGACTGGATACCCCCCACTTCATTCTCATGTGTTTGGTTAGTTAGTTACCTGCAAGAGCAGTACTTTATTTCTGTAGGTTTATTCTGTGATGTTAAGTAAAGCTCAGCCAGGCAGCTGTGTGTCTTTAGGTACGGAGCAAGGGGGCTCCTCAGTCAGTTACAGAAACAGCCGACAGTATGTAGCAGCGTTGAGCTCATGTGCAGGGTTTCTGTATTTCCAAGTGGAAAAAAACATCTCCAAAAATAGCAATTTAAATGTTTACTGTGTATGTGAATGAGTAGTAAAATATCTGCTAAATTTCACTTTACCTTGTAGTGAAAGCACTGTAACCTAATAAAAATGAGTTATTATTTCCACTCAAGAGCTAAAGAAACAATTTCAACACATGCTAACCTGAAAGTTCCTTTGTGTCCGAGCATGCAATACCTACCTTTCATCTTCCAGTTTGTGTTTGGCTCCAAAACCTGAGAGGAAATGGATAAAATTATCAATAGGTTCCATTGTAGTTCCATTACCACATACAGTATAAATCATTGCTGAATGGTTGTCTGTTACTGGATAATAGTACTGCAAAATAATCAAAACAAGCCTTTTTCCACTAAAATATTGACCAGGACATAGTGCATCTAATAAATAAATGAATAAATACAAACATACATATTTAAAAAAAAAAAAAAAGAGAAGTAACTAATAACCAAAGTGTCAGCTTGATTAAATTCAGCTCTGCTCCTTGTTGTGATGACAATTTCAGAATCAGAGTCTGATGTATGAAAAAAAATAAATCAAACAACCATATCTATCCTTTAGCAGAAGATCTAAATATGTAAAAAATACTGAATGATGAGATCCCCCAACAACCTTTATACTGTGATCCTGGAATATGCCTTTCCTATTTCCTTTTTACAGGCACATGCGCCAGCTCTAAGCAGTCTGGATATAAAGGGACATGAGGTCCTTCGTGCATGCCCGTGTTAAATGCTCTCATTTTCTGCACAGCTTGTTTCAATAGATCAGGTGATGCTACTTACGGATCTGTAAATAACGGGAGGGTTTTCCCTCTTAGAGGTTTTAAATCAGTTCCATGTGGCACCATCAATCCTACGTTTATCTAGTAAAATAACAAATACATAAATAATGTATACTTAGGTAAAATAAATATACACATACATACAAATACATATAGAGCATTGCAAAATTGTATAGGATGGTCAAACTTACCTGGACGTGTTCTTTCTTTAGGCCCATTTCTTCCTTTTGGCCCATAGTTAAAAGACTCTCGTTCTTTTGACTTCGAGCTTCTGTACTCTATTAACTGTGTGATGGGCATGGTTGTTCGGCTGAAATGGAAAGAGTTCCTTTTCAAAATAAAATGTCAGAAGCCGCTCAAAAAAAATCATAGCATTACTGACATTTTTTTATTCACATGGCCTCAGATAGCATTTTTGTTTTGCTACACTTACTTTGCTTAACACTGTCCGGCTGTTGAGACGTCGCCTGTGTTTCAGGTGTTTCCGTCTGGTCCGCGTCCTTTAAAAACTCCAAAGATTGTACTTTTGTTCAAGTACCTGCCACCTCGTGCGGTAGCCAAATAGTTGTCCAGGTCCAAGAAGTTCCAATCTGATGCCGTTACTCACGCCGTTTGGAGAAGAATAATCCTTTTGGCGGTACAACCCGGCTTCATTCAGTTTACTTTCAAGACCCCTCAAGCTGATGTTTACACCGTGTAGACTTGACGTCATGTCCATGATTACAGCGTAGGAATGCCCTCGTTAAAATACTGAATGCAATGATGCAGTATGTCCTTATCACTTCCGGTATGTGGTACATTCCCTTTCCGTGAAGAATCTGTTGGTTGCAAATTTGTTTCAGGACTTGTAAAAGTGTTTTGCGTCTTGTTAATTTGTTTTAAAATGTACATTTGTTTTGTTCTTTGTAAAAGGTTTTTGTGTCTTAATTGGTTTTCTAAAATGTAAATTTGTCTCAATCTTTGTATGTGTTTCACGCTTTGTAATGTTGTTTGCACTTCCGGCCACCGTAAGAAAGCTGTACTCCATTCTTCTACTTCCATCCAGAGAAAAACAGAAACACCTGATGTATTGCAGTGCAACCTTTTGTGTGCTGTTAGATGAAAAGGTATTCCCAATACTTTATAAAGAAAATTAGAAACCACTGTACAGTAGCATGCCCCTCCAACCAGCTTCACTATATAATCCAATACACCAACTCCACAAAGTACAGCCTCAGGTTCTAACATGAGTTGAATCCAAACTTCTCATTATGATGTCTCAGTCCTCCTTCCTCTTCCCTCTCTCTCGTCAGCCTTATTTCCTGTGACTGTATTGGTGCCTTTCATATAACTAATTATATAAACTAATAAATTATATAAACATAATATTCTGAATATGATCAAAAATGTGAAAATACTCAAAACCAGGCTACTAGTGTGTACTTGAGGCACTCCCTTGCATGCTCGGCAAATGCAGGTGATGCCATTTTGCGTGTTAGTTGCCATGTCTATGAGGCTAAAAAAAATAAAACTAGGACTAGGTTTGCGTTCTGGCTTTGTTTCTCCAGTGTCAAGATACATACTGTTCCATACATAACTGTCAGGCACATGTATTTTATGCATTTCAGCACCAATAGTTCTATGCATCCTATACACCATTGTCATAGTCCTTTATCAAGATGGGAATTATTTTTCTCCCACAGCTGTCTTGATCCTGAGAGGAGCCACAGAGAGCTTGTTTTGTCAGACGGTGGTGGACAAAGGGGTGAATCACTTGAAAAAGAAAAATGTTGTCCCATGTCTTTTAAAAATAGATGACAATGTTAACCAGTAGTTTGCCACATTGTCTGCAGCCATGCTCCTGCAGCCTTCTAGCCATGTCTGCCTGTTGACATCTCTAGCACCAACATTTTGTTTCAGAAATTAAGTACTTATTGCATCATTGTTGTACTGGATTGCTTTACATTCTCCAGGGGTTTCTGTTAAGATTATCCTCCAAAGAAAAACAAAATCATCAGTCCTCTAATGGCTGTATTAATTAAGAGTTTTTCTGCCTGAAGCAAGCAGCACATTGTGATTCTATAGAAATGGCACAAGTCTAGTGATGGAGGAGGTCAGGCTGACTGACGCATCAGACGGCTGTTTGCTTCCTGACTTCTACCAACAGCTAACAGTTAATACCTAAACCTGACCATTGCTTAATCATTGTGACGTCAGATCAGAAAAACAACTCATATTTGATGGTCTGGTGGACAATTACAAAAACATTCAGTACATAATTGTTTAATTTGGATGACTTGTCATTTCTATTTGTTTGATTACACATTTATTTTGAAAAATACCCTTCCTCAAATTATCTTCCAATTCAAACAAAGCTTTCCATTTCCCATATTAACATTGTTTTACCTCACTGTGTGGAACTCAATGGAATCAACTTTATGTAAGGTAACATGAGGCTACAGCACTAAACACTGTGTTGAACTAACAAGGGAAACAGTTTTTTGATTAACTCTGGATCAGTCATGTCATGGCGGATATCCCATTTGCTTAAAGAGGGCCGTATCTGCACCACAGACACTCCTTTGAATCGGATCACTGCATTTTATAAATAAAAGGTTCTGACTTCTCAGTACTGATAACTACAGTTTTATCTCATACTAGGGTGAGGAAATAATGGTTCACCTTGTCAAACACAGTAAATGACCAAGCCCATGTATAGTGGGTGGAAACATATGAATATTGCAGAATATCATATTTCAGGTAGACAAATGTTTTAGCAGAATCTCTGCAAATGCTGCAAAGATATGGAAAATACTGAAATTTAATTCAGTAGATTGTGGAAAGACAGCAGGGCCATGATCAGCAACATAATCTAAACCTTTTCATTGGTGCAATTGATTTTATGCAGTGATCTGTAGCATTGCAGCAGGGCTGGCTGACATTAACATAGCACTCTCCGATTATAAAAGTTCAAAAAGACTGAAACAGAATGTACTCTATAATCAGGACTGCTTGAGTTATTATGGGAATGGGTTAGGGCGAAGCTGATTTAGTCAATGTCACCTGCGACACGGCCCACAAGCAGAACACAGACTAACTACTTCCCTAATGCACTTACAGGACTGTGTAACCAGCAGATAAAAGCTCAAAAGACTCAATAAAAGATGGTAACAACAGGATGAAGATGATGGGCCTGACAGAAAAGGGATTCACATATTCCAAATATATGGTTATAATGAATAGTTCCTAAATATGTGTCTAAACAACAAATTTTCACACTTACATTGTGTATCCTGAAAGTTACGGCTGTATCAAAGTAGTTTGCTGCATGGCATCCCTTTACCTACACAGGGAAAAGAAGCTATAGTCTGTGGTGCTCTTCTATATTTCCACAATTGATCAAATGTGGAATTGTTTTTCCATGATGTTTAATTACACAAAAACCAGGATACAGAAAAACAGATAATTGTGTTTCAGTTGATTTATTTTACCCGTAGACATGAATAGTCTGTTGTTTCAATGTAATGTAACTGTTTGGTTCCATAGATTCTCAGTTAATCGTAACAATGTTGGTTTAGGTTTTTCACCTAGCACAATAATTTAACAATAATTCTGATTATGCATTCCTTTAATGACAGAAGTTAGGACTAGGACACCTTTTTCTGCAGTTACATCATCGGATTATAAAATCATGTCAGAGAAGAGATGAGAAGTTCGTTTCCAACTGAGCTGTTGGTTTTAAAAACAGCCTATTTTTCTGAAAAGGTCACTTTTTGAAATCGAGATTAGTATATTGGGGTGGATGGTTGAATCAAAAAGATTTTGAGACCAGAGACCAAAGTTTGAGTCCGGTCTCTCACATGTGATAGGTTTAGGCTGCTAAAATCCTGGGTTAAAGTTAAAGTTAATAGTTTGCTGAGAACCTGAACAGAAAACATCTGATCAGCATTATGTTTTCTAATAAAACATATTTGCTAATGCAATTTAGTTGTACATGATTTTTACGAGACAGAGTTGCATACAAAAGAATTTGAAAGACTGCTATGAGGAGCAGTTAACCCTAGTCCTCATAAATCAACAGGAGTTTACAAAGCCAAACCGAACGAAGACCAAGGCAACGGATATCCGGTCTAATTGAATGAAATCCGGCATAATTTACCTTGGCAACGGAGCAGTCCCGGAAGTGGAACGTCGAGGATATAGGCTGCTGTGTGTGCAAGCTTGGCAATTAAAAAGAAAATTTCACACTGTGTGCAGACATGGGCCAAATTGACCAGAAATGCATTTGCGCAAATGCAGTTGGATGCATTAGGAAAAAAAAAAAAAAAAAACACACTGCAAAATAAGTTCAAAAACATTTTGAAAGTGAATACTAGAAGATCCTGGGCTGCAAACTTTTTAGTTTTGAGTCACAAAAATGGAGAAGGACTTTGTTATCATTAGATTATTTAAATGACTTGCTCTTCGTGATTATACCAAATCCGATAATGCAAATACTCATATTTATGTGCACATTTCTTTTTACTGCCTAGAAGGAAAAAAATCTTCTCACATTGCAATTTTCCAAATCAGGCCTCAGTGGGGCTTTGCCTTAACTTTTAAGTTTGATATCAAGGCAAAGTGGAGTAAAGTGTTTCCACATCACTGTCTGCATGGGCATGTTGCCAATTTGTGTACGTAAAGTTCATGGAAAGTAATTTGTCAAAGATAAATTTTACTCCCCATTTTCAGCCTTTTATAAAATACAGCACAACACAATTTTGAAAATTGCTTGTTGTGGTGAGTAAGTGAAAGATGAGGACATGAGGATGTGACAGAGGACACTAGAGGGAACTTTTCAGTAACAGATGCAGTAGAGCGAGAGGCACCGTGAATGGATATTTCACTCAAGTCAGATTTACAAATCACATGGCAGACTACACACTTTTACATATAAAAATAAATACCATTTTAGACACTCTTGAGGGCAAAGTCCCACCACACGTGAAGGCAGCGAAGAAAAAGAAAAGAGATGAAGTGAAGGAACTTTTCTTTGTCGTTGTAGGACACATTCACCTGTTACAATCTCATAGGCAGTTTAGTGCTTGGGTTTCATTTTTTACCTTCATAGTATTTAAAACTTTTTGTTGCAGTTGAAATTGGTCTTAATTTTTTGCTGGGGCCATTCAAAATAAACGGAAAGACCTGAATCTTTGCCCGACTCTCTGATGAGTGACAATTGACGCAGTGTGTGTGAATGATTGTTTAGCCCACCGGTGCCTCACTAGAGCATTAATAGTTTTACGCGACTCATTTTAAGCCAGATA
This sequence comes from Percina caprodes, assembly GCA_013375575.1. Classification (NCBI taxonomy): domain Eukaryota; kingdom Metazoa; phylum Chordata; class Actinopteri; order Perciformes; family Percidae; genus Percina; species Percina caprodes. Next base: position 6,880,556 of record JABXJD010000003.1, on the reverse strand, counting down.
GCCTCCCCCACTAATTCTATGCATTTTTGTTGCCTAAACTTAACTAGTCCCATTTCACAATGTTTACTATGCATATAAAAACTGCTGCCGTTACGTTAAATTAAAAGGCCATATGATAACGGTCACATGATTGAACTGCCATTGTGCAGTAGTAAATAAAATGTTCATTTATGCCATTTTTGAAGTCTTTGGAGATCAACCTATAATTTCACTTAAGTATGAGGATGTGTTACCGGTTTTGTTTAGAATTGGTTTCAGGATATTATTGGCTAACATCAAAGCCCTGGGCCCAAAGTTGGTTAAATGTGTTCAGCTTTTATTGTAAAAAAAAAAAAAATAAAGGGGTTTATTAAAAATTAACTACTGATCTTGTCTACTCTAAACATTGTTACATGATTATGACTCTAAACTCACAGTACTTAGCTTCAGGATAAATAGGTAGTTGCAGACATGTATAAAGTACTAGAGAGCCAGACTTGTAAAAGTACTCTATCTAAAATGTGACTTGAGTAGAAGTTGAACTGCTCTTTAAGCACCACACTTAAATGTAAGTAATAAAGTATTAAAACATTTTTGTACTTAAGTATTGCAAGTAGGTAATTTTAAAATGTACTACTGTCATGTCTGAACAACAATGCTGGATGATGTGTCGAAAGAAAGCCGCCTCAACACTGTTTCCTGATTATAAAGTTTATCAAAAATTCAGCATCAATTTACAAGCTCTGCAGAAGCTTGGAGAGTGTCAGATGTACACACTCTAGCTTTCAATACCTTAGACATACTTTATATAGGATATGTTTAGTTCACATGTTAGATAACCTATAGGATTTGCTACGTGGCAAACAAACGATCACATCCAACACTTCACTTTTTAGCCCAAACATTCCTTCCAAAGTTCACTCCAACTCATGACCAAAATACAACGTAAACCCCCTTTGCATCAACAGTATTTAATTTGAACAGAACCTGATTCAAGTTACAAAATCATTAGATACTACACTACTCATGTAGTGAAAGTAAAAGTACAAGTATTATGTTATGTAGTTATTAAAGAAAGCAGTCAGAAGTTTGAATATCATATTGTTTGTATTATTTAAATCGGTTTTGTATAGTTTAAAAAAAAAAAAAATAAAAGGAAAACAAAATTTGAGAAAATAAAAGTACTTTGAGCTGAGTTTTCCTATTAACCAAAAAGGCTCTGGATGCTGCAAATGTTGGTATAATATGAAAATGGCTGGTAGATTTAAGACAAAAATAATTTGTTTAATGAATCAAATATGAACATGTGTCAGTGGTTTGTTGATCTTTACATTGTTAGTTAATTTAGTTTTATGTTAACTGACAACCTTTGTTGTGTTTGAATGCTAACTTGTAGCCAGCAGTGCACAATCTTTGTTAAGTAGGTCCATTTTTACTGTTTTAGCAATACAGTGCATCTCGTTTGCATCTTGTATGCTACTCGTCACAAAGCACAAAGTGACGAATGCGTGACTCACATCCTCACTCGTCGCAAAGTGACACATGGGCGACTCAAATCTGCACCCAACTTACATCGGGCAGTGACAATGGGCATCGTCCATCTTTCTGACGTGCAGCAATTTTTCAAATGAGGCACTGCCTTTACAGAACGCTTCGTGTGCACGTTGAAGTTGCTTTACGTGACCCATAGGAATACAGCGGTGAGGCAGAAGCGTTGCAGGGCCAAATGGATCACCACCATTTTGTTGGTAAATATGAGAGTTTCGAGTCACACCGTGGACGTATTATAAAAAGGCACATGTCTCTTCTTCAAATCAGAAACAAGGAAATCACTAGTGAAGTAGTTTGTGACTGTACATCTGATTAGTTGTATTATAAATAAGATGCATCAAACATGTTTGAGGTACATTAATATCTGATCAGCTGTCTACTGTATATGTTGCCTCCTTCTTTGATTAATCTGATCCTCTGGAACCGAATATGCAAATCTAAATCCTTTGAGCCTTCAAGGGGATAGCAGCAGTTGGTGATTATTTTATGTGCAGAGAGTGTTAAAATTATGAAGACTGAGGGGGACAGATCTTCCTTCAACTTGTATCAAAGTCCATCCTTTCAAGATGTTCCAGCGGCCTCTGTGATTAGCTATATTGGACAGGCTGTCCATCTCTTTCCTAGTTCCCCTGATCTGCTCCCTCTCCGTCTGTTTCTGCTCAAGTTGAGGAAACCTTCAGGAGTGTTTCCCTCCTGGGAGCTCAGCTGAATTCGGGGCAAAAGCGGAACTTGCTGTCTCTTTGTCAAGGAGTTCAAGGACTCAAAATAGTGGTGAGAAATGTGTGAAATAAGCTGCTTCAGCCACCTGAAGACCAAAGTGGTTGGCCTGTTCAAAATAGCATTACAGTAAGTATTATCATCATGAATTCATATCAAGTCTGTCCAAGAGTTGTCTAATAAAGCAATAAACAGGTGTTGTGGAAGTTTCTGTACAGCAGGAGAGAAATTGTTTTGGAGAGTGTGACTTTGTTGAAACAAAATAAAGACAGTTGGGCAACTGAGTCAAGGTTTGGTCTTCGGTGAAATTTAATTATTCCCTGCAGAGAATAACCAAGTGGGAAGACAGTTTTCACAGAGTTAACACAGTAACAGTGCACTGTAACAAATTTAACGTAACATTTTACAGTAACTTACTGGCAACAATTGGCCAGCAAGCTACTGTGAATTATTTTTACTGTAAAAGTACCGTACTTCCATTTACTGTATTTTATGTATTTATTGTAAAATACAAAACAATTAATCATAAGATAAAAAAGTAAAACTACAGTAGTTTACTATTTACACTACTTTTGTGGCTATGTTGTGATTTTTTACAGTAATGATTTGACTACTGTGATAAACTGTAATAGACTGATTTTGTCACGTCGACAAGGTTGTAATGTCAACTTTACAGCATTCTACTGTAAAAATCATATACAGTAATGTTACTGTGAAATCTAAAGTAAATAACTAGATTTCACAGCCATTATTTACAATGTTTGACAACGTCTTGCGAAATTGAAAAAAGGTAGCATCCCCGTCTTATATCCGGTTTCCCCTAGCGAAGAAAATTATGTGTTTTGCAAAATACGTCTAATCTTACAGACAAGATGGAGCCTCTTCTTGACCCTGGACTTGCTTTGATAATGCATAGCAATGAACTAATGAGTCCTTCAGACTCCAGGCCATTGTCCTTGGAGAAAAATGCAGAGACTAAAAGAGTCTTTCCTTCAGGGAGGACACAGGCAAGGGATTTTGAAAGTCATACAACCTGAAAAGCATTGTGACTAATTATATGAATAATACATGCATATTATAGAAGGACATATGAAATCATGTATAAAAGGTAATTTTCACATTACACAGGGTAAAAAAATGGAATTTGGCTGAGGGTGATGATGAGGTGATGCACTTAATCTAAGGCAGGAGACTAGGAGAGGAACTGCGCCTTGCCTGTAAAGTAGACAAGAGCAGGCGGCAGCAGCAGGGGGGGGAGGGGGTAAAAAAAGCTGCGGTAAAGTCAGACAGTTTCCATCCGATTCCAGCCGCCTTCAGACTGGACAGGAAGTGACAAAAACATCGTGGTGCGATTCCGATTTAATAAAATGTTACCAGGCCCCCCATATCAGCTGGTACACACTCTCTAGTTGTTTTAATTATGACAGAGTAGCTCTCAGAATGTTCTACATGCAATCTGTTGCTGATTTTAATTAACAACAGACTGTAGATGATCCGTGATCAGAACGGATTTAGTCTCTCTGACTTCTAAACGTCACTATCACAACGTGTGTTCTGTACAGAATAAGTCTTTAAATTAGACAAATAGCAATTAAAATCCCTTTGATTCAAAATCAATAAAAAGTTTATACAAGACGTCATGTAGAGATGATTGTAAACCAATCAGCTGTTAAATCAGCTGAGAGGCCGGCGTTTCCCAGCATGCTCTGGGTCCGCCTGGCTCTTGCAGTCTGTGAAAAGCAACTGCGCGCCTGCGTCTCAGAACTGCGGCCGCCTCGCTCTCGTGAGATCATCGTTGCCTACGTGTGCATGACGTCAGAGCAAGTCGGGATCAAGTCGGACACAAATCTAACCGGCATACAACGGGCGCCGATCGCCGGTGATCAATTCTGCGCAGACCTGGCTCTCGAACGAGTCTTATGCTAACACTGATGAAGAGTAGTATCAGCCCAGGTTGCTCTAGCGATGCCAACACTGATGAAGAAGAGCTACCCACCGGCAGTGTCAGCCCAGGTTGCTCTAGCGATGCGGGGGATACATACAAGACAGGATCAACTAGACCCTGTGAGTAGCAGTCACTCTAATCAATGTATTATGATTGAAGATGATCCAGCACTCTGGCCAAAACAGCTGTCAGACAGAGAGCACGTCTTTCTCAGATAAATAAGGACTGAAAAGGGGGAGAACAAGGGTTGTGGAGGGCCCCATGCCTGTGTTTGCCTTAGGCCTCAAAATTACTAAATCCGCCTCTGGCGGGGTTGGAAACTTATTGTAACCTTCTGTAGAGCCAACAGAGACAAGGAAGTCCACAGCTATATCTGAGCAGGTCAAAGAGGTAGTATAACAATATTCATTCAAACCTGCTCTGGGGATCAGCATAATTCTAACTGCACATTGTTGCTCCAAGTAGTAGGGATAGACTGATTAACGGCCCTGACCCATTTTTTGCAGATTATTTGTCTTTGCGTTTTATTTGGCTGATAACGATAAAGTCAATTCATTAAAAAGTGCACTACTTTGGTTTTGCCACAGTTCTGTCTTTCCCTTGGCTTCGGTTACACTCATCAAGTCTGACTTAATCTTCTGTGTATTACATTAAACATTTTCTAATTTATTAAATCATTTCCTAAAGCATTTAAACAAAATGTGTAAATTACACTCTGTACATCACTACTTTAAGAATTTTATCTTTTGAGCCAAGATGTTCAGAAACTGGATTAAAACCTCAGTTAAACCTAGTTATCGCCTCCTTTATCCACTCTTACCCCTTCTGATTCTGTCCTCCATGCTGCTTTTGTTGTGTTTTTCCCTTCACACAGGTATGTCTTTATCTCACCTTCCTGTCCAGGCTGTAAAGGGTTGTTCTGCAATCTCCATTTTCCAACAAGTGCTCCAAACCCTACGATGATACAAGTTCTTTATTTCTAACCACCAATACAACGCACTGGAGCGTTGTCCGACCTCATATCTAAACCAAAGAACATAACTGTCCCGATATTAAAAAGGCCATAAGTATTCCCAGTTTGGATAGGTTTAGGCACCAAAACCACTTTGTTAAAGAGCAGCTAATATACTACTTTTCTGGAGTTTTGAATTCAGGACTTTAGAGCAACCTGACATGATTCACTGCACCAGCTCCTCTGAAAACTGTTTGGGTTCCTCCACCCTCTCTCACCCCCTCCAGCCAAGCCCACTCCATTGTAATTACTCTTCCAGGTCACCGCTGGAGCAGCATGACCATGTAGATAAGTCTGTTTCATTGAGTACATTTAACATGCACACAAATATTTCACTATTAGTCCATATATGACATACAGCGCATCTGGATTATGCATCTCAAACTGGGTTTTTACTGCAGGCTTATGGTCAGTTTTGTGTGTTGCTATTGTTGCTGTAGACAAACCAGCCAACAACAGTTTGCAAGGCTGCAGGCCCGATAAAAAAGGAGAACCCCATTTACTTTTAAACATCAAATGGGCACATCGCTACGTTAACATTTTCAAGAAGCTGGTTGAAGGAATGAGATGCTTAACCATGAACAGCTTAGTCGGAATATCGTCTTTCGGAATAAGGGCAAAAAACTGGAATATGTACACGGAAAAGAAGTCACTGTCGTAGACAAATACAGGGAATTAAAAGACCCCAAGAGATCCTACCATTCAGAGCTGGGTAGAGCTAACTGCCTGCAGGGTTCAAGTCTTCATCTTCTTATTGTTTAACATGACCCTACATCATTATAACATTTATAGGTCAGAAAAGACGAAAAAGCATAATATGTGCTCTTTAAATTTAGGTAAAGACCATGGTCTGAGTTAAATCAGACATTGCTTCACTTGTGGTTACCCATGTGACACAGAATGTGACGTAGCTCTGGTTCTTTTCCCTGGTCTCCTGGATGAAAGTCTTGCGTTTGTCAGTGTTTAATTAGTGATCGTGGGGCATACATTATAGGAAAAGGGCAGTTTTATGTGATGATGGGGCAAGATTGTTGGGAAATCAGCTGTAATGGTATTACTAGTTAGAGTTTGGGTCTTTACTTTCCAGGACTTTTCTGAAGGACCCAAGATGGACAGATTTGATGTGAATAAAATAAAGAAATAAATCTGTTTCGTTGTGTTCCAGAGACAAAATACAGTGACATGTGTCATTGAAGGGCTACATGAAATTTAACTAAACGAACATTTAACAAAAGAACAGAGTAAGAATACAGCTCAGGGAAACTGCAGTATTTAATTATAATATTATAATCATTAATTATTATGATCAACAATTAATTTAGAAACCTGAATAAACTTTAAACTACAGGTATGTGGAAAAATTACAAATTGACAAGAATTGTAAATTAGATACGAGCATATTATGATCATAATGTATTATCATCAAAAGCGTTTATATTTTAGTTTACTTCATGCTATAATGTACAATTACTTCACAGCTTGAATACAATTTAGCCCATCGTACTCTAAGTCGTTCACCAGAGTTGAGAGGAAAACAGATTGTCAACCTGCCTGATCAACATTTCCTGTCATGTACATTGAAGAGAAAATAATCATTTAACTGTCCACTGACTAGAAAGGTAACAGTTTGCCCTGTGTCAAATTGAAGAGCCAATTGACATTGCAATTTAGTGCTGATGGACAGAAGCAGCAAATAGCTGTCAAATAAATGTCAGAAACCTGTACGGTAAGAGACAGAACGATTTCCACTGAGCCTTCTGAAAACAGCCATTCAGACACTGAAAACCATGTTTGATGGTATAAACGTTAATCAAAGATTTGCTAAATGGTTTGCAGAGATTGAAAAAAAAAATAATTGTAATCTCTGCTGAATTGGAATAAAAAGTATCTTCCAAAAGGTTAAATCTCAGAAACAACTACCCATTAAATTACACACTATATTAGCTAATTGCCATTCTCAATGTGTGAGAATGGCAATAAGCCAATTTGATCCAATAGATGTCAGCGTCTTTTCAAAAGAGGACAGAAAAATTGTTTGCTGATGTAGGCCTATGTGAATATACATCTTTGCAGATCAATGTCTTTAAATCTGCATTTGGTAATAAAGTATAGGTCTGAACCATGCTTATCCTATCAGAAAACGGGACTGCATGCGTGTTGTGCATCCCATCTCAAGTGATTGACCATCTTTATGTTCAGTGTACCCTACCGCAATTTTAGTGTTATTGGGTTGGGTGTAATTGTTGATTGGAAACCCACTTGTTGCACAGGTGGTTGTGAGGTTAAACAAGAGTGAAACAGAAAACTCATAGCAGCATGTGAGTGCTATAACCTTCTTACCAACTCCATCCCCACCAGCAAGCAATCATAGATCCAACACAAGCGCAGTATGGCTTCGCTTTACATGATTTGTAGGTAAGGCAGTCCTCAAAATTCATTCCTTTCTGCTTCTTAAAGCCACCAGCATGTGAAATTACCTGGAGAAGCTTTATAGCTAAAATGCATTGGATCTTTCACATTCAAATGACCAAATAAAATATCCATTGACGCCTTGGTAAAAATGAAGGTGGAAAGACGTGAGAAACACAAGAACATGCTTGTGGTAAATCCCCTATAGTACATGCACCATCTGCTCTTTCCGCTCTTGCGGTGGCTTTTTGGTTGCAATTTGTCTTACCCTCAGGCAATATGGTGTTTCAAACAGCGCTTAAAGATAAGTAACAAGTGTTCATGCTTGAGATTGATCAGCTAGAAAGGCAGAACTAACAAGACAGCTAAAGGTGAAGTGTTGCATATTGAGAATAAATCAGAAAATGCAGAAAACATTACACTATTTTTTTCACTACATTTTACATTAAGTGTGATGCTTCAGGAGGAAGAAGATAAATTCACACTTTGTATAAAAAAATCTCACACGTTAATGCATTCTCAATGGGTTTACATGATACATGACGGCGACATCATTGTGTCGCAAAGATTAGAGGACCTAAGAATTCCACATGCCTTTGCATATTTGAACAATACGTGTTTGTTTCAATTAACACTGTTTTGAAGTGCAGAGTGCAAGGACTAAATTAATTTACTGTGGATGGGGCACTGTGGCTGGCACAGCATACCTAGTCTCGCATTGCCAGACCCTCCTCCCTGCTCTGGTTTATTTCCATCTCTTTAAACCAATCATCTTGGGCGGTGCAAAGTTCTGGATGGAGCACGGTGCCTCTGCAAAACGGCCTTGGGAAGAAACTTTTGGTGGAACGTGTACGTTAAAATGTTTTTGTCATGCAACAGAAAACTCAGATTGGACAGATAGTCTAGCTAGCTTTTTCAATTTACCCAGCAGGACCATAGTCCTCATGAATCAAACAAAGTTTAAATTGCCAACACAAAGAAAGCAGAAGGTAATGGACATCCGGCCGAAATGAGGGACATTCGGAGGAATTTCTGTCCCGTTTCTACTACAACAATGCTCTACTGCATTTTTATACTATATAGTAGTAGTAGTAGTAGTAGATGTAGTATATACTAGAGAGATAAAGGGAGTTTTTTTTTTTAAATCTATGTAGATACTGTACATGCTCAGTTGGTGGATAAAAGTAATTCAGTCTGATACAACAGTTTTACAATAATATAATACCCTGACAGAAGCTTTTGAAATTGTTTTCTTAAACGGTGTTATCAATTCACCTGCATGGTCGTTTGAGGCTGCAGTTAGGTGGTGCTGTTGAATTTTACTGGGAGATGTCTTATATTTCATCCACCCCATTTCAATGAATAGCAAAACACCTCAGTCTATAACCGAATACAATCAAAAGCAACACAACCTGCCAATCCACCTATCGTTAGGATTGGCTCAGGGAAATATATCCACTTACATGACAAAAGAATTATCCAACTGCTCAAACTGCAATTTCTGTTTTTTCTTATAAGAAATAGTTGTGTCATTCATTCTGGATTAACGTTCTTTATACTACGTTTTGGACCTCTATCTCCTCGGAGATTTGTACGAGGTTTACATTGTATTGTATTGCTTTAAAGTGTGAGCTACAGCTGTACACATGCGGACCACAGTGTTACATGCCGGGTAGAAGAGAACAAATCAAAAGTAAAATTGTGCTCCTCACTCTCTGAAGAAAAACATTATGATATGCCACAGTTACAGTATGCCTTTTCTTACATAGTTATTCAGTTTTTCATTCTAATTAGTTTGGCTGCAACTAATGATTACTATCATCATTGTTCTCAATTAAATTGAATAATTGTTTGGCTTAATGAAGTGTCGGGAAATTAAGAAATTAGCATCACAATTTCCTAAAACCAAAAGGTGATGTCATACGAGTGCTTGTTTTGTTCAACCGACAGCTTGTGTATGTATGTATGTATGTATATATATATATATATATATATATATATATATATATATATATATATATATATATATATATATATATATATATATATATATATATATATATATATATATATATATATATATATATATATATATATATATATATATATATATATATATATATATATATATATATATATATATATATATATATATATATATATATATATATATATATATATATATATATATAAATTGTGTTGTTAGTCAACACTCCATAAACTTTAGTTTACTTTTTCTTTTACATGGAATACCGCAAATTTTAAAAACCACATTCATAATGCTCTTCACATATAACCAATTATCTGAGTTGCAATTTATTTTCCTTGGTTCAGACAAGCTTGGTCCATTCACCCTGCCGCTTCCACATAGCCTGACAAGCCAGACCCACATCAAGATGTCGGGTCTGGAAACTCACCATTGGCAGGGCTCAATCCAAGGGGCGGGATAAACGGTTGTTTTTCAAATTCCCTCTGCGCACAATAGCCAACCAGAGCAACGCTGGTTGATATATTAAAACTTTTTTAAAGAATTACTGTAGTGCTCAATTCCTAGCCTTCCAGAGTCACGGCCAAAACCGATTCAAAGGACCGCTGTTCGCCAACAGCAACAACCACCTTCTTTGTATTCAACTAGCTGGGAACCGTCACAACTCTGCCATCCTTATGTTAAGCCCACCCACTGACTCTATACATGATGTGATTAGCCTGATCAGAATTTGTTTTTTTACAGCTTGCAAGCCAACGGAGAGTGCAAGACTGCCCCTCGCTGCAAATTACATTTGCTGCCACTGGAGTGCATCTAGATTCCTAGGCTAGCTTCCACACTCGCTATCCAAAAACCAGTCTGTTGATGGCATTAACCAGGGTGGGAAGTTTGACATTAGCCCAATAAAAGTACAGAGTTGTAACAACGCATTAGACAAAATGACTTTTAAAATGCACAAAGATAGGACCCCGATTTTACAAAACTGCTGTGAATGACTGAATCCTGTCATGTTCATTTTATTAACACTGGTGCAAGTTGACACATCTGAGCTGTAAAATATACAAATTGTTTGCTGAGCACACCAAACTGGCTCTCTTTCTATAAGTCTGTCTCTGAGATAAGAATTCCTATGGTGCCCACATCCCTAAAGTGGGTTAAAGCATTTCATCCAAAAATACTCAATGCTGGCGAGCTGTAACCTGCCCTGGAGCTCTGAGCCACACTAAAGAGTTACATTTGTGAGAAGCGTCATCTTTTTATCTTCTCTCAGACTGTCAGTATCAGATGGCTCTATAATGCTTGTGGTCTTTTTTTGTCTCTATTTGCATGACAAGTATGTATTATGACTACAAATTAATCTAATGCATGCAATGTGTGCAGTAGAATGTGTCTGTAATGCAGTGACAGCTTGCAGATTAGAGTACTACAATCATTTCTCAAAATCAGAGCTGCTCTGAAGGCTGGAGAGACTTTCCAGTGCAGCTCTGACTAAAATATGGACCCTTAAACTACAACTCAAATCAGATTTCCTTTTCAAGAATAAGGCCTATTGCCTAACAAGTGAAATTGATTTGTGTTGTTAGATATCCCTAAAACAATTGTTATATCCACAGCATTTTGCAGTTCAGGCTCAGTGTTGTCAAATGCAAACTCCTTGTGTGTATCTTTTAGATCATTGTTCAGTTGCATTGTCCCAACATTGGGGCAGTATCTATATATAAAGGGCTACAAATTAAACACTAACATACATATAGTATGTAATAAAGTACATACAGTACCTGACCCTAGAAACAGCAGTACCAGTAGAATTGAAAATGATAGTTTTTAGAGTTTTTTTCTGAGCAAATTATAGTGACGCAACGTTTGCTAATGAAGGTCCATGTGACCATGGTGAGATTATTTCAACCTTTTTAGGCAAATATGGAAGAGACAACCTTCAAGTGCTCAGAAAAAAAGCAAATTTGATTGGTTAGCATTCCCTGACAGCTCCATCCGCTGAAGGAAATCATGATCAAAAAGCTTCAAAGTTACTAAATGGACCATGGTGAAATCTTTTCTCAACAGTTTCTACGCTGCGTGAACACACTCAATCACCATTAAAGCTTTAAGAGAAAAGACAAAGCAGCTGCATTTTATGGGGTTTTGTATGGAAGGAAATCTGTTTGATCAGATTTTGAAATTACAAAGCCATTGGATTTCTAGCGCTGAATATGTATGCATTAAAATAACGTATCTGCATGTTTTGCCTCTAAATTTTACTCTTTAAATTTTCAACAACTAATTCTCACCTTTATTTTTCCAAGTTAGTAAATTCTGAATCCAAAATTCAACAATATGCCTTATTCAGATGCAAAATACAATGTATTCACCTAATATACATATTTTCAACCAATTACAACCAATCGATTCTAGAATCTAGTTTGGGAGTTTGCCATAGTTGCTGCAGCCAACAACTGTTTTGTCTACCATTTTATCACTAAATTCACTTGTGAAATCAACTGTAGAGTTTGAAGATGGGCAGTTTTCCGAAAGTTGATGGCCAATTAGACATTTTCTCTGGTGTTGTCGGACTTGAGAAGCTCCAGTCTGACGTGACAGCCAGCTGATGGCGGCCGGGTTTGCTCACAGACCCTGCAGTCAGCTGGAAGTCTGTCAATAGACTTGTGGACAAGTTTATTTCCTCAATAGTTTGTTTAAATAACAAAAACACAATTATCCAATTAATTCAAATCAATCTTTGTAAAAATGACCATATTCTAACTCTGCTCAGTTGATTAAAAGTCTCCGAAGTGAATTTAGTGGTGAAAAACAGAAGAAAAAAATAAAATTGTACAAAGTTTCCAGTTGTTGGCTGCTGCTACTATGGCAAACTGCCAATCTAGATTCTAGAATCTAGAATCTAGATTCTAGAATCTAGTTTGGCAGTTTGCCAATCTAGATTCTAGAATCTATTGCTTTAACTTGGGTTACCAGATGTTCACACTGAATTTTAAACATTACATTTTGCAGCTGAATTTGGTCTGTTGTATTACTTTGAAGTTTTGATTCTGAATTCATAAACTTAGAAAAATCTGGTGAAAATTAGTTGTTGAAAAGTTGAAGATGAAAATGCAGAAGCAAAAGATTGATACATTATTTCAATGCATACATATTTAGTGCTGGAAATTCAATGGATTTTTAATTTCAAAATCTGATGAAATAGATTTACTTCCAGTTACACTAAAAAGGTCAAGGTTGTAGAGAAGGGCTACTTAAAATCTCTTTGGTGTGCTTCTCAAACTGCAAATGGCAAAGTTGTTACTCTGCTAACAGCTGGTGTTATTGTTTGGGGCTATTAGACTCTAAGGAGCATTTTGTCTTAGCTCTACTGATTTTGGGCAAATAGTCTCTCTCTTTCTCTGTAGTGTAATGTGATCAGACAGCATTTCCCTGGAAACAGATTAGGTAAAGTTCGTTCTTGACTAAAAATACCAAAGCCATAATCACGTTTTTTTACATAAACCTTTTCTAAGCACAGAATTATGCTGTCCAATTGCTCCATTGAGCAATGACACGCTCCCCTCTTTTTGCAGGTCCACCAATCCATGCTGCTTTTGTCAAAAAGAGGATCTTTGAAATGCTTGCTTTCAATGCTAGTTTTGACATTGAGTCACTTTAACCTGCTGATGCTCTACATTACAAATATGAAAAAGATTTTTTAAATTTTTTTTTTTAAGACCAGAAATACAAAACAGATGCACTGTGTTGTCGTACGAAGGAATTTACCCCGCTCTTACTTTAATGTCTATAAACTTGTTCTGTATACTACAAATGTTGCTGACCTGTTGCCTTTGAGCTCTTCAAAACGTGAAAGGTCAAAGTTGAATAAAAGGGATAGTTTTGCCCAATGAGCCGAGCTTAGTATTCTTGACATGTGACAGTTTTTCCTCTTTCCAAGTGTTGATATTATTAGTTGAGATTGCAAAGCCATATGAGTCAAAATGTGTACGTTTACTGTAGGCCTAAATATTGGATTCCAGTTGCATTAGAATTAAGTAAAGGGGTATTTGCTGATGTTGAGACTGCACCTTTGGATGTAATATTTTAGTTTTAAGTTGTTAAGAGTAATGACACGTGATGTCTGTTGCCCATGAAGGTAATCCACAAAAAGCAAAAGAAAACCAACAGACGATAATATATTAGTTGTAGTACTACAGAAACAGTAAGCATGATCCCCATAGTAAATTTGTTTTATAAAAAAATATTATATTGCATTTCCAACAGAGAGGTCATAACTCAAAATTTACCTATTCTTTTGGCTTCTATCAATAAAACCTCTTAGACTGTCAGGATAAAAGGCAAAAAAAGACACAAAGGACAAGAAATCAAAATAATCTGGTTTCCCATTCTCCAAAATGCGTTAAAGTCCAGAAGAAGTCTTGATAAATTATTTTATTTACCTATTAACTGAGCCACCACAGTAAAATCATTAAACTACTTTTGGGTAGCTGAATGTACACATGTACATGTGGAGTTGTTTTGTTCTATTTAATTATCAGGCCCCTAAAGTCAATGTAAGTTGTTATTGTACTTAATTGCCATGTGCTTAATTTCCCGCCCTAAGGCACTTTATGCATACCACCTCATGGCATAATTAGACAAATGGCACACTCAGTGAATTAAGGCCACTTTTAGCTTTCCACTTCACAATTATCTAAATCATTCATATTACAAATACATGACCACATGTAAATATAAGTCTAAGTGGATTCACATTCTACAACTCCAGCTTAAAACATACATTTCCTACCCTAAAGGGCCTAATTTGAAGTGCCCTGGGTACAGTAGCTGTTTCCACTGAGACACCCTCAGTAACAGCTTGAAGTCCCACGGGGACCTGAAAAGAATGACTATTCCCATGAAATAAATTGAGAATAAAGCTGTGCCCTCTCTGTGGGTAAAATTAACTTTGTGATATATATAGTAAAAATGGCTGTAAATGAAAGTCATACTATAGTAAATAGTGAAAGATTTGAATTAGTTGTCTGGGACATGAAAAATACTCTAAGACTTTCTAGAACAGTAATTTCATTGTTCCTCAGGCACTGATGTGTTATTTACACAGTTCAGCGTAGAACTGGCCCTACATGCTGGATGAGTGACAGCTTTCTACCGTCTACCTAGCAAGAGGCTGTGGATAAGGCGGCATACAAATTACATTTTCAGATTGATTCAAAAGGAGGCGAAAAAGAAAGACATGAGAATGTCAACAAAAATGTTGGCAGCTGAAAAATAGAAACCTTAGCTGTCTTTATATGGAAGAGTGCATTTCATGAATAATGCACCTTGACCATAACCCAGCCTGAGGTGTGAAAAAGTTTTTTTTAATAACCCCAATGCAGGTTTCACCAGCAATGCTAACATGCTAGAGAAATGGAGAACAGTTCAGCAGAGATTTCATGTCTTGTTTGATTTAATCTTACGGAAAATATGAAAACGCACTGTTAAACGCCTGAGATTTTTTAAATGAAATTTCCAAATAATACCCATTAAGGATTTAATGAAGCTTTCATTATTTTTTTTAAATGCTTACACTGAAATGATGGCACAGGGTGTGTGAACGTGCATGCATTTTTTTTTAATCGGATGAGAAGGTGGCACGTGCTGTGTGGGTGAATGTGCCTGTAGTAAGTGTAAAAGACTAGAAAAGTGCTTTATAAATGCTGTCCATTTGCCATTTAGGGTGGTTGATTGGTTTATGAGACTCAGTGTTATACTCAAACCCGTACTCTGTGTCGAATTTCATATTAAAGAAAGTGATCCTTCATCTTTTAAAACCACTCCATCTAAAAATCAGACCTTTGGTATTTTAATCTGCCAAGACATTTAGTTGAAAGACTAGACAGAGGTATGGAGATTGAGGGTCAAAATCTGTCACTTAATATTGCTGACACTTTACTTGAAGGTAGCTACATGCGACTGTCACAACACAGTCATGAGACATGAAACTTAACCACAACTTGTCATGACTGACACTAAAAGAGTTATGTCGCTATGATGGATTTATATCATAAAGTGAAACTACCATTGACTTTTATTCAATACAAAGCAGTAATCCACTTAAGACGACAGAGGTTCAGGCATTCCAGCGAATGTTTCCAGATGTGAGGTATAAATTAGCAGATTGTCTAACAGTGTGTTGAAATGTTCCTACACATGCTGTAGGAGTATGCTTGAGTCTCCCATTACTTATTAATTTTACAGTAAAACTGTTACAAGCATAATATCCTCCTTTCTTATGTCATGGTGACAATAGATAGATATAGCTGAAAGACAACTATAAATCGAGGATCTCTATTTATGTATGTGTCTTTTAATTATCTCGAGAACCATTTATCCAATCTACTCTACAATTGCCTTCCTGGGTACCAAGTGAACTTGGGGTTTGGAATTTAGAGCGGTTTGAACAGCATTGGATATCGGATATTAAAAAATTGAATAAAACAACCACACAAAAAAAGCGGAGGGGGACAAAGAGCTGCCATAACTGTCTCTTCTGTGTCTACCCTTTACAATAAAAGCCCAGGTTAAATTCACTAAGAGCATTTTGCTAAGAGGAAAGATATTCATTGATCTCAGCGCTGAATGGGCATTGACAGTCTTCCTTTGTCTCACTCAGACTCACCGTGGGGGGTCCGGTTGTGGAAGCGTGCTGCTAATTTATAACACTACCCGGTCTCACGGCAGTTTGTGAAATGGTCACTTTATTTTGATCGACGATTAGTCAACAGGGACGCAATTTTCTCGTTTATTTTGTGGTGTTCACCACGATTCACGGTCTCTGGGGGACGCAACAACGGGGAAAGTAACACCACACAACAACAGGACGGACAACAACAATCTTGTCCCTGTCCACGAATCAATAGATTAAATAATGTCACCATTTCCGAAACTGCCATGAGACTGGGCTGTGTAACACTTAGAACATTACCATTGGCAAAATACTGCAGCTAATTAAAATCCATACTTTAATGACACTTTATAACAGTCAAGCCACTAAGCCAGTGTTTGGAAATGAATACCTATGCTGCAGTGTTAAATTCGTTAATGTTGAGATGAGACAGCACCGTCGACATTTAATGGCAATGTGAGTCCGTCTCTGTACTGGTTTTGGTGGTTGATTAACACATTTTTCCTGATTGGCTCTCAAAAATGGGCCAGATGGGAGGAGCATGGGTCATCACATCTGTTGATTACTCCACATTTGTGAGTAAAATCTGAATTGGCCACGTAACCAGTAACATTTCTGTCAGTTAAATGTAGTAGTACAATGTTTTAATCTAAAAGTACACAGTAAGTCAGTTGTATACAGTGTGGTTTGCTATTAAGTGCTTTGAGGTTCTGTAAGTCATTTTGGGGTACAATGGCTCCAAAGCTACAAGCAGCAATACAACAGGCCAAGCTATCGGCCCATTCCAAACAGGCACGTTTTGAACTGACTAGTCAAATCAATCTGCTACCTACATTTGGTTTCCAGTTTCACAGTACAAAGAAAGATAAAACAGTATGTAAAATATCCCTGGTACATATTGTCTCTATACGTTGGCTTCAACCTGTGATTTCCCAACAGTGGCTTGATGTTATGGCTTTTTCTAAATTCAAGGGGACAGAACCATTACAAGGCTTTCCGTGATGCACACAAGCAAGATCAAATTATACCCCTTTAATTGTAACTTTGTAAATAAATTATCGCTATATTGGCTCCAACTGGTACAAAGCTTCGGACCATTTCTTTTTTTTTTCTCTTCCCAAAGACTAATGTAGAATAGACAATTTTATTCAAATTGAATTTGAAAGATTAAATCACATTGGAAAAAATGTTTAGTGTTAAGGAATGTTTGTTTATGGAAGAGCTCAACGTCTCAGTAGATCTCTTGTATTGGTGTTTGCCCCTCTCTATTTCCAGTCATGGAGCCTCATTGAAAACTACGTATAAATTGTTTCAGAAATGGTCTTAGTACAGTATGTGCAGGCATGGCAGTTTTGCAAGTATAATTTTGTAGTACCCAAACTATTGGTTTTCTAACATCAAAGCCAATATAGTGTCTTGTTTTAACATCAAAGCCAATATATTGTCTTGTTTGTACTGAGTTAACCGACCTTTACTGTGTGGTGCCTAATCCAGAAACATCTGGTCCTTTTTGCATTATGCTTACATACGCTGCACACTAATTATGTGTGCAGATATAAAGGGTGCCTTAACAAACTGACAAGGCATTTTGCTGCCACTATGTGTATCCAAGATTTACATCCCTAAAGGGATAGGATTCTAAATGTGCGTTAAGCCTGTTTAAGAGGATAAAATTATGAGAAATTCTCTTTTCGACCTAAAGCTCTTCACTATAAAGTCACTGAGTGTGACAAATACTGCTCTAGTTTTAACAAGTCTGTTTAATTCCATGCCTCACTTTCCATAGAACAATTTGGCTTTAAAAAAAATAAAAAGTGAATGCACTTTACAAGCCGTTTGCGTACAGCATTCACACTTGATCAGAGTAAAAAGAGGACAGAGTTGGAAATGACAGTAAAGTGGAGACATTTTTAAGCAAAGTCCAATTTCCCACTTCATGTTTTACCTTTTCATTTACCATAATTAAATTACACACTGAAACTGATGAGGAAAGTCAGTCATTTTGAGATACTTTGTAATTACACAGGCTGCTTAGAACCTCTTCATTGGTTTGTCAATCCTAGATTATCTTGATTGCATCTGAAGAACCCAGAAGTCCTTATCAGCAGAAATTAAATTAATCACATCAAGGCGCTGCACATCTCGTCAGCTCAATGACTCAAACTGTAGTAGGCTGTTGCTTTTAGTTAGCATTTGATTTTTTTTAGAAGGCAAGACAGCTTTATTTGTAAAGCACATTTCAGCAACAGGGCAATTCAAAATGCTTTACACAAAAACTGTTAAAATAACAGATACAACAGAAGAAACAGTTAAAAATTAAAAACAGATAAAATAAAAGTTAGTGCAGTATAAGAAATTAAACATTAAAGAAATGAACATCATTTAAAGAAAGGCAACATCAAAAAGAAAGGTCTTCAGCATTGATTTAAAAGAACTGAGAGTAGCAGCAGACCTGCAGGTTTCTGGGAGTTTGTTCCAGATATGAGGAGCATAGAAACTGAACGCTGCTTCCCCCTGTTTAGTTCTGACTCTAGGAACAGACAGTAGACCTGTCCCAGATGACCTTAGAGGTCTGGGGGGGTCATAGTGTACTAGCAGATCAGAAATGTATTTTGGCCCTAAACCGTTTAGTGATTTATAAACTAGCAAAAGAACTTTGAAATCAATTCTCACTGGCACAGGAAGCCAGTGTAAGGACTTCAGAACTGGAGTGATGTGATCCAGTCTCTTGGTCTTAGTGAGGACCCGAGCAGCAGCGTTCTGAATCAGCTGCCTGATTTTTTTTAGGGAGACCTTTAAAGACCCCGTTACAGTAGTCAAGTCTACTGAAGATGAAAGCATGGACAAGTTTTTCCAAATCCTGTTGACACATAAGTCCTTTAACGCTTGATATATTCTTAAGGTGATAATAGGCTGACTTTGTAATTGTCTCAATGTGGCTGTTAAAATTCAGGTCAGAGTCCATGACTACACCAAGAACACAGCTGTCTATCAAGCTTAACATAGTTGCTGTGTGAAAACAAGCTGGGGTTTCAGCTAAACTGATCTTTTCGATGTTGCCTTTCTTTAAATGATGTTCATTTCTTTACTGTTTAATCTTTTATACTGCACTGTAACTTTTATTCTTGTGTTTGGAGTTTTTATTTTAACTGTTTCTTCTGTGTTTTATTTTCTTTTAACTGATTTTGTGTGAAGCACTTTGAATTGCCCTGTTGCTGAAATGTGCTATACAAATAAAGCTGCCTTGCCTTGCCTAAACTGATATTAAAATGAAACCAACGATTTCATCAGGGCCACACAGTAACAGTTCACAAATGGTAACTGCTATTTTCAGATGATCTGATGTTTTCCAACCTGCTCCCATCAAACGCAACTCCCAACTAAGATCTAAAGGTGAATATTCCGTCATGCTAAACTTAGTGGACATTTGTACTAAATAACACACAATTGCCCTCAATTCTGAAACGTGCGTACGACCTAAAACACGCGTAGGATGGGCGTACGCTGATTCCTACGCAAAGCTCGGCATTTATCAACTTGAACGTGAGCATAAGCTGCGGAAAAAAAATTAAATCACACGTCTGGTCTGAACTTGTGTCCGTGAGTTTGAGTCAGTGTGGACTTGTGATGCATCATGTAACAGGAGAAGGAGAAGTCATCAGTTGGTTACTTATTGACAATGGCAGATCTGGCTATTTTAGAAGACCTATCAGCCGAGCAACAGGGCACACGTAGCCTACACACACACACACACGGGCCATGGTGGATTGGCTAAGGGCAGATAAGCAGGGGGAACCCTACTATACACCCCAGAACCCCACAGGTTTTAGCCTGTGGGGTTCTGCACAACATCGCACAGGAAAACAGGGTGCCATTAATGTAGTAATGGAGCCAGATGACCCGATGCCCAGAAAGAAAAAAAAAAAAAAAAAAAAAAAAGTATAGTGTCATGTTTGGCAATGATATTCAATACAGGAAACATGACTAAGCACAACATTTATTCCTGTTTTTCATTTGTCTTTTAGTGTCGCTAATGGCCACAAGTGAATAATTTCTTTCTGCCATTGACTGACATATTTCAGATTGTTTTTCCAGCTTCTCTGCTGTCAGGAGACAGGGTCGGGGTGGTAGGCCAGCGTGGGGGGGCACACGCGGAGAACACACGCTCTACCTTACAAGTCACCGTTGACTGGCTCTGACTCAAAAAAACGTGAGTAAAATGAAAGACTGCATAAACTCTACTGCTACTGTGTTTAAATATAGGTACACCTACATCTAGGTGGAAGAAATTGCAATTCAAGCTTGCATATTTATTGAAATGTTTTTATTAGGATAACCCTTTTCAAGGGGGGTCCTGGACAAGACACCACACAAAACATTGCGCATAGACAAACAAGATAAGCAAAAACACAAACCAAAACCCAATAAAAAACACACAGAGCCTACAATTACAACAGAAGTAATAAATCATGACATGATCATTCAGAAACAGATCATAACATCATTCAGAATATAGTCAAGGTTTACTGTAAAATTGTCAGTGAGATTAAGTGGTTCAGTAAAGAAGAGTGAGGAAGGAGATGAAATTAGAAGGCTTTTAAAGTCTGCATGTACAGTTAGTATGAAAATGAGTTGCCAAGGCATGTTTAAACAGTCTGAAAGATGAAATGGAGCAAATATTTCCTGTAAGTTATTCCAGTGAGAAGGTGCTTTAAAAAACAGCTTTTTTTATATGGACTTCAGGAACATTACGTACTGAAAAAAGCTGTACAGTATGTCTTAAATGATAAGTGGAGGAAAAAAGGAACCAAAAATTGTTTTAAATTAAAAAAAAAGGATAGTGAAATGAACACACTTAAAGACAAATTGCAACCAATGAGTCTATCTTCTATATGGTGTAGGCAAGTCAAGAAGTTCATACAATGTGCGATAAATAAATCTACACACTATTACACACTCTGCTAAGAGGAGCAAGAGAGGTATTGGAAGCACTACAGTACACAGAATCTGCATATTCCATTATTGGCAGTATAAGTTGAAGAGCAATTTTTCTAACCTTAAGTATATTACTATACACATATGTCAAGGATGTATAAATTAAACTTCAGCTGGAGTCCAATTTGCTACAGCAACACTGTTGACTGCAATCAGTGATCTATTTCCATTCTGCATACCTTCTACAGCCTTCAATACCAGTGTTCAATCAGCCAAATACTGGCCTACACAGGTTAGTGCAAATGACCCTGAGATGTCAGGGTTTCAATCTCCACCTCTGACAAGAGCCACTTCTTAACCGGATTACATCTGGCCATGTTGTAAATAGTAGGGGCGATGCCTCAATACCGAGAATATATTGTGGCGTGATATTTAAATTACGATAATTTCCAGCCGCTACATTTATCAATGTATGACCATTCTCTTATTGGTGTGATAGGAACGTTTCATGAATCACACATGAAGCCTGTAGTAAGAGGATTTCTGTGCTGGTTTCTACATTAGATTGATAAATGAGGGCCAAAATATCTACAGCGGTTCCAATTGGTATCTTATATATTAGTAACTTTATTTTAGAACTTTGTGCACCCAGTCATACCAGCAATGAGGACATTTGTTCACAAATGCAGCCATGGAACAAATTAACAGATCTAAAGTTGAAGGAAATAAAAAGAACGAGAAAGGCAATATATACTGTTTGGGTTGTTTTCAGCTAAATGTCATTTTCCTGCTGGTAAAATCTTATCCAGAAAACCTATGTCATCTCACATTTGTATTACATCTGTCTCGTCCCTGTGACCTATCTACTGAAGCGTGAATGCCAAAAAAAAAAAAAAAAAAAAACTTGCTGGAGGGAATCTGAGGGCATTGTGCAAAGTAGTTCCAGTCGTTAGATCTTCATTAAAAATAAAATATCCATACAGCATTCAGATTATTAAACATTTGTTTTCACAAAATATTTAGGCTACATTACTTGCATCTATCAGTGTCATCCTAAATTGTGATATTCTTCTTACACTAAACTGGAGTTTAACAGAACTAACCAGGTTCTTGACCAGGTTCCGATCTCACAAGGTTCACTTATGAGATCGATAATGTTGACAAACACTTAAAACAATCAGAGCCGGTCAGTGGCAAAACAATTACTTTTAATACAAAAATGAGG
The DNA here is from genome assembly GCA_013375575.1 of Percina caprodes. Classification (NCBI taxonomy): domain Eukaryota; kingdom Metazoa; phylum Chordata; class Actinopteri; order Perciformes; family Percidae; genus Percina; species Percina caprodes. Next base: position 6,858,126 of record JABXJD010000003.1, on the reverse strand, counting down.
GTGCACAATTGCCCCATCAGGATAAATTGCAACCCCTTTGGAGAGGACCGTTAACTGCAGTCTCGCTCAATACTGGGGCAATTTCAAAGTGTTTTATTCTGCCAGACTGGCGTTGACAAAAAGCTGCGGTAAAGTCGGCCAGTTTGCAGCCATTTCAAGCAGCCTTCAGGCTGAACAGGAAGTCACAGAAACACTCACATCCTGTTAGGCAAGATTCCCATTTAATAAAATGCAGTCCGGCACCATGCCGGATTTCTGGAGTGCGGCTGTGAGGAAAAAAAATAAATTTGGGAACTTGCATGTTTATTTAAGTCAACTGATTTCACCTACCAATCATATGAGACGAAGGCAACTCTAACGCAGAGCTTAAAGTACTTGTGCCGGATTTCTGGGGTATAACTATTTTAGAAAAATAAATACATTTTAAAAAGTCCACCGGACAGCCAGTAAAGTGATCCCGACTGGTCCTGGCTAACGCCACCATGCTTACCGGAGGACCAGGCCAGCGGGCCACGGCTGTTTACAACGTGTAGCCTTTTTTCAGCAGCCGTATCTGACAACGGTGAGTTATGTTAAGCCAAGAGACGGAGGTGTAAATTGGGAAGAGAGGACCATGAGTTAGCAGTGCGTTTAGCAATTGTTGCTGTAATTCTAAGCCAATAAAGTGTGTACATCAGTCGGGGGGAAAAGGACGGCGAGGTTGTGTAATATTTAACGGTTCCTACTGTACTTCTAAGCTGAAAAAGTGTGTCTGTCAGTTGGGTACAGAGCTGCACCTCAGTACGGGCTTTTATGACTGAACATAGTCAGCATCTAACGTTAGCTACTCCACTGTGCTGTGAAATAATGTGTGGCTCTGTGAGACAAGCATCTAGCAACATTGTTGTGGATGCTGCGGTCTCAGCCTAGCTACCTCCATGAACTTCCTGTCTGGGGAAGAGAGTGCGGGGAAAGACAACTCCAGTATTTTGAATTTGTACTGCAGTAACTATTTTAAACACTAGCTGTCAGTATTACATATTGCACCATTAAATCAATTACATTCTTTTGTAATGGGTCAGTAAATTTGGCCAATATCAAAGCTAAAGGGATACAAAAATAAATACTTTATTCACCCTTGAGCTAACCCCACTGACACCACATCTAAGGAATTCAGATATTAAAGCTGGTTTGCTGGGGGATACAGTGTTTTTTATAGCCCCACAGTGTGATAAAGGAAAGTTCTTATGTGTAAGTCTGTAAATAATATATCAATAGTAGTTTACAAAAAAGGTAAGGCCAGTTATGAAACACTGAAACGTTACCATAGACACTCGCTCCATGCAACATGCTGTCACGGAATGATGAATGGTTCTTAATGTAGAGCATGGGTCCAAATGGAGGATCTGCACAGCAGCCCTAACACAACAGCACGCAGGCAGCCTCTAATGAGAGTGACTCAGAAACCACTTGATAAACGGATTTTAAACCTCCACTGATACATTGTTGAATTTGTCAAAATAAATCTGACTTTTACATACAAAATGGATTCTTAGCGTTTCATTTTTAGCAAAACCATTTAAAAGCAAATAACAGCAACAATGTCACACTACTGATGCTATACTTGTTTGTACGTTTTAAATCACTGTTGCAGCATTTTTCGCGTTTAATATTTCATGCTGTATTTAGTCACGACTAAAGGAAAGGCTTACATATCCTAAAAAATAAACACTTGCCAAGAGACAAATGTTTAAAACCAAGTGGGCCAGCAGCTGTAGATTGAGTAACTGAAAGCCTAGAGCTTCATGTAAAATCTTTAGTTATATCCATGAGGAACTTTTATTTATAATTTAATCAAAATCAATGTTTCATTAACCTCCCCTTGTCTGTGCTGTTAGCTTGCGAGAACAATATTTGTACACAGCTCACATGAACCTCCTCGAGTCTCATTTCTAACAAGATTTTTAGAAATGAGACCACTGGTCTTTGGTCCGACAACATATTCAGAACTCTGAGGGACTTGGTCCGAATCTGCCGTAATTTGTTCCCCCAGAAAGGAATATCATCCATATGGAAAGTCATGTGGTCTTTCAAAACAATGGCGCATGAGAACAAAGTCATAACAGCTCACTCACCAAGTGGCAGAAATTAAGTTCAGGTTCAAGTTCTCCTTGAGAGAATATTGGTAAATTAAAATTAGTTTGAGTGTAATGTCAGAAATCATTTCTTGAAAACCAAAAATTAAATAACTTCAAATCAATGTACTCACCCTGCCAAGTAGTATTGAAATTGATTCAGTTTGCTTTCACATTGAAAAAAAAAAAAAAAAACAATATCAGGCCACTGGAGCAAACAAATGTAATTTCTGACATCTGATATCCAAAACAAATTTTAAAATGAGACATTAACATTGAAAGAAAATGGGAGACTCCAAACAATAGCAGAACAGCCACATTGGTATCAACTACATAAACAAAATCAGTTATACTGGTTTAGTTAAAAGGTGAACTCACAGCTCCGGCACTTTCAACACCTTTTTGCACCTAGAAGGAATTAAAAAGCAAAAGGAACACCGGAAATTGTTGATTTCGGACAACACAGGAGCCTCCGGCTTGCTCTCATTCATCACAGACAAATTATGGTTCACATACCTTGTTCAGCCGCATGTTCACTGCTATGACAGGTCACCATCAATAATGTGGTAACAAATAAAAGCAAAAGTGGGTATTGTGCTTCAAGCATGTTAACACTAAATATTTGTTTTCTATGATGGAGCATGTACACAGTGTTAAAAACAGCTAGATGCAGAGTGAGTCTGCAGTGGTGAGGAGTGACACTCAGCCAGGTGCTGCCAATTATCTAATCACGCACTCTAACACATAATGGCTGCAATGGACAGGCTACATGAAGATAGGGTGGTGTGTGTGTGTGTGTGTGTGTGTGTGTGTGTGTGTGTGTGTGTGTGTGTGTGTGTGTGTGTGTGTGTGTGTGTGTGTGTGTGTGTGTGTGTGTGTGTGTGTGTGTGTGTGTGTGTGTGTGTGTGTGTGTGTGTGTGTGTGTGTGTTATAAACTGTAGAACAGGTGGAACAAAACACTTCAATATGAATGATCATGTCTGTTCACAGAAAAGAAAATAAAAACAATTTTTTTTATCACAGGAGAGAGTGTAAATAAAAATGTTTCAGTGTACTCATTTTTACATTTTGGAAACATATTAAACATGTTAAATAATTGTGAAATGAAAACAATGAACACAAATAAATAAATAAATCAATATCATACGGTTGTTTAAATTGACAGTGTTGAAAAAGCACCTTTATACAAGTAAAGTAGCCTACTTAAGTACAGTTTTGAAGGACTTGTACTTTACTTGAAGTGCTCATATTATGCGTTTTGGCTTGTTCCCTTTCCTTTATTGTTTTATGTATCGTTTTTGTGCATGTCATAGGTTTAAAAGTGAACCCCCCCCAAAGGGACTTTTCATCTCTAACAGAAAACACTGTTACTGCTCCAAACAGCTCTATTGTAGTCCAGACTTTACTTCCATGTTAAACGTGCATCATTTAGCATCACTTTGTAACACATGTTATAATGCTCGCCTAGCTGCTATGGAACGCCCTCATACTCTGCTTCTGACTGAGTAGTTCTTACCTAGGTACTAGGCATGTGCGACTCTGAACAAAAGATGGGAACAGAAGTGAGATGCCTCACTCAGTAGCTGAAAAAGAGAGCTCAACACACAGGGTGAAAAGAGGAGTTGCAGGAATTGCTGCAGTACGAAAAAAAATATGGTGTTTTTTGAAAATTAAACCATGTAACCCTATAACCATAGTTTATATTCTAAATATGAACTATGGACCGGTAAATTAGCATAATTAAGTATTTAATCTTTTTGTACTTGACTTTTCTTTTTTATATGCAAATAGTGTACGTTTTACTCCACAACATTTGTTCGACAACTTAAGTTACTTACTTTGCAGATTTCATATTAGTAATATAAAATGTATCAATGATGTGATATTTTAGATTCAAATACATGTGTATTGCCTCTGGGGGGAAATTCACAAGCTACCCATGATAAAGTAACCAGCTTCAACATTTAACTAATGTGCATATTAATGCATCAATAATTACAATCTAATAATAAAGGGTTATTATACATTATTCTGAAATGGGTCACTTTTTTGGGCCACAGTAAAAATTTGACTTTCACTAGCGCAGAGTGTTTCTACATGTGGTTTTTGCCACTTTACTTGGAGCTTTAAAGACTTATGTGCCTGGTGTGCTGAAGAGGACAGCACTTATCTGGACATCAGTAGTCTTTATGCCACAACACAATAGTTCTATATTTAAACTTGTTTTTATTCAGGTCAGGAAATCCTGTAAGTGGGCTGCTGCATCAAGCCTGCATTTCCCTTCCATGGAGGAGATATTTGTTTCCTGCTGTTAACTGTTTCCGTTTTCACATTTCTATTCTATTCTATTCTATTCTATTCTATTCTATTATATTCTCTTATTCTATTCTATTCTATTCTATTCTATTCTATTCTATTGTTCTATATCAGCAGTCAATTAAGTCAATTAAGAGCAAAGAAATGGACCAGCAGGTGTCGCCTAAAACACAAAGATTATTGGATCAAATGCACTTCAACTTGAATCACCTCTAACCTATGCATTTTAATTATTAAATAATATAATTACACAGTGAAACATCTTGTTAGAATTTTCAAACTAACTTCGTGTTCTGTTGGATCTCTGAGGAAGGAGGCTGAGGGTCAAATTGAGAATTAAGAAAAGGTTTAATGCAGCAGAATGATGAGGATGATGAGACAAAGACAATACAACACAAAACAACAACATAACAACACTGCAGCTGACAGCGGGCTGGATCCACGCTTCCCCCTGACAGAGTCACATCAAACCAGTCCTGAAAATACCTAAAGCACATTCATTTATCCCCTGCACCTGGGGGCGGTTCCTTTTCACCTGGTGCATTCAAATCCATTCTCATTGGTCCGCCGTTGTCATGACAGCATGTCGAGTGCATCTTCGCTATCCAATGAGAGTAAACATTCCGCTGAACTCTGCCCCTTTGGGGGCCGTTTTGGTTAGAGGTCAAAAGGGTCTGTCATGTAAATGTGAAATTCTAACATAATGAACATTGTATTGTCTTAGCCCAGACTAGGGGACAGGAGACAGCAGGCAGGAAGCTCCTTTCCATATGTTAAATGCCAGACTTGACCTGATCAACTCTTTATAGTCAGAAGGTAGGGGGAGGTGAGGGACAGAGATATGCATATTTTTCTAATCTGGCTGCATCAAACATTGTCTAACTTTTATAAATCAACAATCTACATCTACAATGTCCTTAAAAAAAGTGCGTCAACCAACAATTTCAATGACATTTTAGCACTAACTGCTATGCTATTCCTATTAGCCTACTGAAACGTGCATGGGACGCTGTCCAAAATATTCTCCTGTAAGACAACTTTATTTGTTACTTGCTACAACTAGCTTGAGTAATTTTGCAGAACATTTGATAAAGTCTGTAACCAGAAATGTCATGCTTTGTCCAATGTTCAATGATGAAAGCTTAATTACCATGATGGGTTCCTTCAGTGCTTAATTGTATTTAGTTTTATCGCTTTTAGCTATGTTTGAAAAAAAAAATAGAAAAGGCTAAAACAGTTCAAGTCATCTCAGATTGGTAGGGTGGTTTCCCAGCGCGTCCATCCCCTAAACTTGTCTTCTTGCACTGTGGCTACACATCCTCCCTTCCAAAACGAGTTTCGGATGTTGTGCGAGGATCCTCCCTGGTCTGAGTTTGGCTAAAAAAAAGACACTCAACCATGATATTAACATAAGTTCTAATGGGGAAGTCTCGCGTTCACTGGCTGCGCTTCCCTTTTCTAAGATTGACCAGCAGCTTTCGAAGGTGCCCTCTTTCAAAAAGGAGTTTGATAATTGCCAGCGTGTGTGTTGTCCATTTGTTGTTGGTGGTTTCACATTTTGGATACTCGCAGCACCAACTGGAACGAGGGATTGACAAAGACAAATACCGAGACGCCCGTGGATTGTATAATTTGGAAATTAGTGATGCGCTTTCAGACTCAGTGGATTTGCAGACCGGTGCGAGCTTTGTGGTCCCGACACGGTCCAACGTGGTGTATATAACGTTAAAGTCTAAGCGCCTGAAACCAGCACATATTCGGGGTACGATCAGACCAAAACTGAGGAGAAAAGTAAGAAGGAAGGAGACTAATTCCGCTTTTACGCAGTACAAACTTGTAACTTTGGAGCGAGGCCAGAATAAACGTAATTTTGCATCCAAGACTTCCTTAGGAGAAACCAGGGAGGTTTATTATAAATATTTAGATATAACCCATATATCTCCGACGGATACACAGATAGACTCTCACATTAGTTCTATCCGAATTTACAGTCAGAGGGCACCGCCATGGCTCAGCCCACAGGACGTGGAAGTCATGCGCTTTCTTGCGGATGCCAACGTTTTGCGCATCAAAGAAGTTTCTCACGGAGACTATCGGACACTTCTGGTATTTGAGGGCGAGACAAACGTTCCTATAAAAAACCAAAAACAGACACAACGGAACAATGTATGTGGAGGGCAGTGCGGAGTAATCAACATCCCCGTGGACACCACTGAGGTCTTTGCTTTCCATCTGGACAGGGTGCTTGGTCTCAATAGGACATTGCCAGCTGTAAGCAGAAAGTTTAGCTTTTTACACGGTATGTCAACAGACACGATGACAAGGTTTCTGAAGCTGGATACAACTTGATATGGAGTACTTTTAAAACCAAGTTAAGTTCAAACTGTAGACTACTGAGTTTGTTTTATTACAAACAGTGGATGATGTTGATTAGAGAGAGAGAGAGAGAGAGAGAGAGAGAGAGAGAGAAGGGGGATACGAACTTTTAAACTAAACTCCAAGTTCAACTAAATTACATTGTCTAACTTGTTTAACTCATTTCTATGTATTCTGCTGCACTTAGGTTCCAAATTGCAGACTGTATCATCAACATCACAGCACTGTAATCATTTATATGGAGAAACAGACTGCAAACATGTATACTACTACCCTGATGAAGTGAATCTATACAGCTTTGTCATAGTTTTAGGGTTTTTTGGAGTTAAAGTCATTACAATATAGACTAAGCATACAGTACAAACCTTTTTTAATATGTTGTTTTAACCCTCGGATTATTGAATGTCATGTAGGAGTGAAGTGGAGGATCCATTAAATTGGGTGCTCTGACATTTTGGCCTAGTGGGTGGGAGAGATGGGTGCTGAGGATCCAACAGCCATGTGCTTTGACCAAAGCCAGTACCAACTCATTCAATACCAATATTGACAATATGAAAATATTTCCATGGCAGAAAATACGACAGTAATACAAAGATTGTAGAGCCATGGGACTAAGGGGAATCCTCATGTGTGACCTGTTCATTACCATATAAGGGAAAAGGACCCCCACACCTCAAATGTCAGTGACATCAGAAAAGTTGTCTTGATACCAGGTTAAAGTTCACAAGCTATGCTGTGTTGTATGTCTAAATAGCGCAATAATATGTATTGATGATTGAATAGATAGAGTAGAATGCCTTTATTGACATTATACACAAGTGCAGTACCTGTGCAATGAGATTGACAGGAGAGTCAACACATTTAAATGTATACATGCAATGATATATTTAATTCAGAGGTTTGATCAAACACTGATTTAAAGGGTGTGCTTGCTAAACTATATAAAATATGTATTAATGGTCTGGACAAGATTCATGGTAGTGCTGTTTTGCGCTGCTCACTTACCAAAGGTAAAAGTTATAGGTGGGTTTGTTTTAACCATGTGTATGCATTGCTCAGTGAGCTGTACCTGGATAAGATTACCAGTAGGTTAAAAAACTCACTGAGACTGAACAGTTGCTGAAACCTGATCATGTAATCTTTTTATCCTCCTCATTAGATGGCCAGCCCTGTCCAGTGGTGTCATGGGATGCATCTCTCTACCCAGAAGGCCTTGCTGCAGGCTCGTCGACCGTGAGGTTAACATGGGGGGAGTACCAGAACTCCCTGAAACAGAGGTGTTGGCATAAAAACATCAGCCCAAAGCCTGACTCTGGCTGCTTCACAGTTCATCACTATGAGTGGAGTAAACTGGCTCTGTTTGACTTCTTGTTACAGGTACTACAAGCCGTTTGATTAATGAAAACATATTGTGAAATTGAAAGACAGATAAACTTTTCTCCAAATATGCAAAAAAAAACATGTCTGTTCTGTTTATTGAATTCCAAAATGCTTCATAAATGATTTTTTACATACAGCTGTTATTGCTGAAGAATTAGGTTAAATATCCTCAGGGGTATTGTCCTTTGGCTGAGCGCATGTCTTGTTTCCTGTGTGTAGAAGGACTGTATCTCTGATCAGATTTTAGCAATAAAGTCATCTCCTGTGAATTCTCCAAAATTTATCCCATGATCATGAAGGAGCAAACATAGCATTTCTTTTATTTCTTTCTTTATGTCGGATCCCCATTATCTGCTAACAATGTAGAAGCTACTCTTCCTGGGGTACACATCAAACAATTACAACATGTACATACAAATACCATACATACAATCTTACATACATTTTAAACAAGACATTAAAGAATATCATTATGTACCTGTTTCATAAGTTAGTGTCAAATAGAATGACATCACATTCTGCCAATAACAACCCATCATAGTTAGATTAACTAATGTTTTATTCAGTTTTTAAGTGTTTTCTAAGTAGTCTTTACAAACTGGCCTTACTCAGTGCCTTCACTATAATAGTTGGCAAGCTTTCAACATTGTGATGGCTCTAAACATTACAGACCTGCACACAGCATCAGTCCGGGGCTTTTGCTTGACTAGATAACACCTACAGTAGCTGTCTGCCATGTACTATAACTATCTTGGTCTCTCATATAATTTATCTTGGAGTACAGACAAATTGTCTGTTTACTAAAACAGCTATTCCTAAAAATATTCATAAGGTTGCATGCCAACCTCTTTTCTACTCTGAGCCATGAGAGACTGGTATGCACCCTCACTGTACTCAGCTTTGCACCTGATAGACAGGCCAGTGCGAGATTCTCTGCTTTATTTTGAGCTATTTGGATCTTAGACAGATCTTTTTTTGCTGCACTCGACCAGAATGGTGATCAATAATCAAGGTGAGAGTGAGGAAATGAAAAATACATACTTTAAAGTTGTTTGGATATCTTTAGAACTACTCAATCAGCCATTGAGGTCAAAGTGCCACAGCTTTATCTTAGTTCTTTATTTCAAGTTCCTTATGAATAAATTCCAAAACAAGTAATGAGAAATTCATATTGCGCAGGTAAGAGAAGCAGATTACAAACAGATAGCCATATCACACGTCTTATCAAAGACACAAGTGAACTGAATAGTGAAGTTATTAAATTGGTTTGTCTGATACTGAATAACAAAATAACAAATGGCATCTATTCATGTTGTAAAAAAATACTTTCTTGTCCTGAACTGACCCTCACAGGCTGAATAATGCCCAGGGACAACAACCATGGCTAAATACTGAAGCCAAACCTCAAACATCTCTCACTCTAAAAATTATAGTTATGTGCCACTATTTTACATGGAATGTAAAAGTTGAAGTCAAATTTAATTAGCTAAGGACTAGAAGTGTTTTACATCCAGGATACTGGGTTCAGAGTTTTTATTTGAAGATATTAGGGCTTACAGAAAGGTATGTTTAGAGGTTTGTTGGCTTGATTGACAGGTATCCTGGAGGCATATCAGCTCACAACCTTGGTGGATGCTCAATGAGCCAAGTCGGCCCCCAGGTTTCTGAAAAAGATGCCTGTCACCTAATTATGGCTTCAAAAGTCCAATCTAAATCGTATGAGTGACATCTCAGATGCTGCATCCTTGGTTTTACTTAGTATTTTGTTGCATCATCTAAAACCTCTGCCAATTAAATGGTTTAGCATTATGAAGAGTGACAGACGAGTTGAAGCCTTAGTTGGGGACTGTAGGATGCCAGTCGTTATGGAGGAGGCAGGAGTATTCAATGAGGTGCTGTCTAATAGGCTTAAGAAGTCCCCTGTGCAGTCATGTCACTCAGCAGTAAGATGGTGTAATTGATGCAGATCTCATCAAATAACCAAGCAGCACTAATGCTAAAGAGGCACTACACTAATCAGCCTGGATGTGTTTAGTTTTTTCTCTGGCAAACCATAAACCCTGTAATGCAATCATTATCTAGCTGTGAGATAATGCCATTATTGCAATATAACCTTGTTCAGGGCAAGACAAACTCTTGCACCTAAAAAAATTAGAAACACTTTCATAAACGTCAGTCAACTGTGTTCTCAATATATCCAGTACACATGTTCACGGAGGAAATACAAATGTTTCCTTTCAGATTCATAACCGTCTGGATCACAGTTGCTGTGGATTCAGGCCTAGGCAAGAGGATGTGTGTGTGGAACTCGGCCACCATGCTCAATGTGTGGACCCAAATCACATACAACTGACAAACATCATCCACAGGGATCACGACCCCAGACACCTGGTCTTCAACAACAACAAGGGGTTCTTTGACCGCAATGAGGACAACTTGGACTTCAGGCTCCTGGAAGGAATCAAAGAGTAAGTTTGGATCCCAAAACATCTATAACTGTATGTGATAGATACTGATGATTTTAGAGGTTTTGTCTTTATTGCTCGGTAAAATTAATATATTGAATAGATTAAGTTTCACTCAGATTTTGTTTGTTGGACTTCAAACGGATGTGGAAATGACAACAGCAACATTATGACAGTTTTGTGTCATATAACACAGATGTTATCAAAATAATAACTTTTGTCAGATTCACTTAAGTTCTTCCAAAATGTTCTTTCAATTAACAAGAGGTCAACAGTCTTTACAACATGGTTGAAAAGGTCCATCATGCAAAGCTGAAAAATAAGATTTGAATCTCTGAAAGGAGTGTGTTAAATCCTAACGAGGCCTATGGTCTGTTCAGCAACTCTGGAATTAAAATTTTGCACATAATAATCTTTAAATACAAAGCACAAACAAAATGCCATTTTTTTGCACTTTCAAATACTGTTTTGATCACTCCAAACCATAGTTTAAATGTTAAAAGCATGCTTTTATATATATATATATATATATATATATATATATATATATATATATATATATATATATATATATATTAAACCTTGCAAAGTTTAACCGGAGTAAACAGAAAATCTTTCTTCTGGTTTTATAAAGTGTTTTTTTCTTTTTTTTCTCAATGAAATGTGTATGTAATTCCAAACCACGCTGCAGAGACGCTGCATTCATCTCATCCATCTTTTGATAAATTAATCAATAAGTCGTATGGAGACAGAAGAGAAACTGGGATTTTGGCAAGGAGAATTGTATCTTCTATCACATGGATCCTTACCCTCATCAAAACTAGCATCTGGCATTCAAAGGAGATATAGAGGCACAATAGGTCAAATGTATCAGATGACTTTAGAAGATCAAGATCACACAACATCATTAATACCTGATGATTTTTTTATACATCTGACAGAGCTTTATCTCTTTGACTTTATTAAAGCTAAATTATCTGATTTATTTTAGGTACATTTCAAACTGACATGTACAACACACACTATCACAGTCTATCCGAGCTGCATTAGAACCTAAACGTAGTCTAAAACTACTTAACAGTCTATCCATGGCTCTTCTCCAGTTATCTACAAAGTCCATATGTTCATTTCCCCCCTACCGTCTCTCTCTTGTGGTTTTGGTATTTTAGTTATACAAACATTTCTTTGAGGCAGAACTCCTCCACATGCAATAATAAAATCCACTCAAAACTCAGCGAGGCAAGGCACAAAACTATCTCTGTGTCAAGCAGCAAATAGGACTGGCACATTGCTTCATTCACAGTGATCTAACAACCTACTGTAGGCTAGTTTATGCTTGAAAGCTGTTCAAATGTTGAAGAAAATACCTGGAGTAGCTTCTAACTTTCAGCCTGTATGCATTCATGTTGTCACTCAAATTTTGTCACACAAACTTCCTCAGAGGCAGCCAAGGCTTAAAATGTGACCGGTTAAGTGTAATTTCAACTGCCAAGAAATAAAGAGCCACTGCTTTTCTGATAGCTAATGTAAATGGCAAGCTGTGGTCACGTATACAATACAGAAATACAATTGTCTTAATTTAGTTATTGCTTTATAATCGTTAAGCTACTTTTACAACCTTGGTATTTCAGCATGTTTGCTTAGTTCTTGCTCTGCTTTACTGCTTGGACATTTTTGTAAAAGGACTGCCAGATAAAGCAGACAATGAAGCTACGCCAAACACCGGAACTACCGAAACAAAGGCAAGAAAATATGTATTGGTGACCACAATTCGATTTAAGAAGCCTGATTTAACTGTCAATTGTTGTCTTTTTGACTATCCCTTTGCGGAGAAACAGCTGCTTTTTGCGCACCTCTCTCTCTCTCTCTCTCTCTCTCTCTCTCTCTCCTCTTTGCATGTAAAACTATTTATCTTCAAAAGTAGGGCCCTGCAGAAAACGTTGGGGAACCACTGGGCTAAGTTGTATGTGTCTCGAACTATCAACGGGCAGCAGTAGTTAAAAGCACAGAAGCTTCCTTGCGACAGTTATGGCTAGGCTAGCAATAAAAAGTAGTAGAATTTCACTCAAATTGAAATTGTAACAGATGTTTTAAGAGATATGAGATTTCGTCTATGGTCTATTTTTGTGAATTCAGCTTTCATTGGTCTAATATTTAGTTTCACAATTGCATCCAAACTTCATTGGCTAACTGAACCAGTTTAAATTGCTGCATAGAGCACCTACATGTGTACCGTATAAGGCTGAAAATGAATATAGGAACTAAGTTGTAACTCATCAACTGGCTTTTTCCCTTGCACTTACCCTATAGCTGTAATTTTTTTCTGCACTTTATTCTCCGTTTACCTTCTTAACATTTCAATGGGTTAGGTGTGGTCTATATCAACTATGATTAATTTAGGGGATTGCTCTGGTGCAGATCACTCATTTCCAGTTGGATGTTCCTCATCTTCCCTTTCTTTTGTTGTCATTCTAAACTCCTAACTGAGATGCTCCTCAGATCTCTGCAGGATAAATTGAGACAGCTAGCTAGACTATCTGTCAAATCTATATTTTCTGTTGCATGACAAAAACAACTTGTGTTCTACCAAAACAAGTTATTTCCCGATGGTATTTTGCAGAGGTGCAGTTATTGTGTCTGGTGCTTAGCGCCACCCAAGATGATTGTGATTAGTTTAAAGAAATGCCAATAAACCAGAGCAAGTTTTTTTTCTCCCATCCCAGCATGCTGTGTGGACTAGCCAGACCTTCCTCCGCAATGCTGTGGAGGTAGGTCAGGCAATGTGAGACTAGGATTAAAAAACAAACAGGATAAAGTTGCACGGCTGTTCCATAATGTTCAGCCGTTCCTATTTTTAGCAAGTTTGACCTTGCCCACTAAGAACCATTCAAATTATTCCTGCCCCCTGCTTCCAACCATGAGCAGCTCGGCCTCTGGGACATTTACCTGGAACTAAAACTCCAATTTGATTGTCATTTTTCCTGACACACTTTCTGTCTTTCCAGGTTGCCAGAGCAGGCAGTGTCCGTGCTGAAGAGCAAGAGGCTGAGGGAGAAGCTCCTCCAGTCTCTTTTCCTGGATCAGACATACTGGGAGAGCCAGGGCGGCCGGCAGGGCATCGACAAGCTGATCGATGTGATTGAGAGGCGGGCCAAGGTCCTCCTCACATACATCAATGCTCATGGGATCAAAGTCATCACAATGCACGTGTGATGAGAGTCACACCAATCAAGTGGCAAAATTACTGAGACATAGATAAGGTAAATTAACAGTTTGACATCTGTGCCTTCAATGTGTCCCTTCAGAATGTCCCTTTACAAGCCACTGGGACTTAATCCAGCTAGGCTACAATTTGTAAAGTGGTCCTGGGAAAAGAAAAAAACATCAGCTACTATCTAAAAAGGATGTGTGCCTAACTTTTACTTAATGAAAATACTTCCATCTTCATTTATTTCTTCCCTAGAAGTCAGTACACTGCCATCATTATGTACAGATTACAATATGCTGCAGTTATAGCTTCTGCTTCTCCTGAGGACTTGCAGTGTAATTGGCATTGTGTATGAATGAAATGCACTAAATGAAACTTTATTTTATTCTCTGCTGGTTAAGTGTGTTTCAGGAACTATGATGTTCATGAAGCCTCTTAGCATATACCTAACAAGCCACAACCCATCCAGTTGGCTTGTTTGGCGTCACACGTTATACACAGAATACAAAATTTCCATTCTATTAAGTTATTCAATTACAGTCTTAAACATTTATTTTTCTTTTTTACAAAACTCCCAAGAAGTGACACCATTTTATAAATACATCACTTATTATCATGAAGTTTGTGTATTGGAAACAACTTAGCATAGTGACTATACTTTATATATTGAAGAACATTAAGATGAGCAGTCAGATGGTTATACCCTCTTCGATAGGCACTCTTATTTTTAATTTAACTACAAACACCTTTAGCTATAACCATTTTCACTGTATTCATTTATTTTTGTTCTTTCTTCTTTAATTGTTGTAGATGTTTGAGCATCCAATGGTCAATAACAACATGTATTCTTCAAATAGTTCAACTTTAATTAATAAAATCCTTTTTTGGAAGGAAATAAGCATTTTGATTTATGTCATTAAAAACAACTTTTGGGTTGTTATACTTAGCTGTATTGAATTTTGGTTTGAAATATGTCAACACTTGATTTCAGTTAATTTGTCAGTCACAGTCAGGCTTGACTTTTTGAATTTCTTTTACTGATGTGTGTGAACTGTTTGGCATTTATTTTGCCTTAAATGACAAAGCCACCATCAAATAACTTAATAAGTATATACAATTTATAAAAATGCATTAGCAAAGACATTTTCTTCTCATGTCTAGGCAGTATCTGTCAAAAGCTTGGGCACAAATAGTCTAGCTCTGAAATCTGAGCCACAGTGTGGTGTCTATTTTTCATGCTGTCGTAAACAGCGTGCTTTGGGCTCTGAGAGTTGGAGTCGATGAGGCTTTGGGGGTTATTTTCTTGTGTCCATGCCGGGCATTCATTCGGCTGTTGTTTTAACCCCTTTGCATCCACATTAGTGCGTCAGTGGGGTCCATACCTCTGTGTGTTTGTGCACTGGTTTGTGTTAGAAAGACCCCTCTAGTTCACAGAGTGCTCTGCAGCGGAACTTACATATTCTCACACAATAACATAGACACAGACAAAAGG
This sequence comes from Percina caprodes, assembly GCA_013375575.1. Classification (NCBI taxonomy): domain Eukaryota; kingdom Metazoa; phylum Chordata; class Actinopteri; order Perciformes; family Percidae; genus Percina; species Percina caprodes. Next base: position 6,842,775 of record JABXJD010000003.1, on the reverse strand, counting down.
TGACTTTTGACATTCATGCAAGACGGCGCTACAGTAACACATTCTGATGGGTCACAGATTTTATTGTAACACCAGAAAAGCCGACGTGTAGCCTCTAGTATGTCTATTTTAGTCATAAAATAACTTTAAATTGCGCAATGTGGTTGTTCGTCAGTAGCCAACATTATATTACACCCCCACTTCCATTTAACGGGGCTGTTTTCCTTTTAGTCTGTGTTTGTGCTCGCTTACTTTTTTCTTTTCCCTCGTGCCCCCTTTAACGTTACTTGTGTAAAGCGTCTGTGGGTTTAATATAATGCGCTATATTGATCTAAGCTATTACGTTGGTTGATTCAACAAACTCCTAATGCTTTGGGTCGTAACACAGTGACATTCAAAGTAAGCTAAGTTACTGTATGCAACACTTAAAATGCAACAATTCATCTGTAATGTATTCTCTTATTGTAAATAAATGATTTTCTGACTGAGCAAAATATTCATAGCGACTATAGAGACCGCCCCGTAATGCTGACACAGTAATCTACAGTGGGCAATACAGCACTACCACTTTTTTCAATAGTGCTAGAATCAGCACAAACTGAAAGCTTTAAGCTTTAAGCTTTGCTTTAAAAGAGTAGTTTGACCTTATGGGAAGTATAAGCTTTTTTGCTTCTCCATGTTGATGTCACCCTCTTGTCTGTATGGTAAATATGTTAGCTGTAGCCAGCAGCTGGTTAGCTTACCATAAAGACTAGAAACAGGTAAGCCTGCTCTGTCCAAAGGAAACAAAATCTAGCACCTCGAAAGCTTGCTGATAAAATTTTGTTTGGTTTCTTTGGTTTTGTCTGTCCAAAATCCAGAAGTGTAAAAATTACTATTTAACGTGGGGTTGTGTGTCAGACTCTTTTTTGTCTGGAACCAGTCCTTTGCAAAATATATATACAAATGTAATCAGTGGTATGTGTGCTCATAGCTTTAAACAACACTTTGGATTTGCCCTGCTGATTCCATTAAGTGTAATGGGTTAAGGCCTATTTTGCAAAACACAGAAGCTGTATTTGATCCCGAACAAACAAATGAATGAGTTAAATCTATAGTGAAAGTCTAATGTGCCTTATGACTTAAAAAGTGTATGTCCTCAGGCAAGTTATTTAAATTGAAATACATTAGAGAGGCAGTACGCTTTGTACTTGAGCTTTCACATTTTATGAAGCAGGTGTTTTTGCTGGAGCGCTGAGCATTAAACTGGTAAATTGGATACTTTCTGCAACAGTTTTCAAGAAACTTCACAAGGTTTAGCTTAAATAATTGGGTTGTGAAGTGTATGTAATTATTCTCTGTTTTCTTTTTTCTATATGATAGGTCTCACATGTTCACAATAGTTTACACAGATAATGAGCCTTGCTTACATTGTATATGTGTTTCTTCTTCTCCATTCACCTTTTCTTCTTGATGTTAATTCAGTTGTTACTCATTTCCTAAAGGCTATATAAATTGAGAAGATTTTGTCTTTCAGGCAGTGGATGAAAATGATTTTGGATGGTCAACCTCAGCTGTGTCCAGCTGGCTGCTGCCTGATCTGACTAACAGCAATCAAACAGAGGGGCTCTTTGTTCTTGTAACCTCAGCTGAATGCTTGAATCACTCTGGTTTACCATGATGTCACTTTTCCCATTTCTTCTAGAATTTGCAAGTGACCTCCTACTCTAACAATAAAACATGTGCCTGTTAGCATATTGGTCAGAGTAACTTATTTAATATGAGATTTATTTATTTATGTTTTGAAATAATTTTCTTTCAATTAAATGATGTGCTGTTTTCACCAATACAAAGAACTGCACAGGTTAACAAAACAGTGTGATGTTTCTTCAGAATCCAGAGAAAATGTGAGACACAGTGCAGACACACAGTCCAGATGGTTAAAGAAAGAGAGTTTTGGTTCTTGCTGTTTTGGACACATTTTACACTATGCAGTTCAAGAAATAGTTTAACATTTTGGTATATCATGTCTGTACACTGAAAACTGAACATGAAGCTACAAACAGCTGGTTAGCTCAGCTTACCATAAAGAAAGAAAATAAAGAAAACAAAATCCATGCCAACATTGCTAAAGCTCACTAATTAATATGTTATGTCTTGGGATGTCGATCGTGTGAATAGTCCATACACAACAAGTTTAAAAACAAGAAGTTTTGTTTTAATTTGGGGCCATGTTCCTGGCTAGCTATTTTGCCCATGATAAGCAAAGCTAACTTGGCTGCTGGCTCTCAATGGATACATTTAGGAGTACTATCAACCTTCTCGGCTAACTCTTGACAAAAAAATGAATAAGCATCAAAACATGTTGAATAATTCCCTTAAAATGTGTCACCTTCTGTTGGTTAGAGAATTGTCTAACCTACACTCAAAATATAAGGTTGCATTTCTTCAAAAGAAAAAAGAGAATATGAATCCAGCCCCACTTTCTTCAATAACATGGGTTTGGCTTAAAATATTTCACTCAGAGCAGCTTTACTATTTCTTAGAAACTAACAGGTAATTGGACCATGTAGTCTTAAAAGGATCTGGAACATTATACTGCCTCTCACTGTCATAAGTAAAAGAAGAAGTGTAAGAAGTGTTTCAACAACACAGCACCTGGGTGGTCACTGTCAGAACACTCTACATATGAAAATACCAAGAAAAAAAGCATGATTCACTTTTTTCTTCTTTAACACAAAAACCACCAGACAAAACAAATTGTTCCCACCACCTAATGGCCATACATTTGTGTGAACACGCCACTGGTGGATGAAGTTCTCTTCATGCTGATAAGGACATAGCAGAGAAATTGAAAGAATGTCAACATGTATCAGATTAAGTCATGTCAAAGCTTGCTTGTTTCACTAAATAGCTGTATAATTCTTTGCATGAAGAGTTATGGAATCAAGGCACACAATGAATAATGTATTTTTTCATGACTTAACAGTACCTATGTGTAGATTCTTTTGCCATTCTGGCACACGGTCAGGTTCTTTTAACCCTTGTATGGTATTCGGGTCACATTGACCCATTTCAAGAAGAAAAATAGTAAATTTTTTTCTACCTGAAAATGGCCTTACCTTATTTTCTGTGATAAACATGTATTCCTGACTCAATTCAGAAAACTATTCTCGAAATGACCACTTTAGTTTTTTTTCCACAGTGGATTTTTAACATGAATTGTAACCTTGTGACAAAAAATGAACCACATTTCCATTTTAATTGTGTTCTAGTAGAGACTGATCTCAATTGTTGGATATTAAGATAAAGACAATATTTTTTAATAGATGATAAAGTAAAATTTTATGTCAGAATTGTTTTTAAAACCCCGTATAAGTCACAGGTCAATTTGACCCGAGGGATAGGAGAGGGTCCCGAAAGTGAAGACAAGACAAGGGTTAATCTTACTGGATCTCCTCTTTGTGAAAGAGAGCCTGTGGAGATTTAATTCAGCTCCTACATATATACAGTTTTTGTGTAATTTTGATGAATGAAAAAGGTAATCTTCCTAGGGCCACTGTTGTGTCTTGTGGAAGCTGATTCTTAAAAATATATGTCATGAATAAATACAGTACACTGCAAAAATAAGTTAAATTTCCCACCAGGAGTTCACTTAAAACTATCTGCAGCTCAGATTAAAGCCTGTTGGTGTAGAAAGCTTTATGTCAAGTAAGAATGCAGCCACATGAAATAGTTTTTGCCATAGGCATTGTACAGACATGTAGACAGACAGACATTTTAAGCTGACTTTATTAAAATCAGTAGGTCAACAAACAACTTGACCCAATCGCTGAAATAGAAAAGCCCTCATATTTCTCCTTTTGAAGAATTTAGATTGAAAATCCAGCTTGAAAATCCATACTTGAGATTTATGCGAATATGTGATGGGTAATAGCTTCAGGCTCATCTGTGACAGATCAAGAAGAAGGAGAGAGCTTCACATTAGTGCCATGAGCTGCATGTTTGATTACATCCAACTCCCTGTTTCCTACTTGTATTCACTTAAATCATTGCGTTTCTGGAGGTCTACAGGCCAGGAGTGGGGTCAGTGGCAGAATATTTCCCCTGGACCTAGTTCAAATTCAGTGTGTTGCTCAAGGACATACATATGAGCAGGACATGAGGACTAAGGTAATAGGGGATCAATCCAACTGTTGGTTACAAGTCAGCCACTCTACTACTTCTATTTCCACTCCACCCTGCTTTTATTTAGCAACTGCAACATGAATGTTAAAATGAGTAATTTCCCTGTCAAACATCTACTGCTGATAACAGCTGACCCTGAGAGAAGATAGGTATTCTTTGCACCAATACCTCAATACAGTTAATGTACTCTATTGATTTGTATCTGAAACGGAGGCAGTTGTAATGAATGAACGCAATTTAACAGAATTTGGGACCTTCACCTTCTACATGACGCATTCAGTATTGGTATGACTTTCTTTTGTCTCTTTGCACTGCATGTGACGCCTTGCATTATACAGTACGCTAACCCTCCACAAAAATGGGCCCTCATTTGGTATTGATGAATGTGTTGCGTTATTATGTGCTTTAGTGGTTCAGTATAAAAAGACACATTTGAATAATTTAATTGCCACAAAGTGAACCAGGGCAGTTGTATTGCACGTTTCCTGTTTGGCAATCCAGCCTTGAAGTACAGAAAGTAAATGTATATATGGTTTGTAGTTGAACTGAGTTATGAGACATGCATGAGACACTGCAGAGACTATTTGACTAAAAATTGTTTCGGCATTCGGCATTTCCTGGCTGAAATGTATTTTGTATTTCTAAATTTAACATTAGTAATAATACCGTACCGATTTTGTGTTTATCTTTAATAATACTCTTAGGGCCCTATTTTAATGAATTAAGTGCATGGTGTGAAGTGCCTGTTGCAGGTGCGTTTAGGACGTGTCCAAATCCACTTTTGCTAGTTGGTCCAGGCGCATGGTTCAAGAGGGTTGTACTTAGTATCTTCATTAATTCATAGGTGTTTTTTGGGCACAACATGCAATAAACTAATCAGAGTGTCATCTCCCATTCCTTTAACAGCCAGGCACATTTGTACCTTGGCACATTGCTATTTGCATGGAGGATTTGCATTGCAATATTTTTATTTTTAATCTTTTGCATGTTTGTGTGCTTCTGGGCTTCCCTGTGTGTGCAACAAGCATAGTGTGGGAGCACATGCACAAGCCTAGGCATATTTTCCTAATGTGCTGTTAAAATAACAAGGAAATTCTGCATTACTGACTTTAGACCAGGTTTTTGTTAACGTCATGATAACAATACACCAAGAATTCAACTGAACACACCTCCGTGTAAGACCAGCATGCCCGTGGGCGCAAAGATGGGCGCAGGTGCATTTGCTATTTAAAGAATGTGGGTGCTGGACAGGAAATTAACAACTGTGTCGGTCTTGAACTAAGTAGGTCCCTTAGTGTGGTGTGAACTAGTCTATATCCACGATGTTCCTCTTCAGGTGCCGTGTTGACACGCCAGACCCTCCTCGCAGCGCCGTGGAGGAGGGTCTAGGTGTGAACTAACCCAGGAAGACATGGCAATAGGAGGACTAAAACTCTCCATTGAAGGCAAAATGGGTGGGTCTCTGTTATAGGAAACTTTGGGACACAGAACGTTGAAAAAAAAAACTAATTACATAAAAACATGCAAGGCGACAAAGATACAACACCATTAAAGGTTTTACAGATTGTGGTTAGAGAATAACCTTCTAAACTAGAGATATGTAAAGCTATGGCGCGAAGTTTATTGAACACACACTAAAAAAACGGGGGGAGGCCTCTCCATGGACTGGCATCTCAAACATCTGCTCCCGTAGATATATGGGGCAATCAAACAGTTGTGGGCTGAATAAGTCACATTCTATATTTAGAGATCTTTGTGATGAAAGAGGTGTGGCATGTGGAGGACGCAGCAGACTTTGAATGAGACCATTGAGGATGATCACTGGAATGATTCAAGGCACATGAAATGATTTTGTCTTTATTTTTCACGTTTTACTTTTTTAAATTGTTCTTTAGTAACCTGATTAAGAAGGAAACATACTGAGGCATAACAGTGTGTAGTTCCATATCTGGTGATATGACAATATCTATCTATTTTTGGTGGACAGTAAAAGTGTGACTCACTGTACTGGATGATGTTTGTCCTTATAATGAAGCAATGCTTTTGCTTGCAGAGCTCTGTTCTACTTGGCAGCATTTCATGAGCATGTGATTTTTTCTTAAATATCTGCAGCTAGCAGGCAAATCCTTCATCTCAAACCAAAATAACAGGTCACACGATTCACTCAACTTTAACTATCACTTTTCTCAATAGGCATTTCTCTGTCAGAAATGTTTAGAGTTAGTACGTGGATACAGTATACAAAAAGAGAGAATACAGGTTTTGTTTTCAACCAACGGTGAAAGCACATAATTTTGATTAGTAATCCTGCTTGAAATAATCCAAAATAGTTTTTGGTTGCAATAACAGTTAGGATAACGCTCCACATCTGCCAATGAGCTTCTGTACATGTGCCAATGGGTCTATAATTTGAATAGAGTCACATTTTGCACCAAGCAGACTCAGCCGGTGTATTTTCCAGTGACCAACGGGCCATAAGTCATCTCCAGTGGACAACATTCCATCAAACAAATGAGGAACCAGAGGAGAGAAAAATCCCTTACAGTGTAAAGTGGTTCAACAGAAGCCAGTTTGTTACACTGGCAGTATACTCCTCTATTAAACTGACACAACCATGTGCCGTCACTGAAGGTGGAAACAGCCTGAGAGAGAGAGGCACCAGACATTCCTCACCTACTTCATTCCTGACTCGTCTATCTGGGTCAAAACTGTCCCGGCAGCAGTACTTTGAACTTGGCTGGGCCTCTCTCATGAGCTATTCAAAGATCTTAAGTCATTGAGGAGGCATTTACTGTATCTACACCAGAGATGGAAATTAAGACGTGCCTCAGAAGCAGAACTGTATCTATAGGTTTTCAGTCTAGCCAAAGACCATAGCAGGATCTATCATGTATGACATTACATTATCTTCTCTGGCTGAGAGTTTAGATTTATTTGAGAATAAAAATCTGACTGCCCACCCTGTTTATAGATTGTACACTTATACACATCAGGTGTCCGTGAGGTTTGTGAGATTCATCTAACTGCTATGCAATGTCTGTAAACATCTTATATTATTTAAATTTAAATTGAACTAAATCTTTAGTAAGATTGGTAGTTACCACAGTGATAATTAAGTAAATTTATTTGTATAGCACCTTTCACATATAAAAATCACAAAGTTCTTCACAACAAAATCTAATACAATACAACAAATTAAAATACAAGAACATTTAAATACAAAAGACAAAAACACAACAAACAACCATAACAACCCCTTGACTAACTAAAAGCCTGCTTGATCAGCAGGGTCTTCAATTGCTTTTTAAAAGATTCAACAGAATTCACACAATGTCGAGAGGGAGGCAAGTCATTCCATAGCCTAGGAGCCACTGCTTGGAATGATTGAGCCCCTCTAGTTTTAAAATGAGTGTGGGGGACCACTAAAAGCCTCTGACTCAATGAATTCAGACTATGGGTGGGAGTATGAAGCTGTTTCAAGTCAGAGATGTATGGAGCAACTTGACCGTACAGGGCTCTAAAAGTAAGGACCAGGATGTTTAATTGAATTCTATACTGGACTGCTAACCAGTGAAGTGCTGCTAAAACAGCCGTGATTTGTGCTCTTTTGTTAATGTGAGTTAAAAGCCTAGCAGCAGAGTTCTGAACAGTTTGGAGACGGTAAAGCTCCTTCTTATTCAAACAGGTAAAAAGGCTTTTGCAGTAATCCAAGCGTGAAGAAATAAAAGCATGGATGATCATCTCTAATGCCCCTTAGTTACAACTGTTCTTAATTTGGAAATATTTTTCAGTTGGAAGAAACAGTTCCTAACTAAATCTTTACAGTGGGGCTCCAAGGAAATCTGAATCAAAAACAACCCCTAAGCACCTGAGGCTCAGCTGGAAAAACGGGCCTAAGTCACCAATGTGCCGCTTTATGTGAGGGATTCGTCTTTCAGAGGTGATAATTAGTGTTTCTGTTTTATCTTATCTTATCTTATCTTTTGTTCAGAAACAAAAAGTTGTCACACAACCACTGTTTGATATTAGTCACACAGTTGATTAAAGAAGACCGTTGACAGAACTCAGTATCCTTAAACGAGCAGTACAGTTGGAACAGAATAGGTCCCAAGACAGAACCCTGAGGTACCCCTCAAATCAACTCTCCAGTTTCAGACGTGAAGTGATTCACATAAACACTGAAACTTCTTCCAGAAAGGTAGGATGAAAACCATTTTTAACTGATCCAGACATCCCAACCAGTCTAAGTCTAAGTCTTTTTATCATGATGTTATGATCAATCAATCAATCAATCAATGTTAAAAGCAGAGGAAAGGTCCAATAAGATCAAAACTGTATATTCCTTAGAGTCAACTGACATCATAATATCACTAGAAACTTTATTAGTGGAGACTGGTCCAGACTGGAATTTGAAAGAGTGAGTTGCTCTGCTCCAACTTTTTCTAAATATTTTGTGATAAATGGAAGTTTAGATAGTGGCTTTTAGTGCTTAGGTTGTAGTGGATCCAAACCAGGCTTTTTAAGTACAGGCTTAACAGGCAATGTACAACGTATAGGCATGTTTAAAAAAACTAGCAATGACTCCAGTTAAAAATGAAGTATTAAGCATCTGAACAATAAAGGGGCCAATGGAGTCAAAACCTTGGACAAATATGAGAGTTTCAAATAATGTAAATATACATATTATATTTTTATAATATGTAAAAAAGTTTACAGCTCATTATTTTAATATACATAGTGCTGTGTGCTCTGACTGTGCATGATTTATTGTCCAACAGTGGCTTGTTTTCACACACTAACCTCCAAGACACCAGCTCCAGCAATATGGCAAGCCTTCCATGCCAGTCTTTATGATGAAGGTGACATTCTGACTATAGAGGAGAAGCCATGTGCATGAAATGAGCACTGGGAAACCTTGACCTCGGTCAGAGCCCAGCTCCCTGCAGAACTAAAAGGCCATAAATCTAAACTTGCCAGACTCGTTTAGAGTTTTGCAAAAAGTTCTGCGATGGTGACACAACTGTTTTCAAAGGAAATGCCACTGATTAACGAATGTGAAGACTGATTAACAGTTCGTGGTGGAGATACAAAGCATTAGAACTTCTATACTTCAAGTCACTGTGACTTTAAGCACTTACTGGATGTAAGCTTACTCTGTGAAACTTGTACTGCTGAATACTAGATAAGGGCTAGCTGTAATATAAATTCAGTGGTCGGATGACTTTATTTTAAACCAGATGCAGCAGACTTTTCAGTTTGTTTTCAAAAAATGCCTTTATCACATTAAATTACATAGTTTTCCAGTAAAATGTTGTTATAATAATAATAATGTTTATACTATAATATTGTTAAATAGGTGAAGTTGAAGGTTTGTTCTTAACCCAATCAATGCAAATGTCTAAACAAATGTTTTATCACTAGGTCCACTTACGTTTTTGCCTTTCATCTTTTTTAAGCTTTCAGCCACATCTTGTGGCCTTCCTTTTACAATCTTATTTATACAGCAATAAAAGAGAAGGTCTGGCAATAAAAGACTACTTCTTAGCAAATAAAAAGTGTGATTTGTATTCACAAACCTCGTGCTGGCAAAATAATATTGACTGCTTTTGGAAATATGATGGAATAAATTTCCACCCTTATTTTGGGCTTCTTATCTAAAAGACCTTGTTTTTCCGTTTCATGTTCATATAGTCTTCAGATGGGGCTTCGCCTCTTTTGCCTGTGTGAAGAGTAAGGAGGAAAGAATGTGTCACCACCGTGGCTTAGGCAACTCTCCAAACTAAATCTTCCATGGTGAATGTTACCCAATTCTTGCAAGAATCCAAACAGGAACAGGCTGGGCAGAGCAGGCCAGAAAGGAAATGACTGAGCCATGCAGCCTCGGGTGTGGTGGGTTCACTCTTGTGGTCGTGCCCGGCCTGACTGGCATTACAAGCCAAGAAACTGTTGAACACGAAGATTCTTAATTTGTGTTTGAAAAAACAAACAAAACTGTTGTATAGTCTCATAAACAGTGGCTGACTAAAACTTAATGTAAAGGGAAATGCAACATTTTTACATGTTTTCATGTTTTCTTAGATGATATTTGAATACCTCTTGAACTTCAGCTGCTTGTCAAGTCAGTTATTAGATATCTTTGTTCATTAGTAATCCACTGAGGTGCCCTGATTTTGTGAGTCTCCAATTTTGTATAATACCCTTTGTAGTGACAATCTGTCCACAAAACATGCCACTGGAGGGAAATTGAAGCAATTATTGCCTGGAGGACTATTATGTTTCATGGTGCAGGTTGGTGCGGTTAATTTTTGTTGTTGTTTGTGGAGCCTAGGCAGTCTACAAGGATTGCGTTTTTTTTACAGTGTATTCAGGCAGCTAGCAGATAGTTGCAGTATGGGACCTCACGTTACGCTTAGGGTTCCGCTTTTCGCTCCACCAGTTCACCAATGTCGACTCGCATCGGTATGACTTGCACAATGAGGCTTGGACCCCGGTCATAACTGCTTGCAGTTCTAGTTTAATTTTGTCGTTGCATGATGGAAAGGACATTGCCTTGGTCCACATTAGTTTGCATGAGGTCAACATGTTGAATGGGTTCCTTTGTGGGATGTGTTGCATGATATGTTCCCTGAAACCTTTGAGGCATGCTTGGTTGGGGATTCAGAGCATGAGCTTTTGGTCCAACATGCTGTGAAAATGTTTCCGTGTGTCGTGCTCCCATTGATATGGCAGTTTTATAGGTGGAAGATTAAACTGATGATTGGAGTCTTTAGGCTGTGCCTCCATTGGCATTGCAATGTTGCTGCCTCCTGTTGGTGGAGGGTTAAATTGATGATTTGAACTTTGTGGAACAAATTCCATAGCAGAGAGTCTGAGTGAAGGTTTGCGTTTTGCGTTTAGAATTCATTCCATCTGAATGAGCTCTGGGGCTCTGCACAGCAGAACCTCTCTACACAGTAAGTTTTGCAGTTTGAACAGGAATTTGACTTTGCAATTCGAGCAATTCCTTTTTTTGTCGGATTTGCACCTTCTGAGTGTCCAGCTCATGTTTTTCTTTAACGGCAGCTGCCTTAGCAAGCTTTCTAACCTCTGATTAGCACTTACAAACAGGTGCGTAGGTGACGTAATGAACAAACCATTCTCACACACACACACACACACACACACACACACACACACACACACACACACACACACACACACACACACACACACACACACACACACACACACACACACACACACACACAATACACAATACACGCACGCAGCACATGTCCAAATTGGCCACAATGCCCTTCCTTTATGTCTTTTGCATTCATACACATTATTAATTAACAAATTCATGATCTCATATCGGCCTTTCTTTATTCTTAATTTGGGAAAAGGTCCGCTGTATGAGGCAACAGTTTGTGGCCTCTTGGCCTCTCCTGTCTCAACCTATATATTATATACTATTTATACAAGTGCAAAATAAAGATTCAGTTAAATTAAACTGATTCAAGATTTAGAGACCCAACTGTAGGTTTGATATGACAGCAGAGTGACATAGTGAGAAATATCTGCTTATGAGTCAGTCCATACAACTGTATGGACATGGGCTGCAACCCGGTCTCACGGCAGTTCTGTTCTGTTCAAGAATATTTTTTTTCCATCTACACTAGTGCAGTCTTCTACTGTCTGAGCACACATATCCTCCATAAACACAGACAAACAGTGCCACCTAGAGAATTTCAAACAGAAAATCAAACTAAAACCACCTCACAAAACTGTTTGATTGCCTAAAAGCCTCAGTTAATGTTGCCACTCTCAGTAGCTATTGTTTTCTTTGCTTCTATGTATTGCATTTACAGCTGCAGATGAAAATTTCTCCCCAACACCGATAGCCATTGCAGAACTTAAAATATCATCCAGCCCTGTTAAATATATCAACACGTGCCTCCATTAAGACCGGTAAGACTAAATGAGCTCCTCATTGGCTCAGAAAAGTGATCCTCTCCAGTCGGTCATCACAGTATTGTTCTTGTTGAAGTTCAACCAACTCACTGAAGCTGCTTTAGTAGCAGCATGGATTTATTAATGAGGTTATTATGGTGGCAGCACTGGAGTTCTGAGATGTTGGGTCATTTTATAAGAGCTGCTCTGCTCCCATCTAGTGGGTTTTTGTAGGAGCTCCAAGCAGCAATGGAGCTGTTTTGAAAGGACAGTGAGGGACAAAGAAAAAAAATCAGCTTAATAATAAAGAAAATAAACATAAAAATGTGTGCAGCGCTTGTGATTCATGTACTAATGCTAGTTTTATGATTGTCCTCACCAGATGAATGATGCCATTGGTCACTTATTTAAATGCTTTAAGCAACCTGTGTGTACATGCTCCTGACCTCTTGTGGTCGTTTGAATAATGACTCTCTCATAAGCAAAAGCACAAGCAGCACTCTGATGGAGGATGTGACAAAGAGATGCACTAAGTGTCTGACTTACACCACTGGAGTCTGTGGTTTGTATCCTGTCTCCTGACAGCCTACTTTATTTTTATGTTGGGTTATTCATGGTTAATTTTAACCATGACCATGCATCTTCCCGCAACCTTAACAAAGGATACTCATTTTATTTGATGATATTTCCAGGCCAAAAATTCTGAGTTTAAAATGTTGTTCTTGACAAGATGGTCAATTATATCGTTCTGCAGCTCTTTAAAGGAGTAGGACCAGCTACAGTGGCAAAGGATACTCATTAAACATTAAGCTAAAGAATGCATTCACAAAAAAGAATAAATAATAAATGCATGACTAACATACGAACACAAACTACCACCAAATAAACTTCTCAAGAAAATAAAAGTCTATTGTTTTACAATCCTAAACAAACATGTGTGGTTTAAACAGAATGTCATTGTGCGGTCAAGCAGTTTAACTTGATTTTGATCTTGATTGTGTATGTAATTTGTAATGCTCCCAATATTAATAATTATTATCTTATTGTTGTTATCTTTCTTATTGAAGCAGTTGTCGGCAGTTGCAGATATCAGGCTGTAGCTGTCAATATTTTCCTTGTGTGGGAAGCACTGATTGAGAAGAAAAGGGTGGCTGCCAATTTGTGATTTGATGTATAGAAACTGTGCCATGTAATTTTGGTGAACACCACAGAACTATTTAAAAAAACATAAAAAACATAACAGTTTGAGAAAAGCCTTACTGCATCCTGAATATTGTATACAATGGTGTTTTCTGGCCATGAGGTCTGGTACATTTTGTGTGAAGTCAAATAGTCCCAATCTAAGTGAATATGACTGTAGGCAAGGAAGAAATGTAAAATTCTGGATTATATATATATAGAAATGTGTGATACAAATCTGAATGCACATGAATAATACTAGAGGAGACTGTGGTACATGTTGCATTAGTTGCTGCATTAGCTTTGCATGAAAAATGCATCTCCCTCAAGCTCCTAAATATACCTTCTCTTCTGAGTATGCCCAGTCTGAACTGCTGAACTGTTGCTTTCTGAGTGTCTAGTGAAATATACAGTAAACTATAAAAATAACTGCCATGTGTTTTTCCATCAGCGCTCTCTGTCGGCACCAAATCACTTTAGTGATGGAGTGTTTCTTGCACTTGTGGGATTGTTTCCATGGCGACCGTCTAGATGTGGGAAGTTGTGTCTCAGTACTAACCACCCCCCATAGGAAATATTAAAAATGTGAATGGTATCCTTGAGTTCTGCCTCTTGTGAGGACAACTAATCTTCTTTACTTGAATAAAATGTTTAAATGGTGCAAAACGTGTTGAAGAAAAAACGGACATCATCAGACAACCGTCAATGTCATATTCTATCTGGACCAATACAAAGAGGCTATGCTGCTATCAGCTGTTGTACGTTAGGTAATCTCAGCTTGTGGGTCAATATCCTGTTAAATCCAATATCTCAAAGAAATCCCCATTTGCCTTTAATACATCAAAAGTGTCAACAATTCGATCTCTGCAGTCACAAAACAAAACAAAACAAAATTATAGAAAGTGACCATAATCATGCAATGCATGCCTTAATCTCAATGTATTAAAATCAGTCTCTACAATACAACACTGACATGCTGGTGGATGCTTCTAATGTCCTAATGCTTTCTAATTATTGTAGCATAGCTGGAACTGGGGAGCATTTGCAGTGCTGTTCTACCTACACAGGCTAACAGGGCCACCAAGAACAATTGATGAAAAATGCATCATTTACACCCACAGAGTGTCTTCTCTCTTGTCTCATTGTTCATGCGGTTTTCTGACATGAAGCCTTCTCTTTTGGGAGATGAGAAACTAGAAATACCTTGACCTCCTTGTGTCAAACCCCTCCCGCTTCACAGAGTGAAGCTCTCTGGTGGCCAAGCTGACAGTGACAAACTGACAATGGCTAGATGCTCCACTTCACATTTCTAACCTTTGTCTGAAAGTGCATCTTTTTTGTTGTTCAATTCTCTGTAGAGCTGGAGAGAGAAAGTGTGTGTGTGTGTGTGTGTGTGTGTGTGTGTGTGTGTGTGTGTGTGTGTGTGTGTGTGTGTGTGTGAGAGAGAGAGTGTGAGAGAGAGTGTGAGAGAGAGAGGGAGAGAGAGGTTGACAAAGAAAAATAACTTTTAGCTCTCCAAGGACTTTTTACACAAAGACACATGGGGTTAATAAGACAGTATATATGTCACAGATCCAGGACAGCATGTTGCTCAAAGACACATTTGACCAAAATGATCTCACAAAATGGTGTATAAATAACATGGCAATTTGTTAACCCTTGTTAACTTTTGTTGACACTTTTATCAATGTTTTTAACTTTTTCTTACGTTTTTGTCCCTTTTTTCAACACTTTTGACTCTTTTTTTCAATGTATGTCACTTTTTTGACATTTTCAACACTATTAACTTTAGTTTTACAGTTATTTTTGAAATGTATGGTCAATAAACCTCATTTATAGGAAATTATACTTAATGTTTCAGATAGAAAAGCAGAAATTAAGAATTATTTAGACTAAAATTAAAGGAATGGATGTTGATGGATAATCACACACTGGAATTGGTCAAATTTTGTTCTTTAATTTTGAAACCACTTCAATTTATTTTTCAAATGCTATAAATTTGAATACCCTAAAGACACCCCAAAATTAATGAAAGTAGAGATTTGTACTTGCCAAAGAGCGTTATGTGGAATCAATCATGTTATTTTGGGTAATTACAATTGGGTAGTTAAAATAACATTGATACAGGAAAACGGGTCAATTTGACCCGAGGACAACATAAGGGTTATGTAATTCTGGTGGCTTTATGTAGGACCATCACTGAAATATAACTGAAAATAACAATCTCCTCCATCATCACATCAAAATCTAAATGTATCCAACACTTTGGTTTCTGACCAAATACCTGATAAACTACTGACATTGCCATTAGCCTCAGCTGTACTTCATTTGTAAGGCTAATTAGCTAAAGTTAGCATCGAACATACCGAACGAAGATGGTCAACATGGTAAACATTACACCTGCTATATCAGGATGTAGATTGTCGTTGTGAGCATGATAGCATGCAAATGATTTAAATTGCACAAAAGGTTTTTGGGGGGACTCTTACAGCAAGAAATTTTATTTAAGTTCATTAATGTTTGAATTAGTCCTATTCAATCTACAGTATGTTGTGTAAAAACTTATAAAGCATACAGTATATGCTTTTGTTTATTCATTTTTGCTGTGTGTGTGTGTGTGTGTGTGTGTGTGCGTCTCAAAATCTTTGATGATTTTCTCCTCGCAGGTCTTTACGGAATTCCTGAACTTTGTACATTTTTCACGTTGACTATAAAATATCTGACAGTTAAGTCCCTTCAGCTGACTTTGGGGATGTCAGGTACATTTCTTTTAGCAGCACGAGTTCAAGCTAGGTGTACGATAATGAGACAGGACACCAGTTGGCAGGCTGCTGTCACCACTTTACACAGATGGTTTGACACAAATGCCTCCTTCCAGGAAAGTGCGGGATAATGCTAACTATGCACCCATGGATGGCAGTTTTGAATAATTGCTCTGTATGGGGCTTGAGATGTGTCAAAATGACCTGCTTGCTGATTTAAACAGCCCACATGCATGTTTATGTGTGTGGCCCAAAGAAGAATGTCTCATTGCGCAGGCATTGGAGGTTAGGGTGATACAAATGCAGTTACTTCCAAACTGCAGCTAAAATATCCCAATACTTTGTTTTTTTCCCAGCTCTGATGTTCTTGGATTGATTTGAAAAAAAGGCAGCTGAAATATCAAGTTACATTTTAGAATCATATTTCATTCTGGACCATGTGGGTGTGTACTACAACATCTTGAAGCACACAGCTTACATGTTGCTTGTTTTTGTGTGCCCAGATTTGTCAGACCTGTCATGCAAGAAAAATAATCTTAGATCATTCACATGAGAATATTTTAGTTTTGGTAGCACAGCATTTGGGTTAAGACATTGGCGCCACGATGGAAGACACCATTGATGCCTTGAAATGCCTCAAAGGCATTAGAAAGCACTAGAAACAACTGGTACAGAAACAACTGTCATTGCATGTGTTTTTGACATTCCTGGCAGTTCAAATTACAAGTGTGTTTCATCCTAGAGTAGGTATGAGAAATAATCTAATTAAATCAGATTTGAGTAACAATTTGGCCCAGCTTGCAATGTAAATGCATGAAGCCTCATTAAACTCTACTTCACTTCAGACAGAGAGGCAATGTCCATTTAACACAATCCCTGTTGTTTTTTATTTCCCTTATGTTTGCTGCTATATTTCAAGTCATATCTTAAGAAAACTTAATTGATGATGAAAATTATGGCACACACTGTTTTCATTGTATCCAAGAGAAAAAGGTCCTGGGGGGGGAATTGGGACTGCTGGTAATTTAGCTTGTCTATGAAAGCGCTTTAATCCCCTGCCTCTCACCAGCATCCTGCCTCTCTGCTGAGGGTAGACGTTGGCACTGATAAATGAGATGAAATAACATTTAGACATTACAAAGTCGGCAGCAGAGCCTCTGCTCTCCTCTCTCCTCCTCTGGGGACTTGAGAGAATAATAACAGAAGTGGAGATAGTAAGAAAGAGGGAGAAAGCGAGAGACAAAGGAGGAAAAGGAAGAATTGCAATACTACGTTAATCTCTTTGAGGAGAGGACAAAAGGAAAAAAAGGAAAGTGAGAGTGACCACAGAATATGCATGAGAAACAGTAAGAGAAAGAAGAAGAGAAAAATTATGAATTAAAATTAATAAAATAAATAAAATTAATATAGACACTTTCTTAGACCCTAAAGGAATAGTTCAACATAGACAATTTCTGGCAGACATTTGAATGACAAGATTTATAGCATGTCTATATCTAACTGTTCAAGATAAGGCTACGGCCAGTGTCTGGTTATCTTAGCTTAGCATAACAACTAGAAGCAGGGAGAAACGACTAGTCTGTCTTTGTCCAAACACAAATCTGTCTTACCTAGCATTTAAAGGCTCATTAATTAGTATGTTATAGCTCTAGTGTTAAATATGTACAAAACCAAAGGGCAAAAATGACATGTTGTGGTTTGACTATTTCTTAGTCGGGCATTTTTACTCTTTGGGTTTTGTACGGATTATTCAAACAAGATATAACATGTTGATCAGTGAGTTTTCAAGTTACTAATCTACCTTTTTTCATTGCCATTATGCTAAGCTAACTGCCTTCTGTCTATAGCTAAAGGACAGATATGACTCTCAGCAAGAAAGTGAATAAATCATGGCTTACAGCAACTAGTGCGTAAGTCATTACAAACTCAGGTTGGGAACAACACGCAACTTTATTTTAAATTCTAATGGAGTTTGAATTTCAACAAACTTATAGAGAATATATGATGCTGTCAGTAAGGAATAAGGTGATTCTAACAACCTTAAGGGGAAATAAAAGGAGAAAACTGAGCCTTAACAATACCATGATAGAAATAAAAGACAGAGAATAGATAAACTACAGTATGGTAACAGGGCACACAGACAAAGTCGAAGAAAAAGAACAAGAAAGAATGACTAATACCGATGACATCGCAAATAGAGCAAGAAAGATGGAAGACAGCTGATAGAAAGAAAAAGAGATGTCATGGCTTTGGGGATTGAAGTTGACACAGGGCAGGGCTGAATCCTTGGATTTGTGGGGGCAGCATACATCATGTACCAGTCAGAATGAGAAGGTTTTTTCCTTCATGCAGCACAGTAAACATGATATCATGTTTCGTTTACATGCTACATCTTGGAAACCCATACACAGGTGAGATGGATACCACGTTTTCATTTCTGCACAATTTAATCTCTCTCCCAATAAGTAAACAGCAATCTAATGTCATTTTACATTAGGAATGACCAGAGGTGTAAAAGATCACGCCTCAAAAATCCACCCTTACTCAATATCATTTCCTTATATCACTGGATGCTTCATCACCATGATAAAAGAACAAATGACAGCTATATTAAAGGAGATTTTTGGCAAAAATGTTTTACTTATTGTCAAAAGGTATATAAAAAGACCAAAAACCAGTATTGCCTTTATAGCCAAAGCTTGATTATAGCCAAAGCCTTAATCATGCCAGTGAGCATAAGTGGTGATCTGTTTCCCTCTGTTTCCAGTCTTCAAGCTAAGCTACAGGATCTGTCAGCAAGAAAGCAAATAAATGTATTTTGAGTATGTACGAAGGCATGGCTTAACTAGTCCTTTTTTACATTGATTCTTTATTCTGTGGCTCTATAAGCATTTGGGTACATTTCTGTTTTCATTATATCATTCATCCTACGACTGAAATAATAAGGGACCAATTAAACGTAATAACACAGACATCCAGATATTGGGTGAACTGTGGTCAACTGTAGTACAAGGTTACATTGAATAAATACAAATTTCAATTTCATCTACACAACCCATGTAACAGACAGTCACAATGTTTCTAACATTGGATAACAGGCAATGCTTTACAGCTTAGACAAATAGATTTATGTTTGTATTTATATTGCTCCTGTGATCATGTCAAAAACGTCAAAGCATAAACCTCTCATGCTTCCCCCAGCTGCAATTTTATTTATGCTCCATTACTGCATCACATCATCAGTTAGCTGTTGGTGAAGTAAAAAGGATCCAGATATAATGAGTCATATGCCAAACGTGTACTGCTGAAGAACAGTTTGTGCTGGATCAAGCACCGGCTGCATTAAAATATCACCCACTCAAGAAGCCTATGGTGTGTGAAAGGAGCTGACAAAAAAGAATGGAGGAAGGACTAAAGGCAAGACAGACGGACAGACGATCTGAGGTGAAAAAACAAAACAAATTGATGGAGCAAGGAGGTTGGTAAAGAAAGGCAAAACCCCCACCAAAGTGGAGGGTGAGCAGACAAAGACAGGAAAGGAATAAGAAGAGGAATACAAACAAAGACACATTTTCGGAGAAGAAGCAAGCATGAGAATTGGAGTAAAAATATCCCAAACTAGAGACTAGAAAACACTAGAAAAGGCGTACCAGAAAGATGTATCCACTTGCCTTTTCTATAGCCGATCAACTTTAGTCCACCAGGTTGCACTGTTGCACTTCAATCCAAGTCAGTAAGGAGCCTGTCCTGACCTTATGTGAGGGGGAGGTGGAGAAGGAGATCACAAAGCAATTTTCAAAAGATTTACACAGGCAGTGAATCTGAAAAATACATGTAAGAGGGGAGGTTACAGGACACGGCTGCAATTAAAACCAGACAGCACCCAGCTGAAGACAGCAATAGATCTGAATCAACAGGTCACAAAGGCAACATATTAGCATAGGCAAATGCTGACAAACAGTGAGTGCATGAAGAAGAATGTAATAAAGAGTGATTGCACTAAAACCAAATGCAGTAGCCCTAAAAACGACACTTAACCAGCACTGTTTGAGAAATGAATTTGATTTAAAACATGTGTGAAACACATTTTCTCCCAGAACAGATAATAGAAGGATGCTTCAACTGAATGCCTCATCATAATGTGTTACTAAAAGCTGTGGATTTCATCAAAGTTAACAGAACAACGAGTTGGCTTTGACAATCTTACCGAGATTATTAATTCATTATTACACAGAAGAAACTACTGTTGGGTCAAAACTAAAAATCTATTTTTTTTAACTGCAACCCTGAGTCTAATACAGTGTAGTTATCATCAATGATTAAAGGACAAAAAGTAATCCTTGAATGCAAAATGAGAATGATAGAGGAGACATGTAAAGCATCTGATTACTCCAAAGCTCAGGACAAACCCAAACGTGTTAATTACATCTTGTGATGTTGCGTCAAACAATCTCTGTCTCCATTTCTGTCTGCACCCTCCAACAACTTGCATACATTTGTGAAAATAATGTGCTTGGAATAAGTAGTGCTTCTCGCTACATTGCATCTTTACAAAATGCTAATAAAACAACAAGCAATGGATATCATCTAATAATAGTAGAGTCTAAGCAAAATAATGTGTGACATAATGGTTTTTGTGATGCGTTAATGTGTCATGTGTGTGTAATGTTTGTTGTTAGTGGCTGATATTTCTTAATTATCTGGCAAATATAATAAACAAGATATCCCTAACACAGCTAAAGTGGATGGACTTTTATCTCTCTATAACAGCTATAACAACTGCTGATGGCATGTTTCTGCCTGAAATAAATAATAGCTGAAAAATCAGATTATTTTATTTGACAATTAAATTATTGGCAAATAAAAAAGATGTTAATACTGTGCATTCCTAATTTATACTCTTTCATGCTGTGCTACCACTTAACGCTGGTTGTAATGCTTCATGCTATGCATACACTAAATTCAGCCCATCTAAAGGCCAATTTGAGGTTAAAACAAAACCCCTATTTGCTGTTTGTTTTCACTTTGAGACCCCCACCCAACAGCTCAGGCTGAAGACACAGGTAGGTGAAGCAAGGTACAGAGAGTGTACAGTTGTCTTCAGGGACAGTGTGAGCTGAAACAATTGACTCTTCCTGTCAATCTCCTGCTGCACACACACACACACACACACACACACACACACACACACACACACACACACACACACACACACACACACACACACACACACACACTACCTGGAGGTTAGTGAGTTGACTGGCTGAGAAATGTTTGCCTTACCCAAGCATGATGTTGATTAAATTAACTCCCACTGTTACACACTCACTCCCACAAGACATGTCACTCTCACTGGAGAGGGAATTAGACTAGAGAGAGAGAGAGAGAGAGAGAGAGAGAGAGAGAGAGAGAGAGAGAGAGAGAGAGAGAAAATGTAGAACTGAAGGTGACAAGAGGGAGAGAGATGCAGCCCAAGAGAAGCTTAATCATTATAAGAATAAGCTGTTTTACGTATTCATCCATATTCTTTGAAGCTCCATCAAACTCGTCCAGTCAGTGGAGCTGGCAAATTAGTTCATCATAATTTGACTTCCTTTGTTCTGAAAGAAGTTGTAGGACCACTGGAAACCAAATCTGCTTTTTTAGTGGTTACATTACAGATGCCACTGAATATTGAAGTTGCTATTGGAAACCTTGGCAGCTGGCAGCTCTAGAGGTATGAACAATCTTTACTTCAATACGCAAAAACACCAACATTAGTAAATTGTACGCAGGTGGCACCAGTTCACCAGCTCAGCTCAGTGATTTACACAAACCAATACCAGAGAGATTAGAGAGGTAAAAGATCCAATAGGGTTGAGTTGAGCTTTTTCTGGATGGGATGTTTGGTAGTTTTTGCTCTGTGATTCTCTATATTCAACATTATTTGTACATTCTTTACATAGGATATTTATAATGAATATTTTCTTGTTTGTCTGCATTATATGTTTAATGCAACAAGTCACATTTATATTGG
Source organism: Percina caprodes (assembly GCA_013375575.1). NCBI lineage: Eukaryota > Metazoa > Chordata > Actinopteri > Perciformes > Percidae > Percina > Percina caprodes. The sequence continues at coordinate 6,820,740 of JABXJD010000003.1, read as the reverse complement.
GGATTGAATATTTGGGCAACCCTGGTACATTTTTTTATTAATGTGCATAAAGATGCCAAGAAAAGATGGAAAAATTTCTAAAAAGCATCAAATGACAGATTATACATTTGCATAATATGTCACAAAATGTTAGATTTTATTTCCATAATTTACACTTTCAAAATAACAGAAAAAAGTTTTCTGGGCGGGCAAGGTAAGATTCCAGATTGGTCCATCTGAGTTTTCATTTTCTCAAAGGCAGAGCAGGATACCCAGGGCTCGGTTTACACCTATCGTCATTTCTACGCACTGGAGGACCATAGGCAGGCTGGAGGAAAGCATATTAATGTTAAAAAACATCATAAGTGAAATTTTCATGCCATGAGACCTTTAACAGTGGATCAAATAATTTACTACGCTTGTGGTAATGAACCCACAGAAAATATTGCCTTTCAGCTCATGGTTTTGGTTTCTGGCCAACAACGCTGCCGTTTTCAAAGTAAAAAAATCACTCTCTGGAAAAAAAAAAAAACACACCAGGGACTTTATTGCTATGGTCACAGTGATTGTCCTGTGAATTCTTTACTTTAAAACGTTGGTGACACATACAATCTAAGTAAGTGGCTTTTATCCTGAAGAGGAAAAGTTGGGCCAAAGCATGCATTTAAAGAATCAAAAAATTGCCTCACAGTTATACAAGTGCAGCTTTCTCCTACTTTCAAAGATCATAACATAGGCCAGTTCTTTCTCGGGGTGGCGTTACACTTTTAAGAAAGCTTAATACATGATTCATTTTCTACTGAGAACATTATTCAAATGTTCAACAGAGTGGGTGCCAGCAAAATCAGTTAAAGTCCTAATTATATGCTGGGATTTCTGTCTCCCAGCCCACTCTTTTCTTACAGCAGCAGTAGCACCAAGGAGAAAGTCTATGGCACCTGGGAAATGAAAGAGAAAATGGGGAGCAACAGTATATTTCAATGGCACATCTATCTAGCTAGAATTTACAGAAAACAAAGTGATCAATCTGTCGCTGTCCAATTCTCGATCTTTGGTATTGCTGATTCTGTCCTGCTCATAAATTCTTCCTTTGCAAATGTTATTCTCATTGGAAACCACTGATTAACTATGTGAACCAGCTTTCCGTTAGGTAAATGTCACTATAGAGGCATATTTAGTGTTTGTCTGCATAGGTTCCTACCTCGCTATCCTTTGCTGGCTGACCGCCACGCATTTAGCCGTGATTTACATTATAGGTGTAATTGAGCTTACTCATTTATTTATTTATTTGTTGATTTGTTTCCTGATTTCGCTCTTCAAGAGCTATATGTAGATGTATGTGTGTACATGGACGTATGTGTGTATACGCATATATATGTCTAGTAAATAAAGTCTAGTAAAAAAAGTCCTTGTTTCTGACGTATTTTGCGCTTTGATAACTAAATGAAAATCAAAAGAAGTTGACAGCAACATACTTCAACAATAGCATTGTTGAGATCTTTGTGGTAGGGATGCTGTGCCAAGGCTTTCTGAGTGAATCCTCTATAATTAAAAGTAAGGCAGTTCATTTCAGTTCGTCTCTTTTTACAGGAGGTCTTTAATGCAATGCCATTAGGCTCTACCACCCACTCTGCACATTGTAAATACTGAATGTCCTTGCTCGCTTGCTCTTCTGTTGGGAACCATGTGTTCATCATCCTTTAAAATATGCCTTCTCTGTCTTCTCACATACAACAAAGGCTGCCTTCCCCCTCATAACCTTCCCTGTGTCCTCACGTCTTTGGCTTTCCTTGAACCTTCTGGAGCCTTGCAACTACGATACTTACTTAAAATAAAGAAGGACTATCTGTACTCTTTCTACATCAAAGGCACTTTGATTTTTCACACCTGTTAGAGAGACTGTTGACTCAAGATAATATTGATATTATGCATATGCGTCACATTATTTGAGTACCACATTGATGTTTCCCTCAGGAAGTGTATGAACCAGATGGTATCATTAGTCTTCATTGGAGATAACATATATCCAATGAGTAGAAGATAATTATAATCATCATGGTGGGAGACTCTGAGTTTTAGGAAAAGCTCAAAGCCAACATATTAAAGTCCCAGCGCTAACTTTATGACAGTTGGTGTAGCAGCAGTTCCTTTGCATCCCACCTGCCATGGAGTGACGCCAAGTCAAAGATCAGATTTCCTCGGTGCCCCGGCACCTCCAAGAGAGTTTGAGATTCAATTAAAGCCCACTGAGGAACTCCTAGCAGGTGTACACAGCAGATGAGTGCTTGAGACAGTTAATGTCACACACACACACACACACACACACCGTCATCCTCTGCATCACAAGTGAAATTAAGTAATGGATTTCAAAATCAAAGTTTGTTTGTGCAAAATGATCTGCTTCTGTAATAACTGAGTTAAAAAAAAGAAAGTGACAATATTTTCTGATATAAAAAGAAAAAGAAGAAATGCTCACCAAGAGATCATCACGCCTCTTTGGCTAACACTTGAACCAAGCTAGTTGTGGACAAAGTTGAACATTGTTGACAGTTTATTGTGTTTCTGGGAGTTGTTTCACAAAGGTCTTATATCTCTTTTTTTTAAATACAACAACAGGAGACATTGGCAGATTATGAGTGAACGCATGGCTGCATATTCTGCCTGGATGGAACAACTTTAAATGTCAGTTTGCATCAGCACCTTTGTGCCCTTTTTGTTGAATGGCACACTGCGAGGCAATGTGTTGTATACAAAGACAGAGATTTTAAATTCTGTGTCCTGACCAAAATAGATTCAACTAATAAATGGGAAAGAAATGTATCATTCACTGTAATGAGAAGAAGAGTAACTGTAATACACCTATCAGTCTTGGGTGAGGAGTGGCTTTACTTAAAAATAGTCGAATACAACTTCTCCGACACTGATGATTAAATACTTTGGATTTCAGCCTGCTGTATAATAAAAGTGTAAATAATTTCATCATCAACTGGAGTGACCATTTCTATTCGATCAGATGTTTTTAATTTTGACAACTACAATACAGTGCTGCCAGTCTTTATATAAATGACAACACAAGATGGTTGGCACTGGGAAACTTGAAGTGAATGTTGGCAGGGAGCAGCACTAGATTTATGAAACAAGCTAAACACATGCCAAGGAAGGTAACCAAGACAATGTTCAAAATGTAGCAAAAAAGCCCTGATAAAACCTGCAGGTAATCTCACTGAGCACAAGATTTCTTTTGCAAGAGAGTCGAGAGCCCAGCAGGGAGAAATGAGAGCAAGCCAAAGCTAGACAAAACTAAAGTCTAAAATCTGCCATTGGGAAAAAAAAAAAAACATTAAACTTTTCAAATCTCATGTAATGAGGTCCATTTATAAGGTGCAAAGCAATGAAAGGAAGTCTTTCCAAGTTCAGGATTTACCCCAGGGCTAACAAGAGTGAAACAGTTGAACAGGCCTGAGATCTGGTCTGCTGAGCACGGTTTTAATTTAGAGCTGTAGCAAGAGACCTTTATGAATAAAAATTGTAGAATTAAATTCTCTTCTTATTGCCAGTGAGGACCAGCCTTCTTATAGTCATATTCATATAGTACACAGTGATGCGTGTAATATGTAACTCCTGTCATCAAACACAGAACACAATGATAATGTTTTTTTTAGGTAAAATAAGCTGTTTGATAACAAAAAATATCTCTACAGTAAATACAGTACATGACTGGCATTTTACCATCTCAGCCTCAACTTGAACCTACCATCTACTTAGGTATAGGCGCATGGCGGGCCTGACACTAGATACTAAGAATACAAAATAACCACACAAAAAAGCATTCATTCAAAATGTCTCAGTTGCTGCTGAAATCACAGTTTGTCTTTGGGTAAATGCACACCCATGAGTGCACCAGTCGCAATAGAATTTGATTTACTGCAGAATTATTCTACCCTTTTACTCCCTGCTGACTGATTGGTCACTGTCAAGATGTGAACAGTGACCAATCAGTCAGCACTTAGAGCAGCTAACGATGCATACCTGTTTTCAATGTCACTGATTGAGCAGATAAATCCACACCTGCATTACAAACAGAACTACAACTAAACACCATACATCACCACAGTGAGGCTGACCCTCTTTCAACAGACCATCACAAGAATTACACACACACACACACACACACACACACACACACACACACACACACACACACACACACACACACACACCATCACTGACAAAGCATAATTAACTTTCAAGATAAAATGGGATGCTAATATCTTCCGCCTGCTTCAAAGTACTTACAAGTACAAAATACTTGCAGACCCAAAAGATGAGAAGTGGCAATTACTCAAACCACTGTCAAACGTTACATAAAAACGTCACAAGAAAGTATTTTAGGCATTTATAATCAACCATTAGATCAAATGTCATTTTTCAAGTGTGACTTCTGATTGTTGAGTTGTTGAGACATTGTTATTTAGCCTGACGGAAACCGCTAACTTAGAAAGGAATTGAAAACTATTGTTTAAGCAGCAGTGCCAGAGTGCTCTGTATGACCATAGTTGGTCTGTGTATACTGAAGTCCAGTCGAGTTTACTTCCGCTATCACCACCATATTCATACAAGCATCTTGCCATAACAGAGGTCGCTGGCTAAAGCTGCCGCTGTTTACAATTTAGTGCTGTGTTGATTTGGTGCTTAGGAGGCATTGTTGCCCTAGAGATCATCATCATTAAAGGCAGACCTTCATGTTAGGCTGTGTACAAATCTTCTGACTGTGGATGGACAAACTTTAATGGGAAGTTCAGGGGAAAATCAACAACAAAATGTTGCTTGCCATGGTTTTATGAGTCAAGAACTAAAAATATTGAAGAAGTATGTTCTCTTTTGCCAGCACAGTATAAAAATTTCATAAGAGGAAATAGCAGAAAAAGATGGCATTTTCAAAACAGAGAACTTTGAAGATAGATGTGTTGGTAAATTTAAGTTAAGTAACTTATTTTCTGTTGGATTGGCAATTAATACCAGTTTCTTTTTTACCACAAAACACTTTTTGTGTAGTAGGTTTCACTGTGTTAGAAGTAAGACACTTCAAATTGCATACGATAATGTTCTTTATAGATGACCACATATGCACTGAAGCCTGAGCCTCATGCTCATGTCCCTACACTCAAAAATAGGCGACATTAACTACAGAAGCCCACACACCTTTCAAACATGTCTGGCAGAATCGAAACACTCACAGCTTGTTGTTTTCTGCAACACAAAACAATTCAAACAGTCATTGTTAGTACAAATAGCTAAAACATAGAACAGACCATTTTGTTTAGGTACCAGGCAAGAAAATTCCTCCCCTTTCCAAAATCAAATTCATTGTCAATGTTTCCAACTGTGGGCACACAATGACACCTGAGCTGAAACCACACAGGGAGATCAGCCAGGGCTAATTCTGCTTCTGTATTGGACAACTCTATTAACCATAATCCCCTTTGGCGCACCAGAGGTGAATCCAACACACGGGTGCTATTGAGGAGGAATTAGGCTTTCACGTTGAGGGTTTACAGCCTAATGTCATGAGGGGACAGGAAGTTGTTTGTGCATTTTGAAAGAGCTGGAGAGGAGGGTGAAATATATTAGCTGGATGTTAGGAGTGAAATGATTCATGAATGAAAAATGTGACTTAGCATCTCTGTGAAATGAAGACTTTACAGGATGCATTTTTAATGCATGAATTCTGAACTTCTTCAGCCTTATACATTTAGGCACACTCGTCCAGATTCTTAAAGAGTTTAAGATGAACATGAAAAGTTAACCATGGAAGTGTAATGTCAGCTTAATATTCTAAAAAGGCACTTTGAAGAATATTTGAAGCGTTGGAAGATTTCAGAAAAGGTTTGAACATTAAGAGAAAACCTAAATGCAATTTTTTTGCTCAGTTCTGAGACATGTCAAAGTTTTTTTTTTTCATGTCAATCCCTCAAGATTTTGTTCCTTAAAAAGTAATGTATGTAAATCTGCAAATGAGGCTGAACATCTGTTAGATCTAAGTGGATGCCAATATCAATCATGTCTTAAATCTACAGTTTAACGATTATTCTCTGGAGAAAACATGGAATAAAGCCCAAAACATAATTGTAAATAATTGTCTTTTGTTGTCAAATATGAATTTAAAGTTTAAAAACATACACATAACACTTTCATAAAATGTTCTTGTTTTTTTACTTCAAAATTAAGTAAGATAAAAAGCAATGTATAAATGATTAATATTGTTTTCACAGCTTCATATTCTATGCACCACAGGTGGCAGCTAAATGTTTAGACAGCAAAAAGACAATTCATCTGCTGGTGATTCATCATTATGTCTCCATAACAACCGTAGTATTTATGTAATGCTGTAATTGTCAAATGTTCAACATAAACATGCTTTAATCATTTGATTTTGATGGCTGACTATACAGTATTTTTCAGTAACTGGGACACCTTGACTATATTTAACTGGATTTTCTTTTCTACAAATGGATTCATCTGCTGAATCTTTACAAGAAGCTTTCTATAAAAAATGTGCCTTGTGAGCCTGCACAAAAAGATGAACATGGGTTTAATGATGCGAAAGTTGCCACTTACTTATACTGTTTTAGTGGTATATTTAAACAACTCAATACACTGATTAAAATTGATTACAACTGACTGTGGCAGTCGGAATTAGAGTCTGATTATTTCCTCCATGTTTACTGTCTTGTCAGTAAAAAAAAAAAAAAGAAACGTTGATGGACTAGAGTGGACTGGAACAGCTATAGGGAAAGTGGGGTGAGTTGTGCCAGTTTTTACTCAAAGTGACTTTACATTGAGGCCATGACACAGTAATGCCTTCAATTTAAGGATGTTCATATATTTCAGGATATGGTGCATCCCTGAGAACAATAACTTTGGATCTGAAATAAATTGTTTCAGAAATATAACTTTTGGGGAAAAAAGTGGTCTCATGGTCCAACTTGTTCCTGGTGCGAGGTAAGTTGTGCCTTTGGGGGAATACGTTGGGGTAATTTTTGCAAGGCAAGGCAAGGCAAGGCAGCTTTATTTATATAGCACATTTCAGCAACATGGCAATTCAAAGTGCTTTACACAAAAACAGTTAAAAGAAAATAAAACCGATAAAACACAGAAGAAACAGTTTAAAATATATATATATATATATATATATATATAAAAACAAATAAAACACAAGAATAAAAGTTACAGTGCAGTATAAAAGAAAGAAATGAACATAATTTTGCCAGTGATTTCTGAAATAAAACAGAACATTTTAACGTTATGAACTGTAATGCTATATGAAAGCAAGACAAATTCAATATGAAATTACTCATTTAAGGTTTATTTACATATTTAAAAACAACTTGACAGATATTAGCTTATTGTTAAGCTAACATGTCTTTGCAAACAGTTGTAAATTTACACATCCAGCATACCTGAAGCAGCTTTACCATTTATTACCTCCACCAAGAAGGTTGTGTTTTCGTTTTTTTTTTTTCTGTTGGTTTGTTTGTCGGCAGGAATATGGAAACATATTTCACAAAATTTGGTGGAAGGGTGTAGGATGGGCCAAGGATGAACCCATTACATTTGTGAGGGAATTTGTATCACGGAGAATACATTTATAATTTTCCCCTTGCGTTATCACTTGAGTTATCATTGCGAGATAGTGAGTTCCCCACTAGGAAAATTCACACTCCATTAACATTGCGAGTGCCCTTCTTGTTTAGATGCCAGTTTTCAGCCAGACAAAGAATGTAAGTCCAGTTAACATTACCAGCTCTGTTTTGGTCTGCACCAACATCAGCTCTTCTAAATGTTCTACATTCCTCAATAGCTGTTTGCTAACTGTTTGTCAGCTCTTTGGTCCTGGGCATGTTGCATACAGTGTCGGTGTATTGGAAAACCTTTGAATAAAACAGATTCCTAAATGTGCAAGCTGTAAAATGTGAATAAGCTCAACAGCTTTGTAGAGTTGCACAGATCTGGACAATTCAAAACACATTCAGGAGTTACATTATATGCAGTATATACAGTATATTTATTGTTTTATTGTTCTTTTTCCTCATCTTTGTTATTTCTGCATTCAAATTTCTTTTCTACATTTATCAGAACTCGCTCTTGATCCCTGGAGATTATGTTTGAATTCATTTATTGTCATCTTTGGGTAATAGTGATAACAACATCAACAGTAGAGTGAGATATGGAGACATTATGGCTGCATTGTGTTTTACAGTATATTGAGGCTACTGTCAGTGGGGAAATTGATATCTCGGCTTCTTCATAATGGAATTTTTACTGTAGGCTCATGGTTGTTGAATGTTGGAACAGTGTTTGTGTTAACAGTGAAATGTTTTGACTAGAATAAACCCTACTTTGGTTTTAAGAGGGACTTCTTCTGTTAAACTACAATAGATACTCTAAAAAAATGAGTCATGAATCATTTCATTAATCAATTTTTCATTTAAAACATTTGAAGTTTCATTGGATTTTGCTTTGTTTGTGAATACATCAATCTACATTTCGAAACTATTACACCTCAACAGAAACATATCCGTATCTCAGTCAAAGCACACATTATGCTCAGTACCAGCACAAAATATGTGTAGACTCCAATTGTGCAGTGCCAAAGCTCGACAATGACTTAGATTATAGGAAACCCATCTCTGTTTGATGACATGAGCCTGCGGAAAAGCCTCACTGTGAGCTCCAACAGAACGGCTGATTGATTTGTGGTAGCAACCACACAAAGCCCAGTCCGCCTCTATTTCCACCGTCCAGCAGGGAGTTTTCTATGTTCCTCAACAAACAATTTTATCTCCTGGTGAGTGCAAAAGCTGATTAAACATTTTCACCTGTTGCTCAGCCCTCTTCCCCTCAAAAAAAAAGTATCATCTCAGCAGACAGGAGGGTAATTGAAGTTTCACCTTAGTTTTTTTTTTTTTTTTTGCCACAGTGGAGTTCCACAAAATATTACTGGAGGAAGAAGGTCACTGTTCATGGCTGCTTACATTTTTGCTTCTTTTGGACAGACTTGTACGGTGTTGACTCCTAAACATAACAATGACGACGTGAGGAAAATGATGTGTTAGTCTTGTTAAAGTGTGTAAGCTTTCTCTTCAGAGGAGGAAAGAGGTTCTTTTAAATGTTTTAATGGAGAATTCCGGTCGATTTCAACATGTAGCTGTGTTTTTTTTAAATGTGGAGAGCTGTCAGTAGTGAGACAAATGAAAACAGTTGTTGCTGTCTACACCGTGTTATCCTCCTGCTAGAGTTAGCACCCAACCGGCTTAAACAGGACAAGTTTTAAACTTGTTTTTAGCCTTTAAACATGCTCAGAAAGTCATTACAAGTGCCTACCCCTGTGCTGTTATCCTTCCGAGGGAACACAGTGAATCTGACTGCAGTAGATATGACACAAAGGCATAAAAGTTGTGTTAATCCATACCTCTGTTTATTTCCTGTTTTCCACACTAGTTGATTGTTACAACTTGTCAACTGATGAGGCCAATGACCGTAGTGTCATCCGCATATTTGATGATGGTATTGGAGGGGTGCATGAATGTGCAGTCATTATATATACATATATATATATATATATATATATATATATATATATATATATATATATATATATATATATATATACATACATACATATATATATGTGTATATGTTTGTGTGTATGTGTGTGAAATTAAATGATTTTTTCCAGGTTTAACAATGCTCAACAGAGGAGCAAATGAGGTTATGTTTACAATGCAAACAAATTGTTTTCCACACAACAGCAGGTAAACGGAGTGTGTAACCTTGCTGGGATGTTTGAGGTGTGCAGCATGCAACGTTTAATTTGACAGCTCCCTGCTGCTCCCTAATCCCCGCAACATTTAAAACTGACAAAAAATTATGAAAATGACTATTGAATTATTTTGTAGATGCTTTTTTGATGACCTCAGTGACTGGTTGAACGCATTTAATGGGATGCTGCAGCAGACCGATGTCTGGTTTGCAGTAACAGCTGAGAGTGAACAGTAAACAGTCATTAATGACATCAGATTGAAAGCAGTAATGATGGAATACATGCATACATCATTTCCAGTGAATCCCTTGTGCATGTGAGAGCAATTTGAATGCAGCAATAGAATGGCGGACTCTGCCACTTACAATGAAAACTACTGCACAGAGAGGACAAAATGGGGTTAGATTTTTTACAAATGTACTAAAATATTGAGGAAGATAGCATTAAAGCCTCTGACAAAGTGGTTTCAATCTACTCTATAATGTTAAGTATGTATGACTAAATACATTTTAGGGAAAAAAAAACATTTATTTTATGTAAACATTCAAAAACTAATATAACATGCTTGCTCTGGTGCTTATGGGTGTGTTTTTTTTAAATAACCCCACAACTGTCATCATAGTTTAATAATGTTGCTTAGCTCAGCTGTGCTTGGTGCACAGAAATGTGTGATATCACCTTTTTCCAACTCAGTTCCGTGTTCTTTCCCATCCACATCAAACCATTGAGAAAAGCCAGAACAAAAGCACAAATACAAAAATCGCTCATGTGGAATAATTAGAATGTTTGGAACTTTGGCAGAAAATAGCCGTCCTTGTTGGATCCAGTTGCACAGAGTAAGAATCCAATTAAGAAAAAATATTTTTTGTTAGGGCCTTACACTATTTATTGTAGGTGCACATGCCCATCAGAGTGACATCTCAAACACATAAGGGTTGCCCTGCATTTGTCACCTCCATGTAGAAGATACTGTGTCATCTCAGCCAATACTGGAGGATAAATGAAGTTTAGCCTTTGTGTGGTCACTATGTGCATCAACATACAGACCAGCAGCAGCTTTCCAGTCCAATCGGCATTCACAACACATCTGACAAGCGTTACAGTAGCATGACCACCATTTTCTGCTTCACAGTGTGGAACAGAGACTAAATCCTACATGTTTTGGCAAGTTAAAAGAGAAATGTGTCCTGTATGGTGTAGGTTAATTTCTTAGATCAATATCATCAAATACAGTGTGGTTATTTCAGTGACTTTTTCTAGAAAGTTGTGTAACAACTGTGGGATGTTTTCATTTCATCTATGCAACAGAGTTTGACTATAATGTGTGACATAACTTCGCAGCAAACATCCAGGAACATGAAGTGAGCTGAATGCTGTGTCCAATTAAAATCAAAACTACTAAGCTCACAGACAAACCTGCATGATGCACCATTGCTTTGTCATCACCCAACTGCAACACCCACACAGACAAGTCCATCCATCTCCCCAGTTTCCCGTATTGCAAGCATTGCATTTACCAGAGTCACTGAACTGTTGTTGGTGCCTTGTAAGCCTCACTACTAATGGAACAGGACGGCCAAGCGAAGGCATCATTTCACACATCAAACCTAATCAGGCATTTGAATCATCCCCCTTAGTAACCTGTGATTAATCTCACCCTGCAACACTATTTGTCTAGTTCACCCTATTCCAGCTCAATCTTTGCTGACTTCCATCCCTTTAAAAGAGAAAACAAACAAGGACATGTATGCATCAGGTTCATGTGTGCATCCATGTCTATGTGTGTGTGTGTGTGTGTTTGTGAGTGTATGCACGCCATCTGCTATAGCCGTATAGCAGTGGACAGTACAGGGTGAGACGAGAGGGCCTGGAGCAGATGTGCCAGAGGAGGGGGTTGACATTGACGGAAATGGGAGCAGAGGTGAGATAGCCAAGGGAGTTTATCAACATTTCAATGAACTCATTAACAAAAAACATCACTTATATTTTTCTCATTACCCCAAAATATCGTAGCAAAATGATGGTTTGACCTCTGGCCTCAGGTTGTAAATCACACATTTGGAATGCAGTGCATGCTAGAATGACTGACCTCACCAACCTTTGTAAAATCCTTTTTTAGTTGCTGTGTATGTAGGATGTTGTCATGCAATGCATTATTATATTTGTGACACTGCTAGTGATATTAATGTTAGTTTAATTGGAAATGTGAGGACTTGTTTTTCAGTTGACATCCTGTATTTTGAACAGCTTTGTACTACAAAATATGTTTCACAAAATTAAAAATGTAGGTTAGTTAAGTTTGTTGAAAGTGACCATATAATTATTAGTCATAATTGACCAACTTAAAGCAGAAAAAAGAAAGCTTATTGGTGAACATTTTGAAAAGTTTATGGATTTTATTTCATCAAACGATGAGCCATTTTGGATCTTTGCATATTTGCAGCCAAGTAGTGTTGTGTTTGAAAAAGCCTACCTTTTGAATAGCTGGAGACATTTGAAGATTTTTGCATGGTGAAGACTGGATAAACTTTGTAGAAAAAAGCAGCTAAGATTGTTTATTATTTATTAAGGATCTCTATTGGCCAAAGTAAAGTGAAGACTATTCTTCCTGGCGTCCATTGATGATGCAAATGAAGATGTTTACAACCAAAATGGCAGAAAAAGCCTGCTGAATGTGACTCTCCATGAGTGATGGATATCAGGAAAAAAAATGTATGCTGATACTTGAACATTATCTGTAACATGAAGCATTAAAAGACAAACATTGTGTCGTAATATCCAGTCATGGTTGGATGGGAGGGATTGTAACATTGGCACATGTGAATTTACCCAGAACATAAATAATCTTGTCGCTGACTCAACAAACACATAAAAAGCTCTCAAACATAATACTGAGGTGTCAGATCACTACAGCTGGTCGCTGGTCCACAACAAAAGAAATACTGCACACACACACATTTTCACAGTAGTGTTGTCTGTGAGAACACTTGGAGCCAAAACATATGCAACTCAATGAGGCTATTTAAAGGCCAAAGAGGCAAGTGACTGAATGGGGCTACTGGTGGTGGTGCATGCAGATGGGGAGTGGGTGGAGAGTGATTTATTGTGAAGCAACGGAGTAGGTGGGATGGTGAAGAGGGGGCTGTCGCAGAAATCACAGATGTACAACTTTGCTACAGGAGCAGGTGTGCAGCGTTACTAAAGCAATGCATTAATGTTGAATGGAGAAAACAGATGATGAAATATACATCACAGTATGATTGCATCTGTGTGTGTGTGTGTGTGTGTGTGTGTGTGTGTGTGTGTGTGTGTGTGTGTGTGTGTGTGTGCGTGTTTCCGTGAATCATATGTGTAATTCATGTAGATGTGTATCATGTGCGTGAGGCAACTTTGGTTTATTAAGGACATTTCCCCAGAAATACTCCAAAGTTTAGTAAAGAGAGAGTATGTGTCTGTGTAACTGTTTATAATGTAATGTGAATACATCCATGTCCATAGATGCAGTATGGTAGACTCTAAATATTGTTACTACAATTATGAGTTGTGGTAAGAAGGTGAAACCTTCAGGCAGTAGGCAGCAGACTGGTTAAAAGTTGTATAAAACTTGTCATGTCCAAGATGCTGTGAGGATTCCTAACAAAGATTGCCAGTAGACACACACTACATGCTTTTTTTAGGTAATATTGATGGCCTTGATTGAATGCTCACATGTTGTAAATGACCATACTCATTACCAGAATTGAATAGAAACGTTTAAAATGGATGAATCTCGGCATCTGAATCCCATCAATATTAGATAATTTTGCAAAACCCCAGATTTTTGTGGAAACATTTTTCTACCAATTTCTAGCATCTGTGTGCATGGCAACTCTGTTACCGTCTGGTTCGGAAAAATCATCGACCACATATACCAAAATGTTCTGGAAAGAATGTCACATAATTTAGACTTTCTTGTCTTTGTTTATCAATAGCAACAGTTAATTTACTAGGAAGGACTACATCATCACCCAGATTCGTTTTGAACAAGATAATTAGGAAAGATTACTGGAATGAGTGGTAAAGTCGCTTCTAGTCATCAGTTGACATGATGTTGACTGTGTTTGGGGGGGGGCTTCGGTAGGGAATCTGCCATAGCAGACGGGCACTACTGGAGAGGAACAGAAAGTGGGTGGGAGGGGAGGGGAGGGGTGCAGAATACGGGAGTGAATGAGAGGAGAGGGTTAGGTGGGTATTTGCTCTATTGCTCCTGAAACTCTGCTTGGTGGCGTACATTAAAATGCAACTGGCATGTTAAACATAAATCCCCTTCAGGGTTACTATGTAGAATACAGTAGGTGAAGGAATCCCAGACAGCTGGAAGCATCTCTTAACATACTTTTATGTTTTGAAGCCTGTGCTGTTATAGAGCTAACAGCAGAAACAGGCTTCCCTTCTAGTTCTCTGTGTCTCTGTTGCTTTCTAAGATGTTCTCTTTGTCCTCATCTGCCTCCCCATCACCTTACATCTCACTCATTAATTATCAACATAAGTAACTGTAATGTTTCACACAAACTGTATGCACGTCTCTACCTGTCTGTGTACATATTTTGATTTATTCCAGATTTGTATATTATCAGCCTGTTCTCATGAACCATTCGTTCACAAAACTACGAAAAGTAAAGCACTTTAATTTGTAAAAAATCCATGTTTTTTTTTGCTGTATTCGCTACAATAACGGCTGCTGTATGAGAACGTGGCTGGATGCGTAGGGAGGTGGTCGGGGTGGGTTTGTTTCCTGGGGAAAACTAAAGCCTTTCACCCAGGAAATGCATGTTCCTTATGAGTGTTTTCATTCAAACTACAATCTTTTTCCTAATCGTAACTAGTTATTTTTTGGTGCATAATATTAACTTTCGTCGCTCATATTTTATGGACTAAATTGAACTATAACGTCCACCTGTACCTGGCTTAAAGTCACCTATTTCTTCTTCTTCTTCATCTATTTCTTTCTAGAGACTAATTGTAAATATCTAAAACCTTTCACCGTCACTATGGAGCTAGAATTGTTTCTTTATTACATGCAAGAAAGAAAAAGATCTGAGAGAAAAAGCTACCACACTGATGGCAAAAAAACACTTTATGACAGCAAAAAAATATTTGAGAGAAAATGTTTTCATACCAATAGAAAAAAAAATCTCTTTCAAAACATTTTTTTAAACTCTCAAATATATATATTTTTTGCTATCCGTGTGAAAATATGATCTCAAGTGTTTCTCTCAAAACGGAAAATCTCTCTCAAAATAATTTTTTAAACTCTCAAATATATGACCGCCATCACTGGAGCTCGGCCAGCGTGGAAACATTGCTAGTAAGCTTCGCTGCCGACCCGCTTATAAATAAATACATTTTAGTTACTTTAGTTAACACTTTTTAACACTTTTTAACAGTCAAAACTGAAAGCTCCAGGGGGGTTGTGCTGCTGCTACCGGTGTGGGGCTCTCCTTGGTCCCACTGGAGATCAGATCAGATCAGGTTGAGGTCGGCAGCAAAGCTTTCTTGTAATGTTTCCACGCTGGCCGAGCTCCGCTGATGACGGTCTGTCTGCGGCTGCAGGACCTGGAGCTCACCGTGTTTCAGTTTGACTGTTAAAAAGGATAATTAAAAGGTATTTATTTCGAAGTGTGCTGGCTGCTAGTTATCTATGGCGGTGACCGCCAAGACAAGACGGTGCTCACCCAACTGGCCAATAGGAACGTGGCCCGCCCATGACACTATTTTCACCTTGAGAGAAAAATCGTCAGACGAGAGCAAAAAACTGAATCGAGAACAAAGGCTTAGGTTTTGAGAGTTTTTTTTTTTTTTGAGAGAATTTCTTTTCAAACTGATAGCAAAAACTATATATATTTGAGAGTTTAAATAGTATTTGAGGGAGATTTTTTGCTATTGGTATGAAAACTTTTTCTCAAAATTTTTTTTTTCTCTCATAAAATGTTTTTGCTATCAGTGTAATAACTTTTTCTCTCAAACTTTTTCTTTCTCTCAGAGCTTTTTTTTCCTTGCGTGTAATAAAGAAACAATGCTAGCGCCATACATCTCTGACCAAGCGCTATAGAAAAGGTACAGTAAGTGGCACACGCCATGCTGATGTAATGACGTCCTCAAAGTCCCTGCCACCCTCTCATACTCTCTCATTCAGCTTATTGTTCTCCCTTTCTTTCATCACCTCCTTTCCCATTGCTTGTTACTTTTTTACCATTATTCTGTTTTCCCAGTTCTTCTCTATTTTTTTGTGACAAGTTTATGGACGCCTGGATGAACCCAAGACCCTAGGCTGGCAAAGCGGCTCGACCGTGGCTCTGCTTGGCGGAGGAAAGAAAGTGCAAAGCTGCACTAATAACGTCCCCTTGAATATTTTAGACACAATTTATTTTTAATCTGCTGGCTGGAAATCCGAGTGATTCAGTTCCATATTGTGGCCCCTGTGGGTGTTTCGTTGCTCATGCTTTTTTAATGACCACACTTCTGTCCATCCATAGGGAGGGAGGGAGTTGGGACATGGTATACTGGCCTATAACTCTCAAGGTAAAGGACCTAAAACACTGAAGCTGGGAGTTTAATTCCAAGATGAGATTTAGCTAACTTTGTTTTTTTTTTGCAGCATGTACTTCCAAAATGATTGATTGCCAAATTGTGATTTAGGCAAATGTCACATTTTTCAAGAACAGCACAGTGCATGACAAAAGCTTTTTGACAAAATAGTAAAATTTGGATGCCAAATACATCGATCGGATGTATTAAGGGAATCCAATACAGGTCCTTGGTCTCTGTCTGGCAGGACTGGAGTGGTGGCAGGAGTCAAGTCCAAATGGCAAACTGCAGGCACAAGAGAAGGGACGTAGGAAAAGAACATGAAGAACAAATAAGCAAAGTTGGCTGGAACGTGACTAACTGTGAAAGTTTTGTCTACGATCTGACGCTGAGTTGAAAAAGAACTGGCTTTATGAAGCAGAGGTTGATTGTGGCTGATGACAAGCAGATGGACATGTGACTCCCGCACACCTGGCTCCACCCCTGCAATTAAGACACACAGAGAGAGAGAGAGAGAGAGAGAGAGAGAGAGAGAGAAAGAGAGAGAGAGCGAGAGAAAGAGAAAAAGAGAGGGAGAGAGAGAGAGAGAGAGAGAACAGAGAACAGAGAACTGCTACACAGAGGCAGCAGGCCTGACAGAAAAACACATTTCAGTATTACATTGATGGCCTCTCGGTCTAAGATGGATCCCATGTAAAGAAATTTTCATATACATAAAAGTATAGATCAGTTGTGCTGAACAGCCGGTCTCTCTCTCTCTCTCTCTCTCTCTCTCTCTCTCTCTCTCTCTCTCTCTCTCTTCAAGTGCATCATTCATTGCTGAGCTTCACAAAGCACTCTCATTGTTAAAATTGAATTGAGTAAACACAAGTGCTTTTCTATGCCTTTGCATGGCTGTTCATGGCATCATGCGTGACTCACGTCTCATTTAAGACTTATTTTGATTGGCACCTGGGGTTACAGGTTCCTAACACATTTTATTATTCATACTGTGTTAAGGACCAAGTTAAGAGTTTCATAAGGGCCATTACCAAAGATTGTATTTCTAAATTAGGACAGTCTGGACTTACTTTCCCCACCTAAGCAGCTCTAATGTTTTCCCAAGGGAAATGAAGAAATTTGCAATAGACAGACCGACAACAGAGACCACTGAATCATGTCTTGGGGATGAAATTAAATATTCCACTCTGCCACTGACATCATTTTAATATCTATTCATATTATTGCAATGTGCATCCAGGAGCCTACAGTATGTACTGCCCATGTAATTGTACTAAGAAAAGGAAACTTAATAAATAATCCAATACATTCCGTATCATAAACACTGTAAAAAGTCTCAATTATACCTAATTGACCTTCACAGAGTGTGATTGGAGTCATCAGGGTCAGCAACAATACAAATTTGTTATTATTACAACATTCATCTGTGGCACAAATCAAGTGGAATTTCTTTGAGAGTACATGAACAGACATATGAGGGATGGTTGGTTAGTTACCCCTCAGTAATAACATGTCCCATGATGCAGTTTGAAAGCAAATATTTATATGGCTCCTGCCGAGAAGGCTTTCTCCTTACTGACATTGTAGGTTACCAGTAAAAAAAAAAAATATATATATATTAATAACAATGTTACTAATAATAACACTACTACTACTACTACTACTACTACTACTACTACTACTACTACCACTGAATACAATACTACAATACTATACTACTGAACTACAGAATAATCAGTAAACTTCTCAACTTTAAGATGTCCAACGAAATGTTCAAAATTCCTGTTTATTTAATCTAAATGCAAATAATGAAGAACAATAATTTTCAATTCAACGTAGCTAACCTTAGTGTTGTGTTTATGTATGTGCATGTATTAATTTGTGCAGACATACATCTGTACATAAAATTATATTATATGGACACCCCCCCCAATTTGGGGATATAATTGGATCCCCAGGCATTAACCCAATTTAATGTTAACTATTAGCATTAAATGGTAATGCCCTCCTAAGTACAAAATGTGTGTGAATATGTGAACTGAGAAATGATCCAAGTAACTTTAACTATGCATTGATCAGGATTTCCAGATCCAATAGCCTCCAGGCTGTGTAGGCAGACTGTTCACACACCATCCCCCTTCACAACAACATTATCTTTCTTTTATCCATGAAATATTCTGACTACACTGCTAGTTTTTTACAGAGTACTGAAATATGTTGTTTCTGGAAAGTTTGTTTACATTGCTCATGTAGTAATTGTAATAAGGAAATTCAGCTGATAGCCCCAACACACTTATCCAGAGTAATGAAGAAGTTCAATGTATTGAACTTCCAATGTATTTTTAAATCACTAAGACTAAGCAATCAAACAATTGAAGGGCAAGGGCCAGGGCTTTGGCAGTTTTTGTGAGAAAACAGAGAACACAAGATTATAATCAACAATAGCAACAAATAAAAAAGGCAGGAATTCACATTTCAGCAGTTGATTGGGGAGGAAGTGTGTGTGTGTGTGTGTGTGTGTGTGTGTGTGTACTGGGGAATGGGATTGCTAATGTTGATTGAAATCCTTTAACATTTGGTTATTTTCTCAATCCGTAGTGTTGGAGAAGAAACAATTCTTGTTAAAAAAGGAAGAAACAGAATGACATTTCTTTGCCACACCTCAAAGTACCTGCATAGTGTTCCAGATGTCTAGACAGGCCAACTGTACTCGTAAATGTATTTCAAATGGAAGTTAATCTCAAAGAGCACTGCCTATTCTAAAAATGAAAATCCTTTAATATTGGTAAATTAAAAGCAATGCTTTCATTTATGTTCTTCAAGAAATTTGAAGACGGAGGTCCACTTATTGATTGGCTGTCAATGTAGGCCCCTTGTTTGCTTGGGAATCACAAGGCACATAGCTTATTGCTAAAAACTGTTTGAAGAATTAGCTAATGGCAACCCTGCAACATTTGATATAATGAGTTTTGAGTTGCTGACTCCTGTCTGCTCATTTCCTTAACAATATCCAAACTAGTCCAGGTCTGACCTCACATGTAGACAGTTGTCTAAGTGCCTCAGGCCAAGAATCTTTTGAATCTAGCATATTCATTTGATCACTTCTATAACTGTGAAAGTGGTGGTGTCAGAAGACCGACACAAATAAGATTACATTACATTATGCTCATTAATTCAGTGTTTATGGAAAGCTTAATTTGGTCACAGTTGAAATGTACAAAGCTGCATGTCTACATTTAATGATGCTGGTGATGAAGCTAGGTGTCTTTTTTAAATGGATTAATATACTCTAACAATGCTGATGAATGGATTAATGCTGGTCAAATACATTGCAAATGTGCACATAACAAACTGGAATGATTCTTTACTCTGCTGTTAGCTATCATAAACTAGGGTTTAATTATTAATTTGGGAAACAAATTTACTTAATGGGCTCTGAGGCAGCGTATTCAAATCAGAATGGAGTTTATTCTGTCTTCATTAGCTTGACCAAATATTTTATAAGCAACTTTTTGTATGAACATTATCAAGTTAGTGTATTGAGGCACCTTATTGCACATATTTCAAAGGACTAATGCCAACGCAGCGGAAAGCATATTTGTAGCGGACAAATTATTCTGTTCTCTTCGGTTAAATTATTAACAGGCCACAATGGGTATTTTTAGTTTGGACCACATCTTACAATATTAATACCATTAACCATACCTTCCCATCACCTTGATCACTGTGGACGTTTAATTGCAGCATTACCAAATTTGCCAACAAAGCACCAATGACTCCTGTGCTGTGAGGATGACAAAGGCAAGGTTTAAATCTGGAGCCTTACATATGCCTAAGCATGGGAAACTGCAGAGATTGTAATAAGATGGCAGAATCTGTATTTGAATGTCCTCACATCAAGTTTGTCAATCCGAGTTGGCGCAGAATGTATAATGTTAACTTATCTCAGCAACCTTTGATTTCTAATTTAAACATAATTATTGATAGAATTATATGACTATCATGATTCATTTGTTTTCATATATAATTCGTATGAGGCTTTAACGTTATTAATTTACCACTTGCTGAACAGCACTTAAAAACTATCAAATGAGAAACATTCCCACACACTGTTTTGTTAATTCCTTTGTGATATTCTGTCTGTTACTTAGCCAAAAGAAGAATGAAAAACATGTCCTTCACTTTTTCAATTTCACCAATTAAATAATGCATTAGAGTGATTCCCATTTGAAGCGTGAAGGGGGCATGTCCTGGACTCCAAGCCGCTGATGTGTCTCTCTTTGAACCACATTGAGGGTTTCAGTCGGAGTTCCATGTGAGGGCCTCTCTTTGCTAAATGCCATGGGCAATCTTTGTTCATTCAACTGTATAATGACAGACTTTATTGCAAAGTTTACAAGGGATCTATGGGAGATTGGAAAATAGATGCAAATGCCTTACCTATCCACAGGCTTGTTGATGCTGGGTTTCATATTCAGAGACAACTAGCAGGATAATGGCAGAGAGAGTCTTGCTGCAGGTGTAAGATGTTAGCTGGCAAATATTAATTGTAGATTTGTGTTGGTTGTGGGTTTGCTGATGCTTAGATAGTTTTTAATCACTGCTAACAACTTAAAAAAATATTTGCTGGTTGCTGGCACAAGTTGGCGGTAGAAGTTGGCTGCCATGGATGTGCATCAATGTCTGTCTCTCTGAGCCCATGGACTTTTAATTGGACTTACCTTGTGTTCACAAAAATAACAGTTGCAGGCTCTTGGAAAGTTTTAAGACTTCATTGTTTAAAAAAAAATCCCTCCTCAATAACAAACAACCTACCTCAAAAAGGAGTACAAAGAGTATCTTCTCTGCAGTTCGAGGTGTACTTTAAACAGTTTGAAGGACATATCTTATGCTTTTTTTTAATTCTTTTATCGGCCTCAACTGCACAACTAGGTTTGGCCCCTGGTATGGAAACAAACAAGAGACATACTGTAACAGTTACAGACACTGAAAAACATGTATCTAAATTAATTTGTTCTGATTCACCTCTTTGAAATTGTTTTACTTCGTAACCATATATTTGAATCGATTTGTTTTGAATTCACCTCTTTGAAATTTAAATATGAAAATTCCTGATTTCCATTTTAAAAACTTGACTTGCGATAAATATTTTTCAGTGGTCACACTTTCAGATACAAACAACAATCAACAAGAATTTCAGATTAAATAGATTCAAGTTGATCTAATTTGATTCTTTAAACACAGTTCTCATATTTCAAGTTACAATTTTTCAAAGAAAACATCAGTCAAATTTGATTGCTTGAATTCAGATCGAAAAATTCAAGTTGAATATTCACACAGTAAAATCCGGGCTTCCGAGGCTAGGAGAAGCAGTTGAGCCTGAATGCAACCGAACCAACGTCTGGCCTATCAGAGCATGGCTTGTTTGTCATGTGACCTAAGAACTTGCCCGACGTCTGGCCTATCAGGCCTATTCGTAAGTTTGTTATTTATGTACAATCAAAGTCAGGGCTCGACAGAAGTATGTTGTAGCTAAAAAAACGGCAAAGAAGACTTCAATGGCAGAAGCTCAGAGACGGACTGTAGCCATCAATTTAGATGAATACGGTTAAAAGTATCAACAAATACAGTAAAAGTAACGTTACAGCGGCATATTTGTGTCATTTAAACAGAAATTGAGAACTGTATTAAGCAATCAAATTGGATCAACCTCAATCTATTTTATCTAAAATTCTTGAATTTTGTGAAAAATTGATATTCAGGTTTTTAAAATGGAAATCAAGAAATGTCATATTTAAATTTCAAAGAGCTGAATTCAGAACAAACAAATTCAGATATATGTTTTTTAAAATAAAATAATTCAAAAGTATTCATTCACACACACACACACACACACACACACACACACATGTACATACATATAATTACACAATTGAATGATTAGTTTGAACAGGAGCAAGGCGGAAGCAAATAGTTTATTTGGTCCTGCCCCTATTTCACAAAATCATATCACAAAGTAAATAGATATTCAAATACAGCATACAATCTTTCAGGTCTTACAATAAACAATAACTAACAACAATACAACAATAAAAATACCACACATTACAATTCCATTCCTGTGTTTGTAAGGTCTGAACTGAATGATATTACAGATCTGTTTGACGTTATTGTTCAATCCATTCCATAAGGTCACCCCACCAACTGAAACACACATGCTTTTAACAGTAGTTCACACAGGAGGTTGCTTAAACATATAATGTCCATTGTATGTTTAATAAATAAATAAGAGACTTATATCTCTTATTTGCTTCCATACACTGGGGCACCTCGGGAGCAAGGTGAGTGGTCGCACTGTTTATCACTATTTAATACTATCAATGATAGCTCCGCCATGCCGAAGCAATCATGCTGTGTTTTATTTCTGATTCTGATATACTGTATAAATAAGCTTTTTTGGAAAGAGAATAAATATCATAGTAACACATGTGTTATTTTTTGAGTGCAGGTTAATCTTTGGTTTTAGTGTTGATAGTTGGTGGTGATTGGTTTATTGTTGATGTATTAGTCTGTCCAAATCTGAGGAAAGATAATTGCATGTCTGCCTGTTGGGTTTGTTGTTAGTTAGGTGGCAGAGTATAGATAGGTATGGACAGAAACTGAGAGAAGAGAGAAGTCTAATGCTAAGATAAATAGAAGTGCTGGGCTAGAACAGGAATAAAGCAATAGGTGGGGGTTGGCATGGGTTTCCATTTAGAAACCGATAACTGCTGAGGAGCACCTGTCGTCACAATCTGTCCACCTCCACAGTGAAGCTCTGCAATTCTAAGAATATAAAAGCGTCTGCTTCAAATCTTTAGTTCTGGTATTTGGTGGAAATGTTTGATGTCGAACTGTATCACGGCTTCTCTGTTTCTCATTAGTACTGCATTTCCTTCTCACACAAACACAATATCTCACTCCCTGTCTTTTCATCTATGGATGCTCTATTTTCTCATGTAGCACAACCTGGCTGCTGATGTCTCACTCTTTCTTAATAATCAATGGGAGGACAATATAACAAGGACCACCTACTCTTGTGTGCAACTTTCAAGGACAGGGCTGCACTCAATTCACCAGGCCATCCATCCCTGTGCATGTGTTATCCTGTGCATGTGTGTCTTCAGCATTGTCTTTGAAAAATGTCGATGGATGAACTTTATCTGGAGCAATGAGCGTAAACATAATATTGATGGGCGTGGCCCCTGGGTCTCCTGGTTAATAGGTTCTGACACCTTGGCATGGGCTTGATAGATCAGGGGCCAAATAGACGAAGGCTGCAGGCATGGAAAGCCTTATTACAGCCTGACAGAGGAGAGTAGTGGCTGAGATCCATCACCCTCTGGGGAACTGTGTGCATGTGTGTGTTTGTAGATTTAGAGAGGGTGATGTTTGAGGGGGGCATCACTGGCAAAAGGAAATCTACTGAGTGCCAGGTTTCACACAAGGTGGGGCTGTTTGTTGGCTGGACCACTTTGAATATGCAATGTGAGTGTTTGTATGTGTGTCATTAAGAAGATTGAAAGCTCAACCCCATACTATAGGTATTTCAGTGGTATGGCCTGGAGATGGATTTAGCATTTGCATGTGAAAGGAATTATGGAATTTTTTTTTAGAAGTTATAACCATTATTAACTGAGACCACAACTAGACCTCATACATCATGAATAACGGCAAACAGGTAGAAAGCGAATGAAAGGAGACATCTTGGAATATATGTCTTCTTTTTTCTGTGTAAAACAAGATAC
Organism: Percina caprodes; assembly: GCA_013375575.1. Classification (NCBI taxonomy): domain Eukaryota; kingdom Metazoa; phylum Chordata; class Actinopteri; order Perciformes; family Percidae; genus Percina; species Percina caprodes. The sequence goes on along the minus strand of JABXJD010000003.1, from coordinate 6,796,584 downwards.
AGAGTAGGACACAAGCACAACACACATTCTCTCTAACCCATTTTTATTGTATGATTAAATCCCTGCACTTACTTGCTTACACGCTTATGTGTTACCATGGTTACCAAATTTCTTTGCATAATTATGCAGTTTGCTATAGAAATCACTTCAGATTAGAAGATGCATTTAAATTAAATCATTTATTTAGCTTTGAAATTCATACCAAAAAAGCCAGTCTGCTTCATAGACCGCGAATGAAAACAAATGCAAACCTAATTGGAACATGTGGACTGGGATTTGACACCTGTTCAGGCGGACACAGTGCAGTTGTTTGGGGCATAGCCAGAGTTCACTTGACAGCCTAAATGAGGCAGACCAAACAGGCAAACCCACCTCATGCCATGGAGAAAAACCATTTATGCTATTCACTTCCACTCATAGTGACCAAACATACAGTGACTGTAAATCTTTGAACTGAACTAAACAAAGTGTTTCAAATCAGCAAAGTGACACATCGACTGCGGTGGCCATCTTTAAAAAGGGCACAGCAATGCTCACTCTTTCAGCTTCACAGATGACAAAATGTTGTAATCTGACCACATGCTGATCAAAGTCTGGCCCAGCTTGGTCAACACAGCTGGGTTTTGCCTCACACTACTTGGCACTGATCAGATTAACTACAATAATGCATTTTTCCTCTCTTCCACATTTTGCTAAAATTTGCCAGGACTCTTCTACTGCTGGTGGTCACCAACATTGCAAAATCTAATGGGTCACACACACAGGCACATGTGTTTGTGCTTGCACCTATCCCCTACTGACAAAGACAAGAAAACAATAAAACACTTTAGCAGGATAGTCCCCCTGGCTTCCCAATCAGTGCCAAAAACCTGGTGCTGCTGACAGATCTCCCAGCACCCAAAGCTGTTAAATTTTGCCTTGTCCAATACACAGGCAGATTAATAACTTCACCAAGATTGCTGGCACCATCGTGGGGAATGTCATGGCCTTATGAACAAATTTGGTTTCCAGATCTGGTGCAAGAAAAGGAAAGATCTTTCTGGTTTTCCAATGTTACCTGACGTCTATTCTGAGCATTTATTTTTCTTGTTAGTCAGTGTTTTCAGATACATTAGGAAAATGTACTACACCACCAACATCTCTCACTCTCTCTCTGAACCATCTGTGGATGCTCTATTTTCTCATGTAGCACAACATGGCTGCTGATGTCTCACTAATTCTTAATGATCAATTGGAGGACACTGCAACTCTTGTGTGCCATTTTCAAGGACAGGGCTGAACACATCACTATACCTGTGTGTGTGTGTGTGTGTGTGTGTGTGTGTGTGTGTGTCTTCCATATTGTCTTTAAAAAATGTTAATGGAGAAGTTTATCTGGAACAATGAGCGTAACATAGTACTGATTGGCATGACCGCCAACTGACAATGGAGCAAGGACGACTTTAAAAGATGAAAACGTAACATGTTGTTTAGCCATTCAATGTAATATAATATAATGTAATGCAAATGTACATGCTTGGAATATATTAAGAATTAAAATACAACCAATATTGGCTGAGAAAAATACATTTTCTGTTTTCAGTAAATATACTATTTGTTTCAAATGCTTAAAATTATTTGTACACACTGTGTTCTGTGTGTAAACGAGTAGACAATTTGCCCAATACTGAATGTTATCATATTACACAGCAAAACGGTCTCACGGCAGTTTGTGAAATTGTCACATTATTTTTAATCTATTGATTTGTGTACATGGACACGATTTTCTCGTTTTTCTCTGTTTTTTTTACACGATTCCATAGATTAAATAACGTGACCATTTCACAAACTGCAGTGAGACTGGGTTGTACACAGATGTCCTGCGAAATTCCACTGGGTACAGTAGGAACTAGTAATCCAGTTGGGAAAACTCCAGGTGGTTAGTATCACTATGTTATCCCAGAGGGCCTGTTTTTCATCCTATGAAAGGCAATTTATTTTTTGGTATAGTTTTTTTTTATTATTATTATTAATCTACAGGGCTTTGCGGATGGATCTCTGATTTAATGGGTGGATCTGTGCCCAACAATCTTTAAATCTATACATGTTGTGAAGAAGTATTCCCAGTGGTTTAACATAGCAAATTTACAAAAGAACTGTATCAAACTCCACCACAGAGCATCCAACTTGGTATGTTCTCTGATAATACTTCAGGCTTGCATGCAATCTTCACCCCTGAAGAATTTAGATCCTCCTAAAAGAAAATCAAAGGGCCTCCTACTGAGGAGGTGTTTATGAGGGGGAAAACAGAGATGGAATCCCAGTGAGGAGACTGTAAAAATGGTCATCTATCCCTGACATTGTCAATCCACCCTCACCTACCCAGCAAAGTGTTGCCTTCTGTTCTACATTGGCTCTTATAGCCAAACAAGCCCATACATTCATAAATCTCCTCAGACCACTACACGCTTACACCTGGTCTCATGGAAATATTTTATATATATAAAAAATAGGAACACAAGGTAAACAATGTATAAACTGTATTTAAATGTATTTCTGGACCTCTGATAAAGAACAAAAACAAAATGTATTAAATGATGACACACAAGCGACCATCACTGATGCATTGCATTCCATAGACTCCTAAATGGTCAACCCCAGCAAAATTGGTGAACTTTGACATGCAAATGTGTGCTGTTGACCAATAGCAAGCCATCTTGACAGGGCTGACCTTTGGTGGAACAGAGATCAAGAGCATCTACAATAGAGGAAGCTTGTGTTTGTGTTCATTAGCTGTGTTGTTCCAGACACTTATGCAACCTTCCTGTGTTACATTTTAAACTGCTCCACAAAAGAGGCATGGTTTGCTTGCTAGTTTGAAATTTTTTTTATTCTCCCTTCAATAACTGTTTATTTACTGAAAATCTGCACAAAAAAAAGTGCTAGGATGTATGCCATTAGTTAGCTCGCCAACAGTAGTTACCAACTAGTCATTAGTTGTCACTAACCCTCCAGGCTTCTAAAACCACATATTTTGCAAAGATGCATGAATTAATTTCAATGTGACACTTTACGGTTTGGCCAAGCCATAACTCTAATTACAACCACCACGCCAATCACCTTATCTTACATCTCATCTAAATCTAATCCTGACCTTGACCCCAAAACAGCCTTTTAAAGCAGTAAGTCACGGCCAAAGGGTTTTAGTTTTCCAAAAACGTCCTCACTCTTATGGTCTAAAACTTAAAATGGTCCTCACAAAGATATGCACGCAAGTAAGCATACACATAAACATGCACCTAATCCCTCACCCTTATTTGCACACACACACACACACACACAAACACACATACACACACAGACACACACACACTGCTGCAGATCAGCAGCAAGATGAGCCTCTGCTCATGCATAGCTGAAAGGCAGTTTGCTCATGTGGATAGCATTGCAATCTACATAGGCTACATAAATCAGGGCAAGCCAATGTGATGAAAGATTTAATCTCAGTAGTCTTCAGTGGTCATGGAAAATCCATCTTCCCAGACGAGAGGTCCATTTCCCTTAATGCCCCCTAACAATGCCAGCTCCATCGAAGACCGAGATATTTGGAGGCAGATGGTGTCTGTCTGAGAGTGGAATCGTCCTTTGAAAACCAAATGAGTCCCATTTCTAAACGCTTCAGATCTTTGGCTACCATTTCATTTATTTCTAACTGAAATTAATATTTTTTTAGGAGGCCTTGATGTGAATGTAGCATGAGTGACAGATAAACATTTTGTAATAAGCTCATATAACAGACTGTAAAATGAAACAAAAAAACATTCAAATTGCAGGTCATTACCAATTGAAATCAATGTTTTTGAATAAAGGTGGACTGGAAATGGCAAGGGACAGACTTTTACAGCTCAAGATTTTTTTGCACAGATGGCAACTCACTGTGACACACCCCAAACAGCTGCTGCATAATCTGTCCTTCCTCAGATGAGTTGCAATGTTGATTACCAATTTCCTCTCACAGTCTTTATTATTTTTAAGATTCCTTCATGTATCAGTTATAGTGCATCAACTAATGGTGGCATTTTGCTGATGTGTGTGTGTTTTGACTAGTGCAATATTTGTTGTTTTCAATTCAATTTTATTTATAGTATCAATTCATAACAAGAGTTATCTTGAGACACTTTACAGATAGAGCAGGTCTAGACCACACTCCATAATTTACAAGGAGCCAACAGTTCTAGTAGTTTCCTCCAGAGCAAGCAACAGTGCAACAGTGGCGAGGAAAAACTTCCTTTTAGGCAGAAACCTCGGACAGACCCAGGCTCTTGGTGGGCGGTGTCTGACGACCGGTTGGGGTTAGAATGAAGAGTGGCAATAACAGTCACAAAAAATAATAGTTTGTAGTTTCAAGCCTTCTGTACTGTATTGAATGTATATGCAAAATCACAAATATATACAAAAATGTGCTTAAAATGTATTTTTATCTGCAGTTTTCTTACACAACAGAGAGATGTTAAAAAGACTTTTTTGGCCATCAGTGAATAATGAGGATTAGTTTTGCACATGTGAATCAGGCCCTTGGGAAGTGCGCCAAAATTAGACATAGTGGCCAAACACTGGAATTACAACTCTTGACTTGTAACGTGATGACATCTGGCACCAAAAGAGTTTCCCCATAGACTGGTAAATATTCTGGTATACACATTATTAAAAATGGTAATGGTTGTTAAACACTGTTTTCAAACTTTCAAACAGTATATTACACAGGAACATTTGGTTTTCATTGCAAAAACACATCTCTTAATGATTCCATTGTGGAATTAAATTAAATGTATATGCAAAATTCTTGATCTGGCTTATATAGATTTGTCATGTCTTGTAAGCTCATGCTAGCTGGTCATAGTTGTATGTATGACAGTAATAAAAAATAAAATGCATTGATTCATACAAGGTTGTATCCTGGGTTGGGTGAAATGGGAAGAAATCCACAGTGCATAGAATATACAGTAAATTGCTCAAAGCTGAATTTTATCTGTTGGCATGATCCATTTTCTTGAGAGCTCACAGCAGCATCTAAGGATGGCCTCCCTCTGTATATCGTCATATATCCTACGATATTATGAGACAGGTCATTAGTTTATTGCTCAGCCAGCATTGGCAAGCAAGTGAGCGTAAACAATGCGAAAGATTGTAAGTGTAGAGAGAATCCTTCTCCACCAATACATTGCTAGAAAAGACTGATTGATGTTTTTGTTGTGTTTGTGTTGCTGCCTTGAACTTGACCAAATTACTCTCAGTTTAGGAAAATGGAAAGGAAGATAGATCTTTGAACACACACGCAGACATCTGATTGATTGCAGTACATGTAGTTTAATCAGGAGAGGCATGTTTGCAGATATGCAAATAAGATTTATTGTACAGCTCAAATAAAATGTACAAAGTCTTTGGCAATTAGACTCCATTGCTATATGAATCTTTCGTATATCTATATATAGGGGTAAAAACCATCAGACCCCCCGATGGAATCTAGACAGACCAGACCGACGGAGGCTCCGGACCAGTCAGCTGGAGTAGAGGACTGGAGGTAGAAGGGGAGGTGGACGGTTGCACTGTTTGCCTGCAGCGACAGCTGAATGGCAAAGGGAAAAAAATTATTTAAAGCAGGGTTGTGACTCTGTGATTGGCTTCTGCCATTGTGTAACAAACGTGAACAACAGCTGATTCGAAATAGATAGAGCATTTATTAAGAGTGAGGTCTTCCTGAAAGGACTTACGCTAAGATACATTTCAATCAGGAGAGACTAGTTGCAAATACTGCATGCAACAGCTATACACGCATGACAAAATATAGATTTATTAAGATAACAGCTGAATCGATTTAGTTGTGCATCAATTAATAGTTAGGTCTTCCTGAAAGAATTTACGCTGAGCTACATTACTTAATTGCCACACCAATAAGAAAACTCATATATTAAAGAAATGTGATCAAAGTTACCTTTATTTTGAGTGTCGCTGCTATCAAACACAGCTACTGCACTGCTAAGTTGCATCTGTGACATTTGCAGTAGAAATGCCACCTCAAAGCAGCTCACACACCTTCAATGTGCTTGAAGCGATAGAAAACAACAGAACAACAGCTTGCCATCATCAGTAACCATGGAAATGTATTCGGCCTCGTTCAAGAGAGAAGCTCACGGCCCATTTTGAATAACCTCTCACTGTCACTCTATCCTGAATCACACATGATTGGATACCCGCTCCACAGATTAAATACAACAGCTATTTGTTTTATTCTCATGGGTGACTTAAAATGGTGGTATGCACGGAAAAGCAGCGCACCCCCCTCCCCTTGCATGCCAACAAGCAGCTACAGGGATGACACAATGTACTGGAACATGAGAAACCCAGCTAACACAGTTGCCATGACAACTCTGCCAGAGGATAACTGTTTTAAACACTACCCACTACCCTGGCTGCCTGAGAAATATGTTAGTCTTCTTTGCTCTGTATAGCATTGGTGAGATGCTTTGGTAGTTACTTAGGGCTTCTAATTACTCAATGTGGTGATTAGACTACTGTACTTCCAGAAAAAGAGTTCTTCCCCCATCAGAGCTATAGACAAATGAAATAAATAAACGCTAATGGCCCATTCTATTGTTGGCTTTGAAGAAATTAATTGAAAATGTCACACCTGCATTGGAATTTTATGATAACCATATCTCTTCACCATCTCAGTTTCTATATGGTACCACATTAAAACAAAATAAAGGAACGTAGCGTTTATGACAATATTTTATCAGGAATATTGTCATCTAGCGTCTGGACGATCAGAAGGATTTTTAACCTCAGCAGTACAAAAAAAAACGTCATTCTTTTCTTGTCATGGGGACTAATGGAGTCAGCAGTGTGGGTTTATAGTTTATCTGGTTATCTTGTTTCTTTCTAAATGTAATATCAGTTTGTACATTGTTCTTTGTTGTCTCATTATTAATATGTCATCGGTCACCAGGCTTTTGACATTTTTCCTGCTTTTTTAGTGTAGGCAGGATTTGTTGTAAATTTCATTGTAAAGCGTTGCCACTTCACTTGGCACCAAACTATCTTGTAAATATTAGTATAAGCACACTTTATGTACAAATAAGCATGTCAAAATGGTGAAAGTGAACCCTATTTTCAGCAATGCTATATTTAAGTATAACTACAGTAAATACAGTAGTTATCCCTTATGAATGTTTATTTTTCTTTTACCACAGAATCCTAAGAGTGCTTGTTTCTGCAGAGGACAGCAAATGATGCTAGCTAAATTGTCCATTTTGCCCCAACATTAGCTAATTATATTGCCACTATTTGTTATTTGTTAAAAATGGCATGAAATGCTATTAATTTTTATTTTTGGAGAGCATTTATACAAATTTAGTCTAGGGGGTTATATTGCTGAATGGCTAGGGCCGACTCTGTCAGTCATTATAGTATTAATGTTATGTGTGACATAAATAAAGTGTATGTCAGAGTTACCAGTTTTTCTGTGTTTCACTATATATTCAATGGTTTTGGTATCATCTTTTTTCTTACTAATTAGTGTGCACATTTATTGGCCAGCTGGTGAAGACATGTTGAGTTAATTGACTCAAAGAGCTAATCAATTATCATCTGTATCAACCAGTGATAACAATCTTTGCAATTGTAACTGTGAACTGTCTTTGAGACAGCTCACCATAACCTTTGAAATTGCTAATGTCTCAGTATAATGCATCATGGTTCAAAGACCAAAAGTCTGTCTTCATAGATTCATTCATTCTGGCAAAATCTGAGACAAAATGAATAATTTCCCAGTTTTGGGCTTCTTCTTATGAGATAAAAATTAATTGTATTGCTCCCTAAGGCACAACCAGATTACAATTATTTAGATGAAACAATTATGTGTAACCTATTTATCAAAAAAATATTTCCACCAAAGGAAACAATGGGCATTACATATTGTAATCTTGTTTTGTCAAAGTAAAAATCCCTTTGCTGTTGGGGTTTGCAAGGCACAAACAAATCCTTGTCAATGGCCATCTGAATCAGTGTGATGTAAATTACCCTGATCCTGCATTAGCATCGCTGTCTCAGTAGGTAAGGTGCTAAGAAGACTGGACATTGCGATCCTCTGCCATAAACCTGCAGCTGCTGCTGAGCTCGATGGTAGAGTTGTCATTGTCATTTCAGTTGCATATGTTTTGAAATTTTCGTGCCTTGACATATCCATAGTATGCTCTATGTTCCATTGGCATATTAAATGGGTGAAACAGTCAATTAAAAAAAACAGTCAATTATTTTTGACATAAATTATCAACAGTCAATTATTTTTGACAAATTATCAACTTCGTTAAATTCTGGTGACATTTATGCGGCATTGTTGTTTTAAACTAGATAGAACAATGACATTCTTGACATTACCTGGAACAAAGGATTGAAAGCAATGGTTCAGGTATATGACAATGAGTATGGTCATTAATTGATGAAATTAGTAATCACTTCTGGTTGCAACAAGTTCTTGCATCTTAAATCGCCACCATCATTGCTGCATGAGAATTTTTGTGACATTACTGCCTTTTAATAAGCCCAAGGCAGGCAGTCAGGCAAGGCAAGGCAAGGCAGCTTTATTTATATAGCACATTTCAGCAACAGGGCAATTCAAAGTGCTTTACACAAAAACAGTTAAAAGAAAGTAAAACCGATATATATATATATATAAAAACAAATAAAACACAAGAATAAAAGTTACAGTGCAGTATAAAAGAAAGAAATGAACATAATTTAAAGAAAGGCAACATCGAAAAGAAAGGTCTTCAGCATTGATTTAAAAGAACTAAGAGTAGCAGCAGACCTGCAGGTTTCTGGGAGTTTATTCCAGATATGAGGAGCATAGAAACTGAACGCTGCTTCCCCTGTTTAGTTCTGACTCTAGGAACAGACAGTAGACCTGCCCCAGATGACCTTAGAGGTCTGGGGGGGTCATAGTGTACTAGCAGATCAGAAATGTATTTTGGCCCTAAACCGTTTAGTGATTTATAAACTAGCAAAAGAACTTTGAAATCAATTCTTTGGGGCACAGGAAGCCAGTGTAAGGACTTCAGAACTGGAGTGATGTGATCCAGTTTCTTGGTCTTAGTGAGGACTCGAGCAGCAGCGTTCTGAATCAGCTGCAGCTGTCTGATTGATTTTTAGGAGACCTGTAAAGACTCGTTACAGTAGTCAAGTCTACTGAAGATGAAAGCATGGACAAGTTTTTCCAAATCCTGTTGACACATAAGTCCTTTAACCCTTGATATATTCTTAAGGTGATAATAGGCTGACTTTGTAATTGTCTTAATGTGGCTGTTAAAATTCAGGTCAGAGTCCATGATTACACCAAGATTTCTGGCTTTGTGTGTTGTTTTTAACATTGTTGTTTGAAGCTGAGCGCAAACTTTTAATCTTTCCTCTTTGCTCCAAAAACAACCACCTCAGTTTTTCCTCATTTAATTTCATAAAGTTTTGGCACATCCAGCCGTTAATTTGTTCAATACACTTAGTCAGTTTTTGTATTGGACTATAGTCCCTGGCGATAAGGTTATGTAAATTTGTGTGTCATCCGCATAACTATGGTAACTTATTTTGTTGTTTTCCATAATCTGAGCCAGTGGAAGCATGTAGATGTTAAACAGAAGAGGCCCCAGAATGGAGCCTTGGGAACTCCACACGTCATATTTGTACGCTCAGATGTATAATTACCTATTGACACAAAGTAATCCCTATTCTGTAAGTAGGATTCAAACCAGTTTAGTACTGAGCCAGAAAGACCAACCCAGTTTTCCAATCGGTCTAGTAATATGTCGTGGTCGACCGTATCAAATGCAGCACTGAGATCAAGTAATACTAAGACTGAAATTTTGCCATTATCTGTGTTAAGGTGGATGTCATTAAAGACCTTAACGAGCCGTCTCAGTGTTGTGGTGTGGTCGGAAGCCCGACTGAAAGGTATCAAAGCTGTTGTTTAGTGACAAGAAATAATTGAGTTGTTGAAAAACTGCTTTTTCAATGATTTTACTTAAGAACGGAAGGTTTGATATTGGCCTATAGTTGCTCATTAGGGATGTGTCTAGATTGTTCTTTTTAAGAGTGGCTTGATTACTGCAGTTTTCAAGGCCTGTGGAAAGATTCCTGAAAGAAGAGATGTGTTCACAATCTGTAGAAGATCAGAAGACAAACAATTCAAGACATTTTTGAAAAACACTGGTAGAATATCAAGGCAACAGGAGGAAGTTTTCAGATGTTGTATAATGTCCTCCAGGTTTTTATGGTTGATCGCATGAAACTCAGTCATATTGGAACTAGTTCTGCTTGAACACTGTGACAACACACATCCTGTACTTGATATGGAGGCACTAACTGTTTGTCTAATCTTTTGAATTTTTCTTTGAAGAAGGAGGCAAAGTCATTGCAGGCCTTGGAAGATAAAGTTCAGATGCTACTGGTACTGGAGGGTTTGTTAACCTATCGACAGTAGCAAACAAAGCACGTGAATTATTATGGTTTCTAGAGATAATATCAGAGAAGAAGGACCGCCTTGCATTCCTCAGTTCCAAATTATAAATGCGAAGTCTCTCTTTATAGGTGTTATAATGGACCAGGAGATTTGTTTTTCGCCACCTTCGCTCAGCTTTTCGACACTCTCTTTTCTGTTCTCACCAGTGGGACATTTCTCCATGGAGACCTTTCTTACAAGAGACAACTTTGACCTTAGTGGGAGCAATGGCATCAATAACATTTGTAATTTTACAGTTGAAATGATCTACAAGCTCAGTGACTGAGAGCCCAGGGGGAGGGTGCAAGGAGAAAAGCTGAGTAAATTTTTCACTGGTGTTTTCAGTGATATACCGTTTTCTGATTATCTTTGTTTGGACACTTTTGGGCACAGAGATAAAGCCGTTAAAGAAAACACAGGAATGATCAGACAGAGCAACGTCAGTCACCACAACCTTGGAAATATTCAGACCCTTGGAGACAATCAAGTCCAGAGTGTGCCCCTTATTGTGCGTGGGCTCTGTCACATGCTGAGTCAGTCCATAGTTCTCAAAAACACAACACAGTTCTTTGGTCCCCCTGTCCTGGGGGTTGTCAACATGAATGTTAAAATCACCCACAATGATTACACAATCAAAGTTAATGCAGATTATAGACAGCAGTTCAGTGAAGTCATCAATAAAGGTTGCACAATATTTAGGTGGCCTATAGATATTTAGAAATATTGCTTGAGGGGACGATCTCAACTGTAGAACCACATATTCAAAAGAAGCCATAACATTTCCATAACATATTTGCGTACAGTGGAATGAGTCATTAAACAAAATGGCAACTCCACCTCCTTTCTTATTCACTCTATTCTCGCTCATAAAACTGAAGTTAGGGGGAGCTGACTCGATGAGAACAGCAGCGCTGTTATTATGGTCTAACCAGGTCTCAGTTAAAAACATAAAATCTAGATTGTGATTAATAATAAAATCATTAATTAAAAAGGATTTTCCTGCCAAAGACCTGATGTTTAGTAAAGCTAGTGTTAGTGTGTTCTCATTTTTTGTAACAGGCTGTGGCTGACGAGGAATGGATGCTAAATTTGCTAAGTTTGCAGTTAAGTGCTTATTCACCATCATTTTTCTATTGCCTATCACAACATAAATTGAGGAAGAATTGAAAACACAGGGCCCGGGCTTGTCTTTGAAAAAGTCATGAGTGTCACTAGTCCTGGAGCCTAGGCCCGGCACATATCAGTTTTTGCTTGCTGGATTTTGCACACAAGCGTCCTTATCGGGCAGAGGTGCCTGGCGTTTTACTTTTGTCCGGGGTTGAGTCATGGGTGAAGGAAGGGGGGTAAATTTGGTTCCAACATCTACCAGCTGCTTCATCTGGTCAGTGAACTCCAACATGTGGGTAGGGGAAAGAGGGGAAAGAGTGCGTGGAGATAGCGATGGCTCCTCAAGGGATTCGGGGCTGGTAGGGGGGTTTGAGGGGTGCTGGACGGGTGAAAAGGAGAGTTGGGGTTCCGTATCTCTGCTGTCTGGTCTCCCACGGTCAAATCTGTGCACAGGTGGGGGCTGTGGTGAATCACTGCCAAACTTTGTTTTATTTTCCTCTTGTTTAGATTGGTCTGGTCTTGTGTCCTTGACGGGGAGCAGTGTAGCGCAGAAAGTAAAGTAGGTTAGAGGTGAACAGCTTTACTCCTGGCCTGTTAAGGAAAAGTCCATCTGCTTTAAAAAGATGTAAGCGCTCCCAGAAAATGTTAAAATTGTCAATGAACTGCAGAGAATGGACAATACATTGAGTTGACAGCCATTTGTTTAGTGCCAACAGTCGGCTAAATCTCTCAGCTCCTCTTCTCACTGGTGGTATAGGCCCACTGATAAACACATCTGCGTTTAAGGAACTGACTTGGTTTAGCAGATCCATAAAGTCCAGTTTCTGCAATTCAGACTGTTGCTTTACAACATCATGCGACCCTATATGCAGTATAATGTTCTTCACAGTTGGGTGCTCTGCCATGATATCTGGGATTCTTTGGATCAAGTCAGACACCGTGTCTTTGGGAAAACAGAGTATTTTGGTGTTTTTACTGTTTTTTAAATCTTTTACAGCAGAGTCACCCACAATCAGGGTTTGAGGCCCAGTTGTTAGCTTTTTACTTTTTGAATTGCTCTTGGTCCTTACCCTGCTGTGTGGCGATGAGTTGCAATCCCGTCATCAGATGGCTGTCCAGCGTCCAGCAGCAGAGGAGCATATCTGTTATCTTGTTGCAAACAAAGTTGTTGGGGAGGCATTTTGTTGCTTATTTTCCCTTTGCAGCTGTCCACGGCTGTGTCCGACTAGGTACAGGGGTTGAAGAGGCGCTCTGCTGGGATGATAATGCAGGCCAGCCGGTCGTATCACAGATCTCAGGGCGCTGTGCCCTGCCCGTTAGTCGTCCTCCCATTTCCAGGAAAATGATTTACTCTTAGGCTTCGCACCAGCCGAGTTCCAGGGAGGACTACCACTTGTTGATTTATTACCCGTTCCACTGCCCTCCTGTTTCTTTGTAGTCTTCTTGGTGCTAATTAGCCGTGTGTTAGCATGCTTTTGTCCATTGTTTTGGGTCCATGGTAAAGTGGTGTCATTTCCACAAGATCTGTTCACTTCCACGTTCACTTCTAATAAGTGAACCTTGGTTTCAGAAGTGCAATCTTCTGAAGGAGTTTGTAGTAGTCATCCACGGAAAAAGGAGGCATCTTGCTGCTAATTAGCTTTAGCTGCAGTCACTGTAGGACAGGCTTGAGCTATTGGTAGGCCACGCTCAGGCAGAAAAATGTTAAAATATGGCAATAGCCTACTATGGCTACCAAAAATGTATAGTCCAATGATTTATAAATATCCAAGAGCCGTTGCTCATAGTTTCTCTCAGAGGAAAAGCAAGATTATCAGCAAAAATATGCAAGCAGAGGCAGGAGCAAGCAGCAAAGCGTCTGCACTGTAAGAAGCAGGAAGCAAGGAAGCAAGCAGGCGTTAGTTAATGAAGCTGCAGATGAAGAATGGCCATGGCTGTGCTATTGACTCCTATAGGGGTGGCAGATTCAGGCCATTCTGTGTGTACCTTCTGTCATCATTAGTTTCAGGCCAGGGAGGATCCTATCTGATCAATTGACAACCAGCAATGTGAAATGTTGGAGGAGAGAGAGAGAGAGAGAGACAGTGCTCGCACTACTCAGGCTGATTGCTCACATGGGTGAAGATTCATTTTGGTTAACCATCCCTCCATGCCGTGATTGGCTGAACTAATGGCCCATAAGCACACTTGATTACACAAAGGTGGTGAGACTGATTGGTGGGATGATAACATTGCTCCTGGGGAATGTAACTTCAATAAGTAATTTCCTCATAGAAGAAAAACAGAATAGTAGTTAAAATGTTGGTTCACTTTCTAAAGTCAGACAAACAACTTACATTTAATTTTAAAAGCAATAAATGGCAAGAAACCTTGGGATGTAAAAAGGAACAAAATGCTTGCCATGCAGCCACAGGAAAATTCTAACCTTTAAGAAGTCATTGGTCTTAAAATAAAAGCTACAAGTGCAAAAAGCTAGACTGATCATGGTTATGCAAATCTTTTTATTTAAACAAAGGCAAACAGCAATATGGTGCTTACAAGGTGACCTATAAAAACTGAAAAAATAAGAATTGCTTAGGTTTGTATTCACCTTGAAAAAAGTACACATGTCGCTGTTTTAAAGGCTGTTTTTTGAGATAATCTGGCTTTATTTCAAACTTTGGATATTATAACTAAAGCCTTATGTCATTTAAGACATTAGGATCTAGGAAGACATAACAGGAAGTCTTAATTCTTCAACACATTAAGCTGTAGAGGGACAGCAACTCTCATGCACTTCTATCTTTCAAATTCCAAGACCGTACTTACTTTTATTATTTAATTTCATCTTATGAGATGGTTTAATATTCAAGCTAATCATTGTTTGTCCTTTTTTATTTTCAAGTGACTCCCAAGGGCCTGTCAAGTTATAATAATCTATGGACATAGATACAATATTTTCTGACTGCTGGTGATGGGTCATGGGTTATGCTTCAATCATAACAACTCTTGCATATCATAACCCTAGCTGTAAACTGTCCATGAATCACACAATGTATCCATGAGACACAGGATGTCTTCACTGCTCTCTAGCTTTGGTAGACATTAATTTCCAATGATCAGGATATGTGAATGGAGTGTTGCTGGAGTGTGTGGGGAGCAGAGTATGGTTTTAGCCAAGAGTGAAGAGTGCCTTTTTAGAAAGTCAAAGTGTTTCAACACACTGTCCTCCATCCCACAAGTCCAACACATCACATATGCACATTATACAGTATCATGTATGTAAGAACATCAAAGTTTGAAAAGACGGGATGAACTCACAAACAGTTCAAATAACGTAAAGTCTGCACAATAACATAAAAATATATATATATATATATATATATATATATATATATATATATATATATATATATATATATATATATATATATATATATATATATGTATATATATTTAATTGTACAGACTCAGGCACAGAATTTGAACTCACACAGTGACAGTGAACCTCTATGCATCTACTCAAAGGGAAGTCAATTTGGAATAATGGGAACACATAGCTTCACAGCTTGGCTCGATATAGCCTACAGTAAAACTCGAGGTTGAATCTTTGGTACCAAAGATGAGCTACTGCCTTTAAAAGAGATCTGATTATTGGTAGAGAACTAATGCAGGCAGTTAAATGAGTTCACATTGATTTCAAGTAAATGGTAACATTAATTAAGCAACTCCAGTGCAGTTGTTCCCAATTGAAAAACTGGTGTATTCTGAAGATGTTACAGCTCTAAATCGCTGCTCCCTACCAAATATTTCAAAGACCATCAGCACCTCGCTCCTCCTAACTCTATACAGTATATTTAGCGACAGCACTCACTTCTTGGACAAGCTGGGTATTTATTTATTTTATTTTTGTTTCAGAAGAAAATCTAATAAAATGGCTGTAGAGGTAATGTAGTACATTGAGACTTCAACCACTATGGTGCCAATCATATTGAGAGAAACAATCTTGTTTTCCTGCTTAGAGATTACTTTTCAGTGATTATCATCAAACCTGAAATTGCATGCCTGGGAGAGATCCTTATTGATATTGCTTACTGTGGCCTATTATTCATGTCACATTCCCAACTTTTTTATATGTGAAAATATCCAACAATCATCCTCTTATCCTAAAAAAACTAAAAGAAATGCACAGGTGCTGAAGAAATAGTTGATTCAACAACCAGTAAAACATGTTCTGTTTCCGCAGTCCACTTACTGTAAGGAGTAAGTGTGGTCAAACATGGTTTGAATATGATGTAATTAACTTCAAGGTGTGATGGAAAATGAATACAAATACTGTAGAGGAACATACTATATAGCCTGATAGGAAGAAAAAGGATTATCTTTATAGAGCAGCGGGAAGTCAACCATCTTCATGGAGATATGTGACATTCATTAGCACTGAGCAGAAGGTGGGTGGACTAAATAAGTCATCTCATCATTCTACTGCTTTAAACTCATAACTAGGGGATTTATTCTCCTCCATGGATTGTAACACGCTACAAAGGCTTAGCCTCGAGTTACCATGTGGACAAAAAAAATCCTGCATTTACAAAAATACAGTTTTTAAAGAATAAATCCTAATTTATTGTGTGCGTTCTTGTATTTTGAAAGGAACACAATTGGCATTGGGTCAGATTTAATGAGGGCCAGGAATGCTGCAGTAAATGATTAGATTATCCAAATAGGAAAAACTTTACATTGACCATTGTTGAAATATCTTAACGAAGTGTTCCTGACTTTAAAAAAAGGAAAACACTTTGGGTACAAAATTCCTACAATATTTATTATTTGAAAACAACAAAATATTAAATATGCAGGTAATCATAATCTGTAAACTTCTTCTTCTACTTACTTCTATGTACTTCAACCATTAGCATGTACAAATATTGTACAAAATAAAGGTCCTCGCCTACACAGGTATTTCAGTTATCCGGCTGATTAGCCAGTGAATTGTTCTTATTTTAGTCTTGGTTGCCAAAGCTCTAAATGGGCTTTGGGGCCAAACTGCAGTCCAGACCCGTTGATGGTTTACTTTCTTTGGGACAGACCCAAAATTGCGAAATGTTAAAGGGTCTTAGTGCACAAACTCAGGTGTAACTCTGTAGTGTGACTGCTGCCTTAGTTCATTAGGTTTGGTAACATGAAGTTACTCCCAGCAAGGCTTCACCCAGGATCAACCTGAGGGCTAATCCGCCAGAGTAATTGAAAACATGTGTAGGTGTGCAGAGCGTTTAACAGGAGAGGCGGAGTGTCAATCAAGCACACTCTGCACACAATCCTGAGGAGTGGTGTGTGTAACACAGGTGTGTGTGTGTAGGGGGTTTCACTACAACTACACAGCCAGTCGACTACTTCCCTTATGTAATCAAATAATTACTTTAAGTAATGTAGAAAAGATTTGGATTGGTATTTAAATATGTTAACACATCATGGTCCATCTCATTTAAACCTTTCTGTCCATTCAAAACATTAATAATTTACCAGGGTTAAAAAATAACATTACACTTGTTCTGATGCTTTCCTCAGAATGAATAGTAACTCATCTTGAATAAATGACACACACACAGAGATAATAAGAGGTCAGTCACTTTTATTTAGAAAGATTCCCAAAAAATAATCAAGTTAGCACACATTCCATATACAAAATGTCAGTGAGAATAGCCTGAATATGCGATGAAATTGGTAAGCAACCATGGTAGATGTTTCTGTTGTTGTTAACAGAAACAACGGTGATAATAATAATATTGATTACCTCCCTTTGTGTTGCAGTGGTTGACTAATTCATATGTCAATTTCACAAAAGAAGATCAAATAAAAAGTGTCTAATAATTAGATGTGCTTGTCTGTATAAGTTTTGTAAGTAACTTATGGACAGCACACCTGAATGAAAATACTGTATTTTCTAAATAACTAACCAAATTTAATATTAAATAGAAGCAGAGTAGCTCTGACGCCATAATCAAAAGGGGCTATACGTTTTAATATTCAAACTTTTTAAATAAAATATATGCATATTTGTATATATTGTATGTCTAACATTGTATTTCCAATTTTAAACAATTAACCTCACAACTTCAACATTTAAATGAAAATGCATGTTTGGCAGTAATGAAATAAACGTATGTAGTATTTGCGGCAACAGCATGCAACTGGTGCTACTTTATTGTCAGATCAATGCAAAATACATGGAGACTGGAAAACAAAGCGTAAATGCTATTGTATCAGCACTGTCATTGCCACCAAATGTACATCTAGTTACAAAAGTTACAGAATGTATCATTTACATTCACTGAGATGACAGTGATTGATTATATTAAGACTATATTAATATCTACTGTCACTAAAATTTGGCACTCTTACTTATTTGGCATTTGAAACCACCACGAAAACCATGTGGATGTTTGATGCCTCTGTTTGATCACTTCAAAATGTGATGTGATAATACCAGACCATACTATTTTTGTTTTCCATTAATGGCATGTAAACACGTGAATTTCCTCTTGAAAGTAGAACCCTGGTCCTCGTCAGAAAAAAATACAAACAACAAAAGCACTGAAGCAAACGAAGAGACAAAAGTATAAAGCAAAAATCGCTGCACCAACTCCAACAAGAAAAACATAGAAGAATTGATTCCAAATGTCAAGCATTGACATATATTTCATATCAACACCAAATGTTAAAGAATAAAATATACAGGAAAGTTTAGAATAGGAATTAATTACATGACTTCAACATCTCAGCCCCATATGCAATGTATTTGGCTTTAAAAATATGGAACTAGAAGCTGTTTAGTATTTTTTTTACTCACACATTAAGATGTTTATATCCAACCAGTATGTAAGCAAGTTTATTTAAAAGCTATTTTGTGAAAATACATAAAAATATTGTTTTTTTCCGATAAACTTTTTTTTCCAGATTTTCTTAGAAAAAAAAGGACAATTTCACATCTTAATGCAGATGATATCAAGTGTGCTTGAAAATCCTGTTTGGCGGTGGTGGCTACAGAGACGGTGTGTTTTTGACGACATCTTTCCTTGACGCACACACACCCACGCTCTTCACTCAGCCCCCCCCCTCCTCCTCCACACACACACACACACACACACACACACACACACACACACACCAACAGTTGACATGACTGAAACTCTGACTCTTAGAAGCAGCCGTTGGCGTCAATTAAGCCCTCGTTTCCGTCTCAGTCCAGTCCAGACAGTTAGATAGGAAAGCATGGTGTCATCAGTTTAGAAAAAAAGAGGCTCCCTTTTATATTCCGAGATGTAATTCCACTCAGAGAGATAGGTGTTTTATATGGTGAGAAATAGAGACAGAGAGCAACAATACAAGTCTTTGTGAGACACAAAATGAAGCCTCCATCTACTACCTTTCCATTTTCCCCAGACAGAGACAGAAAAAGCGTCAGAACAGAAGGAGGCGGGAAGGACAGAAAAAAAAAGAAAATCGCTCTATATAAACCATTGTAAGGCACTCTGAAGTTTCTCATTGATCAGGACAGATCTGTCAGGCTGACGTTTAGTCCCATGTCAGGTCTCACGTAAGGGACAGCATGGACAGCTTTAGGAAACTCTGGAGTCATCACTCGACCATTCTCCCCAGTACTCCCAGTGACGGAAAGTCTTGCTTTGTTCCTCATGGCGTCCCCAAATGTCATCTAAACACATGGAAGTCACGTGTACACGCAGACACAAGCAATCACAGACATTAACACATTCACAACCACAAGAATCCATACACAAACAAAGGAAGCAACATGTTAGGTTAGAGTATATCCACATCTGTAAACTTAAAAGATTAAAAATGTTCAAAACATGACAATGTAGATGAGAACTAAATATGATCTCCATGGTTAACACAATGCAAGATTTAAATGATCATGTAAAGACGTATGGATGGTCATTGCAAGCATTATTGTTGAAATGTGTTACTAGGATAGAGGTATTATCAAGCATGGCCATCAACAGTCATACATGAAAATGGTTTCAAACAGCAAGGAAACTTAAATGGACAAACACAGTTTTCATTTTTTAAAAGGGGAATATCTCTCTCTCTCTCTCGCTCTCTCTCTCAATAAATCATAAATCACCAGTACATACGATCCTTTGGCCAACCTCGTCATTCACTAACACTGAAGTATGGAAAGGATGGAGCCAAAAAAGCGTGCATTTGGGGGGAATTTATGAAAACCTCGTTCCCTACCCCCTAAATTTTTACACTTTCGATCCCATATACGTTGTAACCTTCCTTATAAGTTGCAAAATTCTGTGAATTCTGCGAGGAAGTTGGGTTAATATTCTGTGCATTCTTTGCCACCTTCATTCGTTTCGCCTCGGCTCGGGACTTGTAACAGAACTCAATCAAGGCCACCAGCATGGCCAAACCGAGTCCTCCGACCAGAATGTAGAAGACCCCAGCCACGTTGCTCAGGCTGAGGGCACTCGTCTTCTCCTGCAAAATGCACACGAGACAGAGGTCAGCGGCAGGGCAAGGGTGAGGAGTTGAAAGATTTAATAATGTACATGAATATAAGCAATCACATCCACAACAAAAACTAAAAATGCACAACAATGCACCACTATACCTAATAACAATAATACATTTTTGACAGCCAATAATATCTAAAAAGCACAGAAAATAACAAGACATAACACACAGGTGCTTTTTCATTTTGGGTAAATTTAAAGCAATGTTGGTAAGGTTAGTACTATAATCATAATGAAATGCAGCAGCCGTTTGTATGCAGTGCATATAAAGTCTATGTGTTGTGGATCTACATCCGAAATTTGTACTGTACAAGGACCATTTACATGGGTTGCCCATTACAAAGGGCTAAGCTGTTACAAACGTGCTCAAAGACCTTACTTATAGACAGAGACAAGAAGGAAGACAGCTTACTAATAAACCAATTGGGGTCTGACACATACAGTACAGTGAGTTTTCTTTAGCATTTAAAACACCCATGTATTCATTTAAGGTGGATGCCAAATGGATACATAGGGCTCTACCTTGCAAAGTGGTGCACAATATGTGTGTGTGTGTGTGTGTGTGTGTGTGTGTGTGTGTGTGTGTTTGGGGGTGGGGGTGGGGGTGACAACATGGCAGCCATAGACAACACAGTTACAGTTACATATTTTAAAGTTTGGAGTATTTCACTGACAAGACAGAGGTGAGTATCAATTATCAAGGAAAAGAAACAAGTGCCAACTGAGGAAAGAGAATCACTCAGAACAAAGTGCTTCATTTTTTTTTACACAGATCATTTCATTAATAATTGATGTCTGTGATTTTATGGAGCTTTACAGTGGAAAAAAGGTAGGTGAAGGAGCAGTTGGCTATTTTTTTTTTTTTTTTTTTAGAAATGGTGGATTTCTCATAATTTGTGAGATATTTAAAGTGATAAGTGTGAGAGGTAACTGTTGTCTGTGAAATCAGTGTGAACTTCAATAATAACACACTAAGATCAACACAAGGCCACGCAAAAAAACAACAACACAAGACTCACACAGTACTACACAGTGAAAGACAGTGATACAAATACAACAGAGGACATTTAACACCATTGGACACCCTTAATAGATGGTCCAGAGATTAGCCAATCACTGTCAGATTTCAGTATTCAGTGCTGTGAGCGTTTCTTTTGTGTAGCTGTGTCCAAATTTTTAAACTGATAAATATCTCATGAAAGCTTTTTTGTAAGAAGAAAGCTTTCCATTTCTTTTGTCGTTGGAAATTGGGGAGCTGGAAAGAGGATTTAACGGGTCATTTTGATAAAAGAGTGCACATTTCAAGAATGACATTACATGCATTACTGTATTATAAAATAATTTAAATGGTATTAATCATTAGTAGGTCTGCAGGCATTAGTAAATTACATCTTACCAAGGCATCTCATGCTTTGTTTGTGCATTTGCTT